>CM067380.1:55594704-55898573 GCA_034510155.1 Eucriotettix oculatus | reverse complement strand
GAGCTCCTACGGAAGGTCAGATTACTCGTCGTGCAGCTCAAAAAACTGATATTTATGCGTGTGTTTGTGCTATGTTTTGTCTAAGCTAGTTATGTATTTGAAGATTTTTGGTAGTTAATTGTATCGTATTTCATTTTGGTCTTATAATTGTTACTTGTTGTTATGGATGACTTATCTTATTTCCTCGACCGTGGACTGACAACAAATCTAAATCTTGATAGTTGGGGGAAGTCTGCCTTAAACGTTTGTTAGTAAATTATCTTCCTATTTATATAAAGACGCCAATAATAAATAAACATGGTGGTGCCGTCGCACGTTCAGAATTTGTTCACAGTGGCAGTAATCCAATTTGTTGACGACTAGAGAAAGAATAACCTTACATACCACCAACTCAATAATTTACACTAAACGTATGCAGATTTGAGATTCCAGCCTCTCGTTCTATTTTCTGTGCAGACTTGTTTGGCAATCTGGAGGAAATGCGTTGTAGTTGTCAGCGGCCTTCCAGAAAGTTGTTCATTGACGTTATGAACGACTCAATTTTCTTAAAACTTGGACTACCTCAACTGAGGTCCTAAAAATCCAATTATTTTACTTTCTACATCCATAGCGACACAAATGCTCTATGGCACTATAATATCTTCGTAATTTCTTTGATTCTGTATTGTTTTCTTAGCATTTGACACGCGTATAACTTTGTTCAATTCTTTTTACGTAACTAATGAAGTCTCCCGACGAGTAGATGGTTGACAAGTTTGTCTATTTTGACTATACTGTAAACTAAACTATATTATTTTTCCCTATCTATTTATTTCACCGTAAATAACGAAACCGGCGGATTTCAGCAACGACGTGAATATATTTTCTCTGTAGTTTAGAACAGGACACATATTGTGTGTAATAGGCAGAAAACCTCAAAGGAACTGCAAAATTAACGGTAAACAGGCTCGCGTTTTGTATGTACTATAACTCGGTCAAAAGAAGATCTGGGACAAAAATAACCACAAATATGGACGGAGTGGAGGTAGGATCCCAAGTCATAAGTAAAATTAGTCTCCTGGGATTCCGGTAAATATAAAACCGGAAAATAATCATACTTATCTTGAATTAATCTTTGAAGCACGATATAAGAAGACCTGAAATTATTAATGCAATGAAGCTCAATTGATTAACACAACGATTTCCCGTATTGAGGCACACGCAGACTCAAGAGGAAGTCGTTAAAATATAATGTTAACTCATTTAACGTCGTAAATACTGTAAACGCGAGACTGAACTTTTCTTCCCTACAAGTCGAAGCGCACATTCATTAAATATTAAACCGGAGAGCAGCGCTAGAGTTTTTTATTCATCCACTCCGACGACTAAATGAAAAGGACGAAACATACGTTGTTAAAATTTTGTACCACGTAGTGATCGGATCAAAATTCCCCGACCGAATAATTGGAACCACATTAAAAAGGAATTGAATCTTTTAATATGAATATGTTTTTGCCTGACGTCGATAGGAAAAGACTGCCGTGCCTCACACGAAAGCTTTACGTTCTCGACCTGACATCTGTGGACGTTTACGACGGTGTGAACTATTTAAACGATATTAGCCATAAATAAAAAGGCTAAAAACATTATTCGAACTCAATTGAAAGATTCTACATTTTCTCTCTTAATGATTGAAAATTATGTGTTCACATGACTTTTTTTCCCTCTCAACCAACAGCCTGAACGAAAGAGGCTTCATACTAAAAATAGTAATAGTATAATAATAATTTCCCTTTTGTGCAATAGAAAACTGCATGCCCTGATTTCCTGCCTTGCTTTTTATGTCTTCCAGTGAAAATATTCACTTGTATAACCCTCCCCTCGATGTACTTAACTTATTATTCTAATGAAACATTTCCAACAAATCTTTTCCGGGTAAATTATCACATGGCTGACTGTTAGTAGGGTAGATCAATAGAGTTTTGCTGGACTACAACATGTGTTAACAACTTTCTTATATTTTGTTTTCCTCCTAGTACCCCTTCGGTTTTCATTCCATACCGTCATTGAAATTAAAATAAACGTTCAGTCGGATACTGACTATTAGGTAATATTTTATAGGCCACCGAATCGTTCTTCATGGGTGTGAATTGCACCATGAATTGTTAGGAAGATATTTAATTTGTAATTTTTATTATTAGTATTACATTATACACCTTAAATTATTAATTTTGTATGTTTCACATATATATTTAATCAAAAGTAAGACCGTCTGTCCTTTATGCATTACTACAATATTCGTCGCATCGTCATTAAACTTTAGGAAGTTGTTGAGTACATTCCCGCGAAGGTTTCTGGTATCGTACATCTAACATATGATAGTATGCTATATATATATATATATATATATATATAAACATACAAAAAAAGTGAAAAACATTATATTGGAAACGGTTCGTGGTCCATACGTGCGTCGAGATCTTCAAAGTGAATTCTTGTTCTATAATACTTTATATTTTTCAAATTAAAAACATTTCGCGCGGTAATTAACCTATGATTGAAAGCGGGACCTGTTCAAAACCAACTGCGAGTTATGTTTACCCTGCAGCTTAGATACTAATAATAAAGCAGGTACATAAATGATACCGTACTTTTTATATATTCACTGAATTCAAAATTTTCAAAATCCTGTACCTGTTGTTTCGTTTTTAGGAGAGAAAAAAAGTGCTATTTGTCGTATATATGTGTTCATTCAAGGTATCAGTACATTTCTTGACACGATTAAGATACGGAGTCATTATGACGGCATAAAGTAGGGGGGGGGGCGTGAAAAGGTAAATTTTCAAAAATGTGACGCCCTCGGTGATGTTTTAATCACGTGTTGACAAAATATTACTGTCGAGTAAAAAGCTGTGTCGGGTTAATATAAATTTATTTCAACACAGATCTGTCAATTCATTAATCGAATAGAACGGGTGCTCAAGGAAAAAAACATTAGTTTTTTTTAGATTTGATTCTTTTTATATTTTTAACTACAGAGAAAGCGAAATGGGCCTGTAGTTTTCTAAATTAATTATATCGACCATCAGTGGTATCGCCGACTACAATCTAGAGGCCATAGAAATCTGTACTGGTCACATGACGTCTGTATTATCGCTGAGTTCACAGCTTTCCCAAGAACAACGAGTCCTTATTGTTGCATTCATTGTAAACCAATTTTCAGGGGAATATCCGGATGTAACAGTGCCTAACAATTCGGCGATGACAAAATTAATAGACCGTTTTCGTGAGACGGGAAGAGAACGGCCGATGTGCATGACTTTCCGACCATTCTATACTGACTCTTGTGTGAGAGTTAATTTATTGTAATACATCGTCCGTTTAAATTTACGGGAAGATTTATTTGATGAACACAGTATGTAATTAACTTGAGAACTGTGAAGAGAAATTCTTTGGTTGGAGGTATACAGTCTTTTTTATTTTGACGAATGAATGTTAATGCCGTGGGTTTAATAAAAATAAATAATTTGTTTATTTAAAGGAATTAATTGAGTTATAATGATTTACCAGAATATGGGAAATATTCTTACAGTCACCCTTAAGAGCTTGGGATGTTTTCATGCTGAGCATCCGGGAATAACAGATAAGTAAGTACATGTGCTGATTATTAGGCACGGACTGTTACGTAAATTGTTAATTGAACGTATAGGAATAAAATAACGCCACGTACCATCCTCTAGCTCTTCTTGCACATCGTGTATCCACCGCTTTCGCGGCCTTCCTCTCTGTTTTCTTCGAGTTGACCTCCATTCAAAAATCTTTCTTGTTGTTCTCCCAGTATGCATATAAAATTACACAAATTAAAGGATATACACAAACGTAAAATTGATAACATTTATACTGTATTGTAATGATATATTTGTGTCCCACTAATTGGGCGCCAAATATGTAATGGTTTCGGATGAAATCTTCACGGTTAGCCAACCGGGTCAGGTCTTTAAAAAAACACATATAGCCTGAAGACGGCGGCAGAAACGTATTCTTTTAAAAATCTGACCCGGTTGGCTAACCGCGAAGATTTCATCCGAATCATTCACCACGAAAGTCTACGTTCATTAATGTAATGGTTTATTTTTACATATTTCAGTACGGTCCCAAATCGTCGGGCGACTTTCCAAAGCTACAGAGTGAAGGGCGAAGGGACTTCGTAATTTCAGCGATCAAATAAGGAAAAAGAAAGAAAGTAAAGCGATATTCATAATCGCTCCAACGACCCCTAGCCCTTGCTTTCACCGGGAAAGCTATCACGGTTTCCCAGTCTTTGAACGTCAGCTAAAGATCATTATCGCCATTTTGAAATACTTAATTTATTTTATAGATTATACTATTTCATAATGAATACTTTCACAAACTTACCTGACTTATCTGACAAAGGTTTTATTTCGATATACATAGTCCTTCTTTCCATATATTTTTTCCTAAATATTTTAAAATCGTATGATTGATATATAACATACACCAACGTTTCTATTTTGTTAAGCGTCAATTTATAGAAATAAGTTTGGTTTTTCATATTTCTGACTAAAAATTATCCCGTGTTTAGTGAAATAAGAAAAGGACGACCTAACGTAAAGACGAAAAAGTAGAAGATATGACCGGACATACCCATGAACTGCAAAATAAAAAAATTGACGAGTACGTAGATGTTCTAGCCATGTTAATAAACCCTACTAAAATCCGATACATCTCCAGAATTGCTAGTAATAGTATTTGCATCTTCCTAAAAATTACTAAAGATGTCGAGGACATTACTCAGCACCATAAAACGATAATATAATTTAAGGCCATTAATAGTTAAATGACGAAATTCTTCCTATCTAATGTTATTCCTATCATATAAAACCAATCAATAATAGAAGGATTAGTTACGTTTGGTGTAGACCCAGTTACAAATGTGTATGAAGTCAAAGTAAATACCAGTGACAGTCGGTTTGCTCACATTCTAACTTTCAAAAGGTTTTTCTTCGCCAACCCGGAAATGGTGCACAAGCAACGTGACTCATTTTTACTAAACCTGGACGACACTAACTGCAGAATATATATTACACCCGAAACTGACAATTGCTGCTTGTGCAAAAGAAAAGGATTTTTCGCTAAAGAGGGCCCCACAAAAAAGGAAGAACAAGATATGACGGGGTCTACCTTAAGAACTCATCAGTAAAAGTTACTAGTTTCTCCGACTAATGATGAAAAAAGGTCAACGGACCAAAACGTAAAAAAAAAGAACATCGTCTACTTTCTCCACGATAATCTCGGCACCGTCAGGGGAAGAAATGCCAACCCAACCAAAAATGACGAGCAGTAACAACCCAAGCAACAGGAGAAAAAACCAAAACAGATTAACTATGAGGATCTTTTGAGTCAATCAAGCGAGAAGCATAACTCTCCACTGATGTTCGAACAAGTCAAAAGCCTGTTACTGAATTCATTTCAAAAGAGTAACCTGGTAAATACTCTAGACGATTACAGAATCACATCGGAAATTTTCCTGAATATCTTAGAAGACGTTTATACACTACTGAAAGACAAATCAATAAATTAACCAAAACAAAGGTAACGAGGATTATAAAAATACTATAAAGGCTACAGAAATTAAACTCAGAATAATATTTCACAATTATGTTAATACTTCAATGGAGCATAAACGACAATAAACAAAGAAAAAATGCTGATCCAAAATTATGGAAACAGATCAACGAGTGGCTCAACTATGAAGCACAAGAAATAATAAATGTCTTGAACTTCCTAAGAAGACGAGATTATTCAATAAGATTTCATTCAATGTTATAATAATGAGAAATGTTTGTAACAGTAAAACACATCTACTCGGACTTCGGCGGTGTTGTCAAAGGCAAGAGACATTATATGACAAACAGGAGTAATAGAAGTCAGACATTTAGGCGCTAGCGGAGTTTGTCCCACTGCATCTGGAATGCGGCTACCGAGGCTGTAAAGAAGCGTGGTTTTCCCCCAAAAACGTTAATGGAGAGGGGCAAACGATTCTTCCAAGAGAGGAAAGACTATACATATGATTGGTGGATATCCAGCCCCGCCACCTTCGAAATATGAACTAAGGAAGTGGGGAAGAATTATTAAAAACACTCGCAGAAAGGGATGGAGACACAGATTGAGGGGACGAGGCAGATGATCTCATTATATTACGGACAGATTGAGGAGACGAGGAGTGGAGGTTATGACCAGAGGCTAAAACTGGAAATTGTCCGGACCACGGACAATAGCAGCGGTGGCAGTGAGCTGTGACAACGAGAGAAGGCTCTGGAAAGTCTAATATCCTGACACGGTAAATTCCTCTGTAACCTTTTTCCGATTTCCTGGTACCCCCAGATCCGAGTACAATATGTGTTAAATATTTCCGCTCTATGAGAAGGCCCATATAATACGACCCTTAGAGTACACAGATTGAAGTTTGTTGTAAGAAAATTAATTTGTCTTTTTTTGTAAATTTAAATATATATTGTTTAAATAAAAAGAACTGTCGGCTGGTAATGTTAAAATGGGCAAATTGTAAAATTTATATGAAGTTAAGTATAAAGGTTTTCTTTTGTGATTATAAATGGAATTTCGTTTTTATATGTTAATACATCATTTAAATACATCTCTTAAAGCTAATAAAACTGTATTTATGTCAATTGTAGTCCCTCGCGTACGTTTTAGTAAATCTCTGCTATTTTGTGGAAGTGGAAGTATTATTTAGAAATTAGACGTGATATAGAATAGAGGATTAAGGGATATTTTAAATGAGAGCAAGTATTCTAGGATTAAGGATATGCTAAATAAATTAAATTTTTAAGTGTTAAGGGCCAAATTCTCTATGATGTTTTAATTTTTTTCATAAAATCGATGTCAGTTACCAGATTATTTCAATATTTATATATAAATAAATTCAGTTTTACATAGTCGCAATACTTAAATTTAAAAGCACGAATAATTTTTTTAAATAAAGGTTTAGTATTATGCAATGAGTTTTCCAGTAGCTATTAAGGACACCAAAAGTATAAATGTATTTAAAAATAGTTTAATAAGACTCATTAAATGTAAGGAATTTGGATTTAGAACAAGTTTTGTATTATGTAGGAAAATAGAATTGAGATAATTTGAATACTATGTACATCGTTTCCTTACCACAGAACTGTTTTAAAAAAAATACGACGGCGTCATAGTAAACATTGTCGTACAAAAATATGTTGTAAGAAAAGGTTGTTACAGTTAGTACAAAAAATTAATGTAATTTGTGAATATTCACGTCATGAAGGATACGTCATACGGAAATTAGGATGAATATGACAAACAAATTAATATAAAGAGATGTGAAAGGCATAACAAGGTTGTGTATTAAATAACCTGTATGGGAGAATGTAAGAATTTTCTTTTCGAAAATTAAACTTAGTACGATGAGAGGACCGTGAATGAGGTACAAATCTCACGTTTGAGGAGACGTGCCTGGCTTTCAGACGATTTTCTCGTGAGATAGAATGTGAAACGTGATAGCATCAGATGTTCCTTTAATTAAGCGCATGACGGAATAATATAATGAAATAATTTCGTCTTTTTACGTCATATCACGATTGTTATTTCAAGATACGAACTGTAAAATGAAGTCAAAATAATGTAATCTGATTAAATGCAACGGCGGGGTTATTAAAGGTATTTTGCCTGAAATTTTGAATATATTCAAGAAGGTTGTTTCTAGCAGAAGCTTTCTGTTCCAATCAAGTATTTTCCTCTAATCGCAATGTGAAATTGATATTTTAATTTGCTGTTGGTAATATGTCTCTACTTGTGGACACACTGAATCCAGCTTTACTTAAGAGAGAGGAGCTTTAAATCAGTCCTGAATTTATAATTACCAACACCAGTACATATTTCACCCACGGTGATAATTTTCAGCCTAATATTTGGTGTTCCAGCTTCCACACTCGAGGTAACGCCAAAAGGGAAATAAGAATGGTGGGTATAAGTAACGAATCTGCGATAAGAAACGATTTCTCCACCAGACACGTTTCATAGCATAATATCTGTTTCATAGCGAATTGATTTACAAAACTATTTAATGGAAAAAAGTTATTTTATTTTGAATTAGGGATGATTACAAAAACAATTTATTAAACAGTGCTGCTGGGGTGTTAAATGAATTTAAAAAAGCTCTGTTCTGTCGGGGAATACATTATACATTACGGCGTCGTTGTGGCGTCTGCTTGTTTGGTTGATGATGTTGGCTGCTTCTGCATTGCTCCAGACTCTTGCTACTTTAACGAATTCTCTTGCTTGCCTTCCAAATTATCTTTCCTTCTCGATTTGTTGTTTTTCAATCTTGTGGACTGCCCCTAATTGGTCAATCATTTTCTGCCACGCTTCGAGCCCTCAGATTCGTATCCCATGCCTAAACTGCAGACAGCCAACTTCCTACAAAAAAAAACAGGAAACTGCTTGTATAATTACTTACTGTACAGCTCTGGGTATTCCTTGGCCTCCTTTACCATTACACAGTCCATCCACCTCAAACTTAGTTTTCCACTTTTCCTCGGCGAGTAGAGTCTTGCTTCGAACATATTCTGAGATATTTTATCCTCTTGCATTCTTTTTATATGACTCCACCATTGTAGCCTTTGGGGTTTTATAAATCTCACTATATATTCTCCCTTAATTATTTTATTAATTTCATGATTATACACTCAGTGTTCAAGGACAGATCCATAAATTTGTTTCATTATGAGGTAATTTCTTCAAGGAATTTTTTTTAATTGTTTAAAGACTGATAATTTATTATGACGATAATTTTTCCCTAATTTATGTCACCTCATAAAACCAAATATATTTCAATTTTGATTTTTAAATTTTATTGTGAAGGAGCTTTCGGCATTTGCCATATTCATCTACAAAATAAATTACAAAATATGAAACATTACAGTTTTTAAATATACATATGTACGTCAATATGGAGCCTTGTTTAGAGTTACGGTTATATGATAAAATGTTTAGTGTTTAAAATATTATACATAAATTCATGTATTTCGAAAGCATATAAAATTTCTAAATTTCTTCATGGATTAGTATGTGATTCGAGACTGTGCTGGGTATTCGTACTTGGAAGTTCCAGAAGTTCTTGCTCATGTGCTCACCAAACACAAACGGCAACATACATCCATGAATCGTCGAAATTTACATTGAAAAATTCTTTCAATGAGTTTTACAATTTAGCTACGTCAAATTTAACTGTCAAAATGTTAATTAAAATCGTAATTTTTAAATCGACTTATCTAAAATTCTTTATATATATATCTAAAATTCTTTTTATATGTATATTTTTTATTCTAAAACTTTGGAGTTATGTTTTAATATTTCCTCACTTTCTTTTCTAGAATTCATACCATTATTTTTCTTAAAAATGTAGATGGGTTCTAAAATCTTTCTTTTAATTCAGAATAAAATTTAAAAATCAAAATTGAAATATATTTGGTTTATTTCATTATTTTACGTTCAAATTTCCTGAGGTTTTCCAGGTATAGTGTAGTCATTGTCCAGGTTCCTTCACCAGACCTTACTAATGTTTTGTATATTAATAATATACATTTTCAGGTTAGCAATTTATTCTTCATTAATTTAATTCCCTGCTTCAATTCTATCCTTAATGGTCATATCCATTCTAACCTCATTATCTATTATGTTTCCCATGTGTCTAAATTTAGAAGACTTTCTGACCAATTTCCAGAGCCTGCGGCTTTCGTTTTGTTTATGTGGATGATATATATGTATATATTTAGTTTTCTTAAATATTCACTACCAATCCCATTCTTCTTCCTTTCGTTCTACATTTATATTAACTTAATTTTTGTATCTGGCTGCAACGGCAACGCCCTTGTATAGTAAATGAATTACTCTGTACTCCATTGTAATAGTTGTTTGTCATATAGGGAGTGTAACTCATTTTTGAATTTGTTGCAGATTTTCGCGTGGAGTGTTTTCAGCAATGGGGAAGAAGGCTCTGGCTGCTGTGGTGACGACGTTGATCGTCATAGTTGTGTTAGCGATCGCCCTCTATCACCTGCTGGCTGTGAGTACACTTTGCAATACCTTCCTTTAAAATCTTCTGCTCATCCCGCGATCTGAATGTTGATTTCTGGAGGACAGATGAGTTCAAATAGTAGTAGAAAGTTCACTAACCATCAAAATTAAAATAGAATTGGGTAGCATTTATAAGAGTACTTTTCGGCGAAGTAAAACATTTATTTATTCTGAAGCCAGTGACATGTATGGATTTACCAGCTGGTTACCAATTCTTCATACGGTTCTTAAATTAAAAAATATCTCAAAGTAGTTTCAATTAAGACTTCCGCCGGTTCAATAATTCAAATTAAGCACAAGTCCACAAACAGTAATCCTTTTATATTAATACATCCAAAACATGTATAATGTGTAATTATGTAAATATATCTTATAAGTGTAGGATGTTTGTGGAAAAAATACCTAGGAGTAGAAATTGAACTGTTAAAATATGAGTGTAATTCATAGCATAGGATCCATATTATAATTGGTTGGATTGAATTACACTGTATTTAGGAGAATGGACTCTTTGAATCTGTTGTATTAGCGGAGCAGAGTTGAATTTTTGTATAGGAACAAAAAATGTGCACAAATATAGAAAAGAAATTGTTTAATGATTACATTATCCCCGCAAATGTTGCCGGCTGTTCTTCATTACAAAATAAGTTAACGGACTGAATGCGGTAAGTTAGTTTTTCTTTAATGTCGTAAAATGTCTATGATGTATGATATATAAGGATAAATTACGCATATCTAATGGCAAATTTAAGTACTTTAAAAAACAACAATAGAAATATGAAGTATGAGGTATATATGGGAATGTTTCCAATCAAGTCTAATGAATTGTAATTTAAACAGCGATTTTATAATACACAAATATATAAATTGTTTTTAAATGGATTAAAATTAGAAATGATAGTTTAAGTTGATGTTTTGACTAGTCAGCTAGGTCCTGGCTTCGTACCGCAGGATAAACAGGGTGTAACAGATGTAAGTGCAAAAACTTTAAGGAGTCAATGCAATCATTTCTCACTCTTTGCCATTTTTGTCAGAGACGCTACGTTACAGTGCGATTTGAGAAAAGAAAAGACAGAAATAAAATTAGAAAAGCGCGCCTCCCGCCTCGCCGCTTCCATCATGGTAAGAATAATGATCGAACTAAAACATTTTCGACAATACGAGGGAACATGTTAACAGAAAATGTTTGTGACACGCGGGGTTTCATCAGCCCAGAAATGCTGGCTGTGACTCTTAAACAGCCCCTCGCGCTAAAAATATGGCCTCGTCAGAAAACAAGATCAATTGTTTTTGGTGCAATGACTGGTAGCGCGTAGTATGACGATGTTACAATTGAAAATAATTTTTGGACATAGTGAAACATAACCATTTAATGTTTCATTTCCTATTGTGGGATACTATGTGTGTGGTGAATTATTTTTCATTTTATAAAATAAATTCATATTGCAGATGAGTATGGCAGTACTATTATGAAAGTTAACGTTTTGCATGTTTTTGACGAATAAATAACAGTAGTACCGTTTCTGGGCCCGTTGTGGTCTAATTGTATTATTAATAAATAAAATAATTAATTTAATCTGGCTCAATGCTAATAATAAAATACAAAGAATTGCCAGAAGTCAGAAATAGTGGAATTTTAAAACATTTCGTCCCCAACTTTCGGGACCTCATCAGTTCATTCTACAAAAAATTATATAACTATATATACATAGTTGAATATAAATAAATAATAAACTTGGTATGTTGTATTTTCTTACAATTAAAATTTTATTAAAAATTTCGTGTTGCTGTCGCAACATCCGGGGCCGAAATGGGATAAAGCATTGAATTAAAATTTATCGTGCCTGTTTTTACTTGTAAAGAATTTTATATGAACGTTCAGTTACGATACTATGGAGACTATTATTTTATTTCTTATTCATTTTTAAAAATAAATGTTATAAATTGTGATACAAGTGATATATATGAATTGTAAAGGTAGACTCAAATTTGGCTATAAGTCGTTGGATAATTGATTTCAAAAAATACAAAATTCGATTGTTTGAGACTGAAAGAAAAGTGGGGTTATTGAAAATAAAATTCCAAAGGTTTTATTTTTATAAATTGGTGACTTGTTAAAACCAGTAGGATAAATTTATAGGCATAGCTGGGAAGAAATAGCAAGCAAGTCTTGCGCAATACGATGCGTAGTGGTTACGCCAACTTGCCAGTGTAAAAGCTAGCCTAGAAGAATTAACGCAAGAAAGCATATCGTGTTTAGTTTAGGATATACTAACTGAAGTACCCGGCGTTGCTCGGGTTCACGTAAATAATAAACCAGGAATGTAATTAAACATGAGTACTTGAGGGTGCCCTACTATCTATTTCTGCTGTCAAATGTAACCTATTGTAATTCTGGGTTGTGTAAATGAAGAAAATTCGCAAAATGATTGATTCTTAAAGACAGTTGTCATTTTGACCCATTTGTGCTGGTCTGAGAAGAAACGATCATATGAATAAAACTGTAGAGAATCTAATTTCCAATCGACGACGTGTCCTATATTTTTTCTATAATTCTCAGTTTTCTAATTACAGGGGCTTAAGTTAGACAGGTTCCAAAGTTGAGTTTTTTATTCTGTTGTAGCTCAGGTAAGGAATGGAGTTGGTCCACCTTATAAATAAACCTACTGATAGGTGTCGGTGAGATAAAGAAAATAAGCCCTTACTCATTTCTTCAACTAAGTACGGACTTTGCTAGAGGTGAAAAACCACGGAAAAAACAGATGTTTGTTGACAATTTCACTTTTTAAACATTTATACAGTATGGTTGTTATTTAAGTTTATTTATTTAATAATTTTATCTTGATGAATGTCACTAACAAATGCATAATATTTTATTTGCTTTTACGAATGAGTAATTACTAAATATTTCAATTTACCTGACGCAAAAAATAAATCTAATTTACGTATACATCGTATCGACGATCCAAAGAAGTTTATTATTTCTCAGGGGGTTAGCCCTCTGCCAACGATAGGTTGATTACGACGCGAAATGTTTATAATTTTAAAAATATGTAGTATTATAAATAAAAAGACGGTCAAAAAGTCAGCATTAAATATATTACTATTTATTTACAAAAGCGACGTTCATCTCCATTTTGAGACTTCTTCATGCTTACTACAAACATGATATTACAATAAATTAAATAAGTAGTATTATAGATGAAGAGTATAGGCAACCCGCATGCACTTATGAGATATTGATGCGCATTTTGGATCAATTTTGAATCATTTGCGTAAAATGTCTTTCAATTGTTTCACATATATAACTTCAGTATATTTAAGAAATTTAAAGAAGATGGCGCAGCTTCGGACCGATAGGAATACGCGTGCCTTTTTTGGACGTCTATAGCTGTGACACACTGACGAAAGTTTTCAGATATAATAGATTGCACGTCGACAACTCATCCTCGGTGCTATTCTGTATATCTCGTTCGTAATAATATAATGATTGCTTTTAAGAATCATTATAGCGTTAAGCTAGCTTCCCTATTGAATGTGAATTCCTCCATGACAATAATGAATATTTTTAAAAATTGTAGGCTTCTCTCCAGCGACTCTTTCTCCCAGACACAATACTCCCCGTTCTTCTACTGCGCGTCTCACAATCCACGCTATTTCTCGCGACCTATATATGAGTAATACAACGAAACATCACATACGTGAGAAATTTTGCGGTACAATTTTAAATTGGATGCGTTGGACTTTTCTCACTAATCTCGCTACAGTTTTTACTTGTTTTCAAAAGCAGAAATTCCACTTGGAATATTTGAATGGTAAAAGAGTAATTTTTTTGTATTGGTGAACGTCAGGAAACGATCTGTGATGCTTGAGAGAAAAGACTCGCAGATTTTGACTGGAGGAAGACCTCGGAAACGTAATGACAAGCAAAACACGCGCCATTGAATGCTAGCGGTGTTTAAGCCCATCGAAACTCCTCCCACTAATAGCTCTAAACAACCAGGTTGCTAGACGTGAATAACGTTCAGGAAACATTGTAGAACGATCAACAAAAGTTCGTAATTTATATCGTTGCACAGAAAGCCAAGGTCTGAGGCACGCTGATTGCGCTTGCGTTTGTGATATAATTCTCATCGATCGTTTGCGACTAATTTCATACTTGACCGAGGGGCATGGCTACACAAGATTAGCAGTCCCATTTAGAACTTTCTACGCTGTACGAACTAATCACTTTGTTCAAAATTATGTACAAAACAAGCATGTCGACAAATACTCCTTTCTAAATAGGACAATAAATGAAAATCTATTTACGTGCAAGAGTGTATGGATCAAATCCTCCGACTGAAAGCAAATTTAGAATTCTACATATTGAATATAGATTAGCACAGTGGAGTGAAATCAATAAGGTTCACAATCCATAAGCTGTAAACTAAAGTGAAGTGTTCTTAATCTTTTTTCCCCTTAGTATCTATTTTCAGATTTAATTCTACAGTTTTCTGTTACAGGCCGGAAATAATAATATTCTTAAATTCATACACAAGCTAGGTGCCCGGCATTGCCCGAGTACTTATTTGCATTAGCTCGGTACAGTATTTAATTCGGCACTAATCTAATTTAATCTGGTGTATGGGAACACTTCGTCAACTTAATACCGACAAATTAACCATTTAAGTATCTTGGGTCAAATTTATTTTTAACAAACGTCTATGAAAAAGATTAATATGACTTTTTAAAGTCGAAAGCTCCTGAAAGATTTTTATATGATTCAACTTTGAGACCTTAATAGGGTTTCGTTTACTTCCTCTCAAAATGAAATCAGTATGAAATCATGATGGAAAGACAGTACCTGCACCTAAAATAGAGGGCAATTAAAAGCTTTAAGAATAATAAGGCGCTCAGCAGAGATGATTAAAGGGAGCAGCTATATTGCATTAAAGTAATATTTTCCAGGGTTCCTAGTTTGTGGTCCGTGACGTCAGTGATTTTAGTATGATGACAATCCCTTATAATTTTTTCAATGTCATTTCTTCGTCGTTTATGCTTGGGGTTTCTCACCCCGCCAGTATTATTCCTCGGTTTTTAAAAGAATATGTGTACCAAGTTTTGTTGCAATCTCTTCACTCGTTTAATTTGTATAAATAATTATAAATAAATGTACAAGCATTCATCTGTGACATGCCAGTTGACGTCACATTAATTCAAAGTTAGTGTTTGACAAACTGCATTGCAAAAAGTGAAGTGAAAGACGCTGATTGAAAGAGTTTTTGATCTTGGTTTGTTGTCTTTCCATGTAAAGGAATATCGGTCGGTAGAGCATGAGACTCTTAATTTCAGGGTCAAGGGTTCGTGTCCCATGTTGGACACCAATATTTTATGCGACGTTACGCACATTATAAAGAAACATTTAATAAATTGCCTGGCAACAAAAATAAATACGTACCTTCATTAGCGTCTCTTCCGCATGCGGCTCTAATCTCAGGGTTGCTGCGTGAATTATTTATATATAAATAAATTTAATGTAATTGACCAGGTTTTTATTTAACAAAGTAAAATTCATTCCTTTACATCGAAAGACAACAAAACCAAAGAACACAACCAAAAATCATAAACTCTTTCAACCAACGACTTTTGCTTCACGTTATGCAATGAAGTTTGTCAAACACTAACTTTAAATTAACGTGATGTCAACTGGAATGTCACACATCCTGTTTTATTATATAGATATCATTATTTTTCAAGATTAATATTATGAGTAGAAAGAAGCTGGAAGCTCATCTTCAGTGATACACAGGCAAAATTCTTAATAACTGACTCTACCGTGGCCTACAACTGGTCGCTTTGTCATCGACCCTTAGTTTCCATTTCCCTGTAACGTTAAATTTTGCTACTCACATCTGTATCCTTCCCATGGCGCTCATTTCACTAATCATCCAGGAACGCTTAAAAATTAATGTCACCGCCGATACTTGCTCTTGGCAGCAATGCGTTAATATGATTCTTATGTTAAATATGTTGGAAGGTTAACAGGTCACGTTGGCAACATTTGTGCTTGTCAATTCATCATCCAGAGACACACTATTTAGCAGCACGTATAAGTCATGAAGTAGTTTTATCAGGTCACACAGGGTGGGAAACTCCAATTTCAGGGAAGGGTTATGGCAGCTTGGTGGAGTAATCTCACCACTTCGTACTTTTTCCTATTAAGTATCGGGAAATCGCAGATTTACGAGAACTAGGCACGAACGATTCCTGACCTTGAGCAGAACATCACGATCATTGCACGCGATAAAAGTCTAACATTGGCCAAACATCCGTTCAACAAAGACAAAGCAGAGGAAACCATTTGAATTCCCTAAACTCACGTGTCCAACATTGCTCTTTAATGTTATAAAGTGTTTTTTTTTCAGTTTGCATAGTTTTGGTAGACTCGAAAGATTTACGGGAATGGACGCTGGCGAAGCGTCGTCTAATCTAAAGACTGCCAGCGCCAAAATAGGACAGTTGAGGGTTTTGCTTTCCGAGGAAATACGCAGAAGCGTTCTCAGTTTGACCTTCTAACATTTCCTTGACACATTCAAGAATGTTGGTTTATTTTTCCTGAAAGCTGAGTCTACGCACTGAATCCGAGTTGACCTTGTCGTCGACTCTTTGTTAACCGTGATCTTTGAACCCTAATTTTCTATTCACTTATCTCGTGTTTGGTCTAAGAAGTATCGCGCTTTGCATAATTGTGAAATTCGTACGAGAAAAATATATCATTCTACGCGCCGTAGATGAAGGGATATAGTTTCTTGTTCGGTTGTTGCATAAAATTATTACCCTATTTCGTTGTTTCTGTTGATATGGAACACAAACACGACAAATAAAAATATAATGCAAATATTTTGTGGGAAAACGATTGGCAAAATAATAATTCTCTAACCCGGGTTTCGAAACTGGCAGACGTCACTTTTGATTTTAGGTTAAGGAAAGCAATTCCGAAGAAGAAAGGGTCATACGTTTTTTCTGGAAGCGGGACTGTAAACCCCGTAAACGACGCGAACACAGACAGCTGAGATTTTTATGTCTATAAATAAAACGCGATGAGCGCTGTGTGGGCTCGTATTATACAGGGGCTGGACTAAATAATATGAACACCATGCAATAGGGTATGGCTTGTTGTCGGTTGGCACCACTGTACGTGTAAATTCTGCGACGTAGCTGCAGTGCCCAGTTGATGTGCCACGTTTTGAGGTTATCGGTGCAGTATATTATATGCTTTGTTCTGCGACGGTTAACACCAGAGATCGGTGAAATGCGTCATCTATTAGACTTCGAAAGAGGACAAATCGTTGGTGCGCGGTTAGCTGAAGCATCTGTGACGAAAACTGCTCAACTAGTTAACGTTCCACGAGCGACAGTATCAACAGTAATGACAGCGTTCACAAAACATGGTAAAACATCATCAGCGAAGAGAAATAGTGGGCCAAGTCGGAAGTTCTCGCTGATGGTTGAATCCCGTGCTTTCATATTCTTACCATCCCTATATAAGGTTTGATTTTATCTTTGAGAACTCGGGTCGTATTATCAACTAAATTTGCTGCAACGACGCCATGACAAATAACAAAATCGAGATAGCACAGTAGCATATTGAGTAGATTAAAACTGCAGCATGTACGTGGCAGAAACGATTCATCGTGTCAGTAGGTGCGCCTATAAGGGATATACGTATCTCGCTGTATCGATAGAAACGAGTTACGACCCAATATTTTCGTAAATGCAAAGCAAACGATGTCATACATTTCCCTTCGTAATAGTCTTGCGCTCTTATGATCGCGATAAGAATGAGTTAAGGACCAATAATTTTGACATACGCAGACTTTGAAAGTATTCCTGTTGTAGCCATCTTGCTCTGTTTCGTTCTGTGATCATATATTGTTGACGTGACGGCCATAAAATTTGGGGGCCAAGTGATGTGAGATTTTAATGAATTGACTAACCTCTTCGCGCAATGTTCTCTACTGGGAAATAGCGATATCATTCAAATATTTTTTTTAAAAAAGAACTCAGCCAAGATGTAGTACTTGCAGCCTGAAATATGTTCGTGTGGGAAGTAAGCTAAACATTGATTCCATCTTCAGGCCGGATATGTAAATAATGATACGTTTAAGGTTTTCAATAAATGGAAATAAATTTTTACATATTGTAACCGTCACTTCGGTCGACGACTGTCTTAATGCTAAATTTCGTTATGTATGTAAAGGCTATATTACACCTGCCCCGTGCTTTTTGGAATGATTCAAGTGACCCCGTGTGAACCAAAACATGGTTTACGAGGTTGCCTGTTTCTCTTATTCCCTTTTTATCTCTTTGTCCATCTGATTTATCTTGTCATATTTTCGTTTAGCCGTTACTCTATTTCTCTTTGTTTCTTTACTTTCTCCTCCAGAGTTTATGACGTTAAAAAATCCTTCCTGAGGGTTGCCCAAGGAGGTTTTCGTGTTGATTTCTGTTACTTAGCATCATTTTATGTTGGGGGTTGTGGAGGCGTGGCGTATTTCCTGCTGACGTGGTTCTGGGGTGACACAAAACTTTGGACATCCCTTATTCATCCCCTTTGGCCCCTCAGCCGTGCATTTTCCATACTTCACGGGCGCACATGAATCAGCAGGCATATAAAGACATAGCTATTAATTTATACAGATACGAATACAAACTATCTTAAGTTTTATTAAATAAAATTAAAAATAGTTTATAAATAAGCAATGTGGATAAAAGGAGATGGAGATGAAGTTTTCAAACTAGAAGTTTATGAATCCCAAATTGTAAGACTGTTTAACATTAAGCTAATGTACACTGTAGTGATGGGCAGATCGATTCTTTTTGTCGAGTCGTTCAGAGTCGATTCACTCATTGCTACGAGTCGATTCTTTTAAACGACTCTTAGGCTATCCGATTCTCTTATCAAGATTGAACATTAATAACTTGAGGAAGGAAGGGAGGGGGGAGGCGGTACGAATACACACATATACAACAAAATATGTAATATTTATAATGTCATTTAGTATTTTTCAAAAGTAATATTGCTATTTACATAAAGAAAAAGGGGAAAGGTTTTATGAAATGAGCCGACCCTTTTTTTCCGGAATGATGTGCACGACTTCGGAAAATGTACGTTCCATTCACGAGGAACCGATGTTGCGGAAGTACAAAGTCTTTTTAACACTAAAAGATTAGGAAATATTTCCTAGCTTTTCTCTCTCATTCCACCACACAAGAGGATCCGCGTTTCTTTATACGGGACCGTGTTGTGATTTGAGAACAGAAAAATATTCTTCAAGAAGTAGAACAGAAGTATGTGCATATCGAAAGGACAAAAAACGTTGGGAATAACAGGTTAACCATGGATGTACAGAAGCGAAGGAATAACAAAGCAAAATTAAGTTTGTCATGATTATTTTTAAAATAATTAAAAACTTACCATACGGCCGGTTATAAAAGTGGCCTAGCCTATCAGTTTCAAATTTTATTACGAATGCTATTGTTTATTAGCTCTTGGAGAGTTCCACTTCGATTCAGAACCTGAGTCGAATCTTACTTCAATCCGACGAGTCAAGCAGCTCACCCAAGAGCCGACTCTGGGAATCGACTGAGGCGTGCGACTCAAGCACGTCAACAATTACTTTCAAACTGGGATGAATAATAATTCCAGAATGAGAACCTACAGTAGATATGCAACCACTCCAGTCCAACCAGACTAGTTTCTTAAATTTTTAATTATTTATACTAGTATTTACAATCTATACCAATAAATAAAATTGAAGTGGCTGTCTGTCCGTATGTTTGTCTTGAATAGACTCCGAAACGGCCCAACGGATTTCAATGAAAATTATTAGGGTTTAAAAACAGGAGATTTAACTTAAATATTCGTGCATATTTCATTTAAATAGATTGAAGAAGATATTAACATAATAATATAATATAAATATATATTTTTTTCGTACGTGCGTGCAAGTCTCCAAAAAGCGAATGCGGATTGCCTGTACTTTTTATCTGTTTATGCTCCTAAACGGATTTAAATGAAAATTTCAGGGATTGAAACAGGAATTTTAACTTCAATTTTCGTGTATGATACATTTCGATATCTTGCAGAGTTCAGATGATATTAATGTAAATATTTATAAATCCATTGTGTGAATTGCCGCGCGAAAGGCGGCGTGAAAATCAACTGCGAGTTATAAGTCCTACTAGGCGTTCCCATACTATTCATCCCACTTACCGACTTACTGTGTTGTTATAACCGTAAGTTTGGCAGCATGAGAGAGAGGGAGGGGAAGGGATAATATTCTCTATTGTTGCAATAGGATTCGCGCCGTAATTAACCTATTGTTGGCACAAAACTAATTCTCTGAGAAATAATAAACTTCTTTGAATAGTCGATACGATGTTGGTTTTATTTTTCGCGTCAGGTAAATTTTAATATTTAGTAATTGTACGAAATGTATGATAGAGGACCTGTTCAAAACCAACTGCGAGTTATAAGGTTTGCCCTGAAGCGATCATAAGTAAATGATGCCGTACGTTTTATATATTCAATGAATTCAACTTTATCAAAACTCTGTACCTCTTGTTTCGTTTTTAGGACAAAATAAAAAGAACTATTTCAGCGCGAACGAAGTCGCGGACATAACTAGTCATACATAAAGTGTGAAAGTAACACGTCAAATCATCCCACGTTGCTTTTTTCATAAGCAATTTATAATCTATTATGCTTCATTAGCTGCGTATATTACTTTTTAGGTCTTTTGTGTCAAATACATTCTGCCTGTTCCAAAAAAGTCGTGTTCTTCCAACGTGACATAAGCTAAAAGTTTGTAAACCATTGACTTAATCTATAAACTAATTATACTGTATTATACAACTTAAATCCCCTTCATAACTTACTTTACATGATACATAATTCAACGACTTCCTCTGGCTAAAACAAAACCCCAGATCTGTTTTCTCGGTGCATTCACCGGGAAAACCTTCATTATGACCACTTTTAGTTTTCTTGCATATTTTTCTTCACTTGTTTCATTTTCCACTATATCTTCCCCAAAGTCAGCGGCGTTGACCGTTCTCAGTTAGTCCAGAAGCCTGCCCATGAATATTTAGTATAGTTTTATTTGTTTTTCAGGCAGGATTCCAGGACGGATTTGTGACGGCCAAGTTATCCCAGGGGTATGTGCGCGGGAAGACGGAGAAGACGCCATCTGGAGTCGAGTTCATGAGCTTCAAAGGCATTCCTTACGCTCAGCCTCCTATCGGGGACCTGAGGTTCAAGGTAACTTACATTCAACTAATAGTCACTTGTATACATTGCTTCAAAATGTATTTTAAATACGAGCTCACGTTTCGTCAAACACCAAGCATGATCAAACAAGAAATAACTACAATCTCTACCTGACATTCCTTCAATTCAATTACTAAATTTATTTAATTAGATATACCTTAAAATAAGGCTTGATTAATAATTAATATACGAGGGCAGACAAAATGTATCAAAGTCATGCTCTAACTTGGGAATTTTTATCTGTATTCTGTTTCGCGGTTTACTGTGTCCGAACTTGAACTGTATTATTGCGTGGTGACTAATCGATTTGACGACTCAGTCGCAGTGGGTGAACAATTACTTAATACGCTATACGGGATACGAAAAGCGCTCAGCGCGTTAGCGTCAGGATTCTCGTGAGCCTCAAAACGTTGGCATCAAATATGTGGCCCACCCCTCAAAATCAATTCGGCTCTAAAAAGAGTCCCTTTTTTTTCAGTAGTGCAAGACGTACAGTTTGACGGAATGCGATCTACATAAATGTTCTGAGTTGTTAGAGGAACATGATCAGATATGTGTTAACTCAGATTTGCTCTACCAGAAATAATTGTGAATAAAACTAGCTGAATATAGATATTCTTTTATCAATCGATTTAGCTTTGGGCAAAACAAAGAGTCATAGTTGAGAGAAAGTCTCTGTTATTTATTTGGAAATATTTGGTTTCTCTGTAAACGTGGCACCTGTAATCTTGTGAACTTGTGTCACCACTGTTGTCTACAACTTTCAAGAATTAACCAAACACTGACTGTGACTTTCAAAATAAGCGCCGAATCCTAGGAACCCGGTATCTTCACATGCCAAGAGATTATTGTCAAATTAAACACTGTACCTTATAACTTCCGTCATCCACCATAACATCAAATTTCCCAAAGTAAACTCCGTAACCTCCAAATCAATAACATCCCTAATTAAAAGCTCCCTCAACCACCCAAAAACCCATGATCCAGCAATTTCATGAAAATCCTCCCCATCTCTACGATTCCGTCGGCTGAAAAGAAAACTCCCAATTGACCTCATCCTTCCCCCTAAACATTCAGGCCTGCAGACCACATCCTCATATATCCTCCAATAATCAGTTCACTGCCTGACAACCCTCAGCCACCCACGTCGTATGCCTCTCAGACACACACACACAAAACATAACTCATCTGCCAAAGTAGACTAACCAAAGGACTAACCTACCTTCACGTTCACAGGTGAATGATATATTTTAATATATATTTTAATATTGTATGTACTAGAACAATTATTGTACTAACTGATAATCGTAAAGATAAAAGTTATTATATAAATAAAAAAATACTGTACCGGGCTAATGTAAATAAATACTCGGGCTTCTTTCTTGCACCAAGATGGAGGATAATATTAAACCTTAGTCTAAACAGCTGAATAGTTGATGTTCATAAAAAGCGAAAAGTGTACCTCCTTTTTTCTGACTGGGAAAAGCTACTATTTTATATAGACGAAATGGGGCATTTGTGTATTGTCAGTCATTCTGTGGGAAAGAAGACGAAACTAATCACGCAACGATTGAGAAGCCATTTCGACAGAATTCCCCTTTCACTTAAAAACAAGGTTCGGCAGCTAAAATCACAAACACTAGCATAGCAATCGGCTTTTTTTTTCATAGTTACAGATATATATGAAACAGCCACGAAAGATTTACACTGAGTGGCCAAATTATTATGACCACCTGACAAGGTCACAGTGTTGCTGCTGGAGGGCGAGATTTTTAAAAAATGGGAATGCAGGAGAAGTGAGTCATCAGTTGTGCTGTGTTGTTGATGCTGTTGTAATTGACTTTTCAAAGGCTTTTGACCTTGTACCGCATCATATTCTTTTAATGAAATTGGAAAAATCGGGCATTAAGAAACGAGTTTTAAACTGGATTCGCGAGTTTCTGGATAACAGAAAGCTCAGTGTTCGGATAAGTGGAGAAATATCTGAGCCAGTTGAAGTGACGTCAGGGAAGCGTAATCGGGCCACTAATGTTTTTAGCATTTATAAATGATTTGGCGATAGGTATTGAGTCTCAGATGAGATTATTTGCCGATGACTGTATCATTTACAGAAAAATTGGAAACGTCCAAGATGCAAATATTCTTCTATCAGATCTTTGGTCGGACGAAAATGGGATGAAAGTAAACGCGGCAAAAAGTAAATCGATTGTATTTACAAAAATGAGAAACGTTTTTCAAGTTGAATATAAATTAGGGGATGAAAATATATTACAAGTGGACACTTGTAAATATCGGGCGTAACTTTGAGCAAAGACTTAAATTCAGTAACTGGGAAAGGTTGGAGGACGCTTCGCTTTGTCAATAGAATACTGCGGAAAAGTACCCGAAAGACCAAAGACATCGCTTATAGGTCTTTGGTTCGGCCTATCCTTGAGAATGGGGCAGTGTGTTGGGATCAGATACACGCGTTGGACAGGCTTCAAAACCGGGCAGGAAAGGCAAATATTTCTAGAGGCACGTGTATGGTAATCTGGAGGTGAAAGAGGGCCAGGCTTTGTACACTGACGAACCGGCCTCGAGTCATATCAAAACTCGTATTCATTTACCGACTTATGTAGCGAGAAATGATCATCCATTTAAATTAATCAGAGAAGACAACTGACTGACGTAAATAGGACCGTAAAAGACTGGAATGATTTGCCTGAAAGTCTACTAGCGACTTTTCCGAAGAGTATAAAATTATTTAGGGACAGAATTAGGGAAATGGTTTAACTTCATTTATTCAGGCTTAGAATTAGTGTTAAAGTATTTGTATATTGAATGTTTATATTAGTATTATTTTATTTTATTTTTTATTTCTTTAACTTATATTCCTTTATTGGAATATTAAATGTATGTTTCCACCGGGTTCAGCCCATTATAACGTAATAAATCTATCTATCTATCTCAAAGCCATGATTTAACCGAACTTGAGCGCGGGATGATCGTAGGTGCTGGAAGCGTCAGAACCAGCGTCAGGACTTGTGGAGTGTTCGAGAGCAGCAGTTATTAATGTTTACAGTCTCAGCATCAGGCATGTGGTCGTCACAAGATACTCAATATTCGATGTGAAGAACAACAGAAGACCAAAGTTCGTCAAGTAGCGGAGAATTTCAATCAAGGACTAACTGTGTACGTCTCTGAACAAACTGTTCGCCGCACATTACACCGTATGGGCTATGGAAGCCGACGACCTGTTCGAAAACCTCAACTGTCTACCTTCAATCAGAGCTGACGGCTTCAGTTCGCAAATGAGCGCAAGGATTGGACAGTAGATGGCTTGAAAATGGTCATGCATTGGCGCAACAATTGAAGCCGGTGGCGGCAATTTTATGGTGTGGGGGATGTTTTCTTGGCATGGTATAGCTTCCTGTGAAACAACGTCTGATTTCCCAAGTGTCGCAAAGAACACGTGTACGAAATTTTGTCGAAGTTGGTCCATTTCATCAGATTTTTATGCGGAACATACAAAGAAACAAGCACACGTAGGAAATTTGAGCTTTTTTACGCATAAACAATGAATTTCATACATAAGAATAAGGTATTTGATCCATTTATTTGGTCTGTTTAGCGCGTGATAACTTATAAATTTAATAAACTGCGCAATTTATATACGGGACTCACAGATCATTTTATTTTGTTTAAGATGATCATCACCTACCAACGATCGAAAGCTCATTTAAATACTTGTGAGGTCGGGAAATAAAGAAATTTAACTGGATAATTGTGAACCTTTAATTGGTTTGCTTCCATAAAAATGTTATACAAGGATTTGCCGAGGTGTTTCTTGAAAGGAGGCGATTTTTATTTTTGATGTGATTTACATGATTATATTGATTCTCAACACTCCCACTGTATGTTGTTTGAAACGCTGGATATTTTCCAGGGACACCAAACTAAAAGGAATGTTATGTAACGTGTAACATTACAACGCGCGCAAATTCAGACAGAGGAGACACTGAACTCATAAAAGGAAATTCCAATTAGGATTGAAATAGCAAAGATGCTAGTATCTCAAAGGAAGACTTGTGAGAGGGAGTTCTTGTAAAAAGAACTTAAATTCAGTTTGTATGGATAAGTGTGAATCAACGCAGTTGCTTTTGGCTTAGCCGTAAATTACCGGGTTTAATTAATTGTTTCGAAAAAACCTTCACACGTCGATTGTTAGCTGCGAAACATTTTCCGGCCTTGTGTATTCGACCTTAACAACGGAAGAGATTTCTTACACAACAAGTACAATAGAAAGACGATGACTCGGGTTAAAGACCTCGAGCTGAAGCGCAAGCGCAGGCAGCCTCGGGCACTGCTCCGACCTTCCCTTCCATTCCCTTCCATTCCCTTCCCATCCCTTCCCATCACACGTGGACGGTCACCCTCCACAACTCTCAACCATCAATAGAAATCTTAAAATAATTTCCTCAATGAACACGCGTAATTCGATAGAATCGTCTACTTTGAATTTAGATTTTTCAGGATCACCCTCATGTAGCCTGTTAACCGAAAAAAAAGAAGGTTTTGTGATGTGACAACTTGGCAGCCTTATCTGCCAGATTATAAACCATTTTAGATGAAGAGAATAATTACATCTCGACAATTATGAGTGAAATGTATCTCAAGTACAACCCTCATACAATCAATGTTAAAAATGACACGAATAATTTGAAAAAAATTATGACACTCTTTTGTTGTAGTAGTTTAACGCTTTAATATTCTTCTCCATTGTTAAAATTTAACTTCTGAAAGCACTCATTGTTACTACATCATTTTGGCCGTACCTGTCACTGAAGATGGTCCACGATTTTTTTGGGGGGAGGGGGGTTAACAGGCTACATGAGGATGATCCTGAAACAGGCAACTCCCCTTTAATAACATAGGAAGGGAATTGGTAAGGGGGGGATGCGGAAGGTTGAGCAAGGTAGCCAAGGGTTAACAAGGGCCCCCGGGCTATGGTTTACGGATCCTACCCGGCGTTTCACCTAAAGAGATGCAGGGAAAACCCTAGAAAACCTGCATCAGGTAGGTCGGGAATTGGGTACTATTCTCACGCCCTTCCGAATGATGGGAGACGAGTTTTCTGTGGGGTCGCAGCATGTCCTTCTCCACGTCTGCACCAGTTTCAGGAGGCAGTTGACCGACTGATTTAATGGAATCAACGGACACCTCTTGCCATATGCCCAAAGTCTTCGACCGTAGTACATATACCTCCTAAAATAGGTGAAGGTGTCTCGGCATGCGAGAACTTTGATAAAGAAAAACAGAGAGAGTGCGAGGCATTCCCGACATAATCAGGTGACCCCTGAAGTCACTCTGGGGTGAAGCGCCTGCGAGGAAATTCCCGCAGCGCCTTCCTATCAGATGGTCCACGACTCCAAATTCTTCACATGTAAATTCAATAATCTTTTCGACTGAGGGAGTCAAGGGGAAATATGATGTAATGCTAAATTTGTAAATTTTTAACCATGTTATTTATATAAGAATTCAAAATTGTAACATAGAACTCAGAATTAATTTATTGTAAATATTATGTTTGTAGTGAGCCTGATGAAGTCTCAAAATGGAACGTTAATAAATAGTTTTATATTTAATGTTGACCTTTTTGGCCGTTTTTTATTTATTGTTAACATTTAAGTCAGAAAACTATGATGTAATTTAAAATGAAATAATTTTCGACCGGTTTTTTCAGACAGTTTCTGTATTTTTAATCGAACGACGTTGCAGTGCATATTCGCATCTTCTCGAAGAGCAGAATAACTAACACAATAATCCTACTCGGAACTGGCAGTACCAGGAAGTCAGCAAAAGGTTACAAACAATACTATTTACCGTGTTGTCTCAGCTTGCCTGGACCTTCCAGTTGCCGCTTCGTCGTTGTTCCGGACTGGATCACGCATTACTGCCGTTGTTGTTGTCCATGGTCATGGCAATTTCCAATATTTAACTGCCCAGTCTTAGCCTCCGATCATAACCTCCATGTCCTTAATTTTCAACTCCTCATCTCCTTAATGTTTAAAATTCGTTTCTGCTGAGGTTTTTAATAATTTTTCCCCACCGCCTTATTTAGTATTCCGTCGGTGTCGGGGCTCGATATTGTCGCATCAAAATTATCTGGGTGGAGCCGTTTGCCCCCTTCACCGACGATTTTCGGGAAAAACACCAGCCTCCTTACCACCCGCTGTCACCAAATTTCACGTGACCTCAATAGGGCCGTTGTGTCTGACTTTTATTACCCCTGTCTGTAACCCCCACGTAGCTTGCCTTTGATTCCGTACTGCCAAATTCCGAGTAGACGTGTTTTATTGTTACAGCAGTATTTAAAAAAAATCACAGACGAAGGCTAATTTAAAGATGGAAAACATTTATCCGTCTGCATTAAAATATGCACGAAGGAAAAATGCGTTCGGGCTGCAAATTTGTGTGTGTTAATTTGGTTCTAAAATTCTCTGCTTTTAAAAATGAAGCATTATTACATGTTATGTACACGGCATAATAAATTTAGCCTAAAACTGAAAAGCGTTTGTGCCGCAGGCGCCGAGACCATCTCAGGATTGGGACGGCATTTTGGATGGAACTCAGCACAAGAACTCGTGCGTGTCGTTCGACGAGAGAAGTCGTGTCACCATTGGAGACGAGAACTGCCTGTTCGTCAACGTCTATACCACAGAGGCAAGTATTTATCTCGGATACAAAAACCACTCTAAATATATTTTTTAGTTCTGATTACTTAATCTTCAGACAGTTCAGATTCTAGAAACTTCAACAGTGTGTGTAAACAGAAACGGTCGCATCCCGTTGACCACATTGAATTGATAATATTGTTGTAATACATATAGGGTAGCACTATAATTTGTTTTCTCTTTGCGACGTAATATTAGAGAACCTGTTGTATTAAGCTATGTATATTTATATATCACTGGATAGCTTGCCCTGTGTTAAACTATCAAGCCGTCGTATACACAGGTTGTTATACGTCCAGCAATATGGCGGAAAGGTGCAGAAGACTTACATCAAAATTCGAAAAAGTAATGATACAGCTTACAAGAAAGTAAATTCAGCAAAATAATTTTTTTTCTATAATATTTTATCATAAAGTGTTATGCATTTAATAGCAAAGTTGAATATATCAAAGCACACCAATATTCGACCAGCAAGGTGGCTGCGACAGCTCACGTTTTGTTACAAAGTTGAATTCAGGCTTTCTCTCTAGTTATATATATATTAAACTCCTTGGTTGTATACGACTGACGAAAAATGTACGAAATTTGAAACTTGAACTCTCAATTGAGAAAAAATAATTCATAATTGCAACATTGTAATACAAAAAATTAGAAAATTTAATAATTAAATGGGAATAACTTATGGTTGAAAAGAAAACGTGAAATAATATATTTTATTATAGTTTGATTCAGTCACGTTTTGATTGCATTTTTTGAGTGTAAAACGGGTGAATGAGATGTTCGTCGTTATATCCGAACTTAACAAATCCAATTTGGCAACGGGAGCGCGTAAGTCTGCGAAGGGGAAACTCTTCGTCTTCTGTTCCAAGTAAAAACTGTTGCATTCAGAAGATTCTTGAAAAAATTTGTATTTTACTTTAACATTCCGCAGTACAAGTTTGGATTTTGCAGGATATCATGGAAAATTATGTTCACGAGTTAAATGTTAAAAATTATAGTTGTTTGTAATGATTTTCAAGTATTTTAATGTTAATGTTCTTTCACGCAGCTTGGCGGCTCAAGGCCGGTGATGGTTTGGATTCACGGTGGAGGATTCTCCACGGGTAATGGGAACGACACTCGGTATGGACCTCAGTTCCTCTTGGAACAAGGCGTCGTGGTTGTCACTCTCAACTACAGGCTAGGCGTCCTGGGTAAGGCTCGTCACCATCCACACCTACCTCATATTCACCAAAAGCTAATGAGTGGAGCTAATTTTCACTTTCACTATCCTCCGTCTGGGCAGTTAGTGTTTAACTATTGGCACGGGAACGACGGAATGAAAATTCTGTGGGCAGAAAGATTTTTGCAAAACCCGTGTTAATTATTTGGCTGTCCAGACTGTAATTAATAAGTATTTTTTCTTTATTTTCTAAGACAGACGAGTTGGTTCCAATTGCAGCTCCGCCACGAAGGTCATGAAACTGAATTTAGAAGATCAGTTTCATGGCCTTTATGGCTGGGCTTCAATTGGAAGCATTTCTTCTGTTTGTGAATTCAGATCATTGCACCTAAAATGAAATTACGATAGTGACCATTCTTCACTGATGAAGAGTGTGATTAAGTAAATTGTAGGTGAGCCTTTGCTTCAGGTCTATACGAGGTATGGAAGGAGCTCCCACCAGATGGTAGAGCGACCGCCCTGTTAGCGGATGACCCGCGTTCGATTCCAGGTCCCATCTTTACCGTTTTAATTTTTCAGGAGCTTTCGCTCTTTATCGGGCATATTCATCTACTATATCTGCCAAAATAGACGCAGGTTATAGGAAAATCAAAGGAACATTCGGACAGAGGAGAGATATTAGCAATATTATCAGGAGAGAGGGTGAAAAGCCGATTCTGAATAAAGAAGAAAAGGCAGAAAGATGGAAGGAATATCTAGGAGAGTTGTATCACAGTGGAAATCTAGATCAGTCAGTAATTGAAGAACAAGAGGAGGTGATTGATGAAGAGTTGGGGGACAAAATTTTAAGGTCGGAGTTTGATATGGCACTGACAAATCTGAGCAACTGCAAAACGCCAGGAATTGAAAACATTACAGAGGAGTTGATAAGATCATCGGGCGAAGAAAGCAATATCATTACTGTTCCAGATAGTTTGCGAAAGCTACGAAACAGAAAGAATACCAGAAGATTTTAGTAAAAACATAATTATACACACTGAAAAAGACTTGGTATGATAGAAGCGAACAGTACGGGACAATTAGTTTAGTTTCTCATGCGTGCAAAATATTAAAGAATATACTATATTGGAGGATGGAACAACAAATAGAATGCGAGTCAGGATATCAGATTGGTTTCAGGAAGAATGTAAGAACATCAGAAGCAATATTGACTCTGCATCTAATTATAGAAGGCAGGCTAAGAAAAAACAGGCCTACGTTCATGACATTTTTAGATTTAGAAAAAACTTTGAAAATGTGAACTGGAACACAACTATTAACGATTTTGAAGAGCAAATGAATAAAATATCGAGAAAGAAGGCTTATCCATAAGCTATTCAGAAGGCAGTCAGCAGTAATTAGAATTGAAGATCAAGAAAAGAAAGCAGAAATCAAGAAAGGAGTAAGACAAGGATGCAATCTGTCGCCCATGCTGTTTAACTTATATATAGAACAGGCGATGGAGAAAGTTAAAACGGAATATGGAAAAGGAATCGTACTGCCGATGATATTATAGTATTAGGGGAGTCAGAAGAAGACTTGGAAACCATAATAAATGGCGTGAACGTGTTCCTGGAGAAAGAGTTCATATGAAGATTGATAGAGGGAAAACCATTGGGAAGTGATATTTCGAAGGAAGTTAAGGAATTCTACTCCTTGGGCAGCATAATAACTAGGGATGGTAGAAGTATAGTAGACATAAAGAGTAGGATAGCATAAGCAAGGAATACTTTCGCGAAAAAGATGAATTTACATACGAGTATTTGAAAAGTTAAAATTCCATCTTCGTATGGAGTGTAGCTTTATATGGACGATAGGAGCTTCAGAAAGGAAAATAATAGAAGCCTTTGAAATTTGGTGCTATAGGAGAATGCTGAAAATCAGATGGGTGGATAGAATACGAAATCAGGAAGGTTTAAGGATAAGAAGGGGGGACGTTGGCCAAGAGAAGTTTTAAGATATGAGGGTCTTGTAAAATTAGCATTAGAGGGAAGTGTGTGGGGTAAGAACAACAGCGGGAGGCCAAGGATGGAATACGCTAAATAGATTAGCAAGGATGTGGTAGTTATGCGGAAATGAAAAGGCTTTCGCGAGATAGGTTAGCATGGAGGGTTGCATCAGACCAGTTCCTCTTTCTACTTGATTTAGAAACGTCCAGAACAGCCTAATGGATCTGACTAGTTAATATGCTACCAACAATTGCAAGTTTGTCAGTTTATTTAAGAGATATACCAGGGTATATCTGACACACAACTGAGTTTTGTAAGCTCGCTGGTTTCGAAACTGGTTCACGGTATTGACTGCCCAAAGGGCACGCCAAACGTTTCTGATAACAAATCAGAAATACGTGTTTTTTTTTGTAAATTACAGGTAAAAAGGCGAGGTAGCGTTCCAAGAAACAAGTAGACAAATGGATGAGGATTACAGGGTGGTGAAGGGATTCATGCTGACAGTAGCTGCTGTATACGGATGCACCAACAGCATTCATCCTACTCTGATAAAATTGGGAGTGCTGTCTGTGGGAAAAATAAACCGCGAAACATATTATAATTAATTGTTGAATTGCTTTACTTCTTGACCTATTTTCTTAAGTGCACATTTTATCGCGTCTCTGGAAGAGTGTTGATAATGCTCAAGCTCAATTTTGTCATCATTCCGTTTCTTAGACATTCTTTTGTAACATTCAGGGTATAATCTGGTAATTTAATGTTGGGGTAGAAGAAAATGCAACAATGTGTTAATAATCGTACGGTTGTGTGCATAATAATAATAAAATAAATGTAAAGGAAAGTTGGTGACGTGGTGAAGGTGCGCGCAGGTTTCCTGAGCACGGCGGACTCGCTGGTGACGGGCAACGCAGGTCTGAAGGACCAGGTGATGGCGCTGCGCTGGGTCCAGGCCAACATCGCCAAGTTCGGAGGAAATCCCGACGCCGTCACCATCTTCGGCACCGACGCTGGGGGCGCTTCCGTCAACTACCACATCCTGTCACCTCTCTCCAAAGGTAAGTAACGACCTTCATATTATCGTCAATAATAGTGATGGGACGACACACACGTTCAATAGAATTTAGTCAATAAATTGTGCAATATTTCAAAATACGGTCAACATGTCAAACAGGACGGAATCAAGTTGTGTGGCAATTGCTTTAGTTATAGCTTTAAAAAAGGTGAAGAGACGAAGATGGATGACGGAATGGCTAAAGAAAAATGAATACAAAAAATGAAAATTTGTTAGGTGAACCAGCTGCTTTTCGAAACTAATTAATTTCTTTTGATAATTGAGACTTATGTCTCCATATTTACTTAACATTCTACAAATCTGGTAACGTCTTATACAAGTCAATACACTCGAAAAAAATTCAAGTTTATTTGTAGCTGTCTCATAAATTAATTGTTTATAATTACGACTTTCTCACTATGTTCACAGTGTAATGAATAGGGGGGATCTTATTTATTTTAATGATGTAATATTAATATATTAAGAATGAAATTCCATGTATAATAACAAAAGAACGATTAACTTTATACTTAATAACTTTACAAAAATTTTACATTTTTCCCATTCTAACATTATTAACCGGCAAATTATTTCTTTTAACACGATATATATTTACCCGAAATGATAATATTAAATTTTCTTACAATTAAATTCAAAATCTCTACACTAAGAGCGGAAATATTTAATACAAAATCTTCTCGGTCCTGGCAGTACTAGGAAATTGGCAAAAGGTTACAGAGGTATTTACCGAGTCAGCTTGTCTGGACCATCCAGTGCCGCTTTCCTTGCCACTTCCTCCTCTTTGGATCGGTCTCGATCACGCCTCACTGCCGCTGATATTGTCCGTGATACGGACAATTTCCAGTTTTAGCCTCAGGCCATAAGCTCCACTCCTCGTCTCCTCAATCTGTCTGTACTAGAATGTGATCATCTCCTCAATCTTTGTGTCCATCCCTTTCTGCATGAGTTTTTAATAATTATTCCCCACTTACTTAGTTCATATTCCTAAAGCGGCGGGGCTGGAATTTCACCAATCAAATTTATTGCCACTCCTCTCTCCACCGCCGTTTTTGGGGAAAACCACGCTTGTTTTCAGCCTCGGTCGCCACATTCCAGAGGCCGTGGGACAAACCCCGCTGGTGCCTAAATGTCTGACTTTTATTACCCCTGTTTGTCATATAATGTCTCTTGCCTTTGACTCGGCACCGCCGAAGTCCGAGTAGATATGTTTTACCGTTACAACAGTTTGATGTTCACTGCTTGACTGCGGAGGCTGCCGCTCAGAATTGTGGGGGCCTGACTAGACCTATTTTTATAGACCTTGTTTCGTTTGGCTTGCTAAAAATTACGAGAGAGCGGAAAAAGACACGTGAAAGCATTGGACGGCGCAACCATCTACGCTAAGGGAACAACTGACGTTAGATAAGAATAATAAAAAAATCTTTATTGCCAAAAACAAGTTAATGTTAAACAAGCGTCAGGTTTTAACAATGTACAACAGTATCTTAATGATTGTAAACAATACTTATTTACATAATTAAAATAAACAACCATCTTAATTTAATTCAAACAATTCATCAACATTATATATTGGGTTATTGTATAATAACTTATTTTACAGTCCACAGTATTTTTGAGGTAGGAAGCTTTCTGATATTCCAAGGCAACCAGTTGTATAGTTTCACTCCCAGCCTCTTAGGTCCGCAGTTGGCCTTAATTATTCTGTCCGTGAATGGAGAGATTTTCCCACTGCTGAGTCTTGTGATGATGAAAATATAACTGTCCACATCCCCCCTTTCCAATTCCATTCCTGTGATATTAAAGGGGAGTTGCCTGTTTCAGGATCATCCTCGCGTAGCCTATTACTGAAAAAAAGAACTCAAGTGTTTGAAGGAGGCTTTAAGGTGAAGACCAAGAACATTCAGGATCTTCATTTGGTGACTTGCAGGACTCACGGGGGCTCACTCCTGCCATATGCCGAGGAGCTGTCTTTTGCCTGACTTCCTTTTGATCTTCCCCACAGTGTCACTCCATATAGGAGATGACTATGACAAAGAGCGTTGTAGGCTGTTCTTAAATATTGAGTCGTAAGGCGTCTCTCAGTCTTCGCAATAGATGATTAATTCCAGCCAATTTCTTGATCTGAGCTGCTGTTTAATAACTCCAAGTCAGCCTTCGGTCCACCTGGCAGATGTGACTTCCTTTTTCTCTGGGCACAGTTGTTTTAGAATAAACATAATACGCTGTTTTTTTCTTTGTTTAAAAGGAGCCCATTGTCTTAAAACCGTGATTGGAGGACGTGCAGTATTTCATTGCAGTTTCCCTAGTGCATTCCGTCGTATTTTTGCAGTTCAAAACTAATTTTGTTTCATTTATATTGTGTCTGGTTCAAAAATGACCAACGCCTTTGTTTTAGGGCGCTCGCCGTTTTTCGCAGTTGATTTTCTAAATTATTTACCGAGTCAGCTTGTCTGGACCATCCAGTGCCGTTTTCCTTGCCACTTCCTCCTCTTTGGATCGGTCTGTGTTGTATTCTTTTCAAATCAACTATCGTGATCAGTACATTCGAGTCTACAAATTAAACCTTTATTTACGTGCCTAATAATATTTTTCCATGTACTCTGTGTAACACAAAGTTGTGTTGGTAGATCTTCCACATCTAATACCACGTTGGTCAATATTTAAAAGATTAGACTGCTCCAGAAAGTTGGTTAATCTACTTTTTAATGCGTGTTCCAGTACTTTGGACATAATTTTGAAGTGTCAATGATACATAATGCTTATTTATTAATTTCAGCATGGGCTATTCCCAAATTTTTAAGTATTTATTAAATAATATGTAAATTATTTCAAGACTTACGACCTGATTAAGGCAGAAATGAATAAAAAACGTACCATTAAAAAAAGTAGGAAACTAAGTTCGAGTCTCTGTCAATCCAGTCCTGAAATATGTAGGCTTCTTGCTTATATGCTTCCGACGATTTCCAGAGCACCGTTGAAGGAGTTATACGTTGATATTCGTATAAAATAAGTCGAATCTTTTCAGTTCATCTACGCATTTATTGTATTAAGGGACCTTCTGACTCGAGAGCAGCCACTGTAGCGACCTGAAACATGGCTCAGTGTAATGTGTGTTTCCCGCAGGCCTGTTCGCGAAGGCGGTGTCGATGAGCGGGTCTGCCTTGAACCCGTGGGCGTTCTCGTCGGCGAGGAGCCTGAGGACGCGGGCCTTCAGGCTGGGCGAGGCTCTGGCAGGCCGCGCCTTCGACGACGACTCCGTGGCTCTGGTCGCGTTCCTCGCCACCGTCGCCGCCCCCGACCTCGTCACCTCAGCGGCACAACAGGTACGCAAGGACTTGCGCTCATAGATGCGAACACTACGGGACAATTAGTAAAGTATCTCATGCGTGCAAAATATTAAAGAATATACTGAGGATGGAACAACAAATAGAATGCGAGTCAGGATATCAGATTGGTTTCAGGAAGAATGTAAGAACATCAGAAGCAATATTGACTCTCCGTCTAATTATAGAAGGCAGGCTAAGAAAAAACAGGCCTACGTTCATGACATTTGTATATTTAGAAAAAACTTTGATAATGTGAACTGGAACACAACTGTTAACGATTTTTAAGAGCAAAGGAATAAAATATCGAGAAAGAAGGCTTATCCATAAGCTATTCAGAAGGCAGTCAGCAGTAATTAGAATTGAAGATCAAGAATAGAAAGCAGAAATCAAGAAAGGAGTAAGACAAGGATGCAATCTGTCGCCCATGCTGTTTAATTTATGTATAGAACAGGCGACGGAGAAAGTTAAAACGGAATATGAAAAAGGAATCGTTCTGCCGATGATATTATAGTATTAGGGGAGTCAGAAGAAGACTTGGAAACCATAATAAATGGCGTGAACGTGTTCCTGGAGAAAGAGTTCATATGAAGATTGATAGAGGGAAAACCAAGGTAATAAAGTGCAGTTTGGGAAACAGTAGAATATCAAAGGGTGTTACATTGGGAAGTGATATTTCGAAGGAAGTTAAGGAATTCTGCTACTTGGGCAGCATAACTACTACGGATGGTAGAAGTATAGTAGACATAAAGAGTAGGATAGCATAAGCAAGGAATACTTTCGCGAAAAAGATGAATTTACATACGAGTATTTGAAAAGTTAAAATTCCATCTTCGTATGGAGTGTAGCTTTATATGGACGATAGGAGCTTCAGAAAGGAAAATAATAGAAGCCTTTGAAATTTGGTGCTATAGGAGAATGCTGAAAATCAGATGGGTGGATAGAATACGAAATCAGGAAGGTTTAAGGATAAGAAGGGGGGACGTTGGCCAAGAGAAGTTTTAAGATATGAGGGTCTTGTAAAATTAGCATTAGAGGGAAGTGTGTGGGGTAAGAACAACAGCGGGAGGCCAAGGATGGAATACGCTAAATAGATTAGCAAGGATGTGGTAGTTATGCGGAAATGAAAAGGCTTTCGCGAGATAGGTTAGCATGGAGGGTTGCATCAGACCAGTTCCTCTTTCTGCTTGATTTAAAAACCTCCAGAACAGCCTAATGGAATCTGACTAGTTAATATGCTACCAACAATTGCAATTTTGTCTGTTGATTTTAAGAGATATACCAGGGTATATCTGACACACAACCAAGTTTTCTAAGCTCGCTGGTTTCGAAACTGGTTCACGGTACTGACTGCCCAAAGGGCACGCCAAACGTTTCTGATAACAAATCAGAAATACGTGTTTTTTTGTAAATTACAGGTAAAAAGGCGAGGTAGCGTTCCAAGAAACAAGTAGGATTACAGGGTGGTGAAAGGATTCATGCAGGGAACACGAATTCATGCTAATTTGAATTTGTACAACTTTTTAACTTCTGTCGGACAACCAAAATATATTGTATTTATTATTATTATTATTATTATAAATTGCATTTACCCTCCGGCAGTATGGAAAATAAAAATTATAATTTATTAATTAATAATAGTAATATGCTTTATCGGCCCCATCAGTCTATCGTTTGTTTACACATATATAATTTTACAGACATCACAAAAATAATAACACAATTTTATAATATTTCAGGTCCTTTTTTTAACAAATTTGACCTGATTTTTAGGTATTTCTTGTGACGCTTACCCGCACCCTCAGATCAGTTTACAGGAATGCCGGCCTGAGCGCCACTCCATATGCAGAATTATTCCATGTCAAGAGGCCTGGGGGTCCCCTCGCGATTTTAAACAAATTAATTTATTAGCCGGAATTAACAACGAATACAAAAAAACTTCTCCTTCCGGGGGGCTTTGAAAGCTTCCCCAAAAATTTGTCGGTTATGATCTGGTCGCCAAGCTAAGGCCGACAGCAACATTGACCTGATCCGGGTCTCGCAGAACTCTTTGCATATTACCAATTCCCCTACGCCTACAGGCCTACAGGCTTATCCAACTAATTACAATAAGCGCCTTAAGGGCAAACTTACTTATTAAATCCTGATTTTGTGTTTAAATGCCTTATATTATTAGGAAAAGTCTCTATTTCCCTTGCAGGTAAAGCATTACAGCCCGTTGTCGTAGGAATATTTATTCACATCCGTTCTTTCTTCCCTTTTTTTATAATTATGGTCATTTTTAGAGAATACTGTGTGTTTATTTAGACGCCCTCTTATTTCTCTGGATTTATTTTCGTGTTATTAATTTCTCTCCATCGACATATATTATCTAAACCTACCCTCCTATGCTATTAAAGGGAAGTTTACTGTTTCAGGTTCACACTCCTGTAGCCTGTTACCCTAAAAAATCGTATCTAAAATTTGAAACTGAGAAGATACTTGAGGGACCTTTCTGTCGCAGGTAGTTCTCCACAGAATGTAGATGGGATTCACCTTTCGAGGAGCCTCGTTCCCTCTCTCGTTTCAAGGTTCTCACATGCCGAGGCGTCACAAACCTTGGGTATACGCTATGAGTTGTCCATTCGATCAGTCACCCAGCTGCCTCCTAATAGCCCGGCCTACCTGATGCAGGTTTTCACCGGGTACGATCCGTAGGACCTTTCTCTACCTCCACATCCCTCCTTTTCAATTACCTTTTTAAAGGAAGTTGTCTGTGTTTCAGAAACACCCTCGCGTAGCCTGGCGCCAAAAAAATATCTATCTGAATCTACTTGAAGAGCTGCTCTACATCTTGTTGTACTCACCCCAAATTAATACATAAAGTAATTTTTCGCATTAATAGAGTAACGCGCTTATTGCACAGAGTCGGTGGCCAAATTATTAGAAATGTACCGGGCCCTAGGTTTGTGAAGATTGGACAGAAATAAAACTGCCAAAGCAAGCAGAAATGTTTTTTTTCCTTTTGACGTTTTAGGACAAAAGTCGTATCCTGGCGTACGCGTTCGTGCCCTGCGCAGAAGTTGCAGAGGAAGGCGCTTTCCTGACGGAGCCTCCGAGTCGCGTCCTGTCCGAGGGACGGCTTAACCACGTGCCCTTCATGACGGGCAGCGTGTCCGGCGACGGCAAGCTGGCTCTGCACAGTGAGTATCACTTCTCCTTTGCCTCTCATTTCATCGTCTCTGTTTTCTCAACTCGTGGACTTTTCCATTCTTGCCGATAGAGTTCCAGCATATCGGAGACACTTTTATCTTCCAATCGTGAATATGGTGCAATCAGCTCGAGTGGCAAGTTGAGCTTTTTGACGTCATTGCTAATGGGTACTCGGGACATGAGTTGGGTCAACGCCCTGGAAGCCATCGAAACGGAAAGTGACGAGTGAAGGGCTTCGGCGCCAGCCTCCCTCGGCGAGGACAACTATTTTCGTCACTTACGATTCCGTTCATACTCTGCCTACAGATAAACTTTTCCGTCGCGTCTGTGAAATATACTGTCGCCGAATCCGCAATTATTAACGAAAGAGGAAAGTAATACCGCGACATTGTGTTCAAGGCTCGTTAAAATTTGGTATTAAATTCAAACAAGAATACCGATGATGTATCGTTTACTTCACAATCAAGACTTGGAGCGGCGCATTAAAACGACTGCGTCGTCTTTTTCTACCAAGTCAGATAGTTTCCTTTTTCAATTTAGCAGATCATTGTGTCACCGTTTGTCCGCGTACCGTCCAAACTTACGAGATTCTGGTGTCTGGTTTGTTTACAGACGTGGGCATTCCGGACAATATAACGAAACTAGAGGATCTGGACGCCAACTTCGACAGCGTCGTAGCACCCGAGATGCGCCTGAAAGGAGCCCAGGAGCGGTCCCGCGCGGCGGCCATGATCAGAGACTTCTACTTCGAACAATCGGCGATCACGCCAAGCCTCGCTCAGAGCATCCGAGACGTGAGTATCATTGCATCTGAAACGGAAGGCACCTTTTCATAAGGTTCCAATAATAACGATAACTCTACTTTCAATTTTTTCTAAAATATTTGAAAAAACTGCTGATGCCTCATCTCCATATCTTGATGTAATGCTCCCCTTCCGTAAAGCTCCCAACAATTGCACAAGGTAGTGAGTGAAATTCTGGACACGTACGAAGAAGGTACAAACTGTTTGGCCCTATTCCTTGATACGTATCAAGCATTTGATCAAGCGTGGCACCAAGGCCTGCTAGCCAAAATAAAGGACCATCTACCGGACACTTATTTTAGAAAAGTTCAATCTTACCATCCCAAAAGAACATACTCAGTTAAAAGTGGCAATTGCACAGCCACGACTTCACTGATTCTTTCTGGTGTTCCCCAAAGAAGCATCATAGGTCCATATTTAAATTTAATTTACTCGTCGGACTTCCCGGTGTCAGCTGACGTAAAGGTGGCCTAGTTTGCAGATGATGTCGCAACCCTAGTTAAGGGTTCCAGCCCAGAAGCTACGTCGAAAATGCAGGAATACGTGAAAATTGTCGACTGATGAAAAAAGTTGCTATCACTTCAGAAGTCTAAACTTGTTAAATTTACACATAAAAGGAAGATCTCCAATTATCGTATTTGGTGAAAACATACCCCAATCTATATAAATGCAATACCTGGGCCTGCTACTCGACACAAAATTAACACGGGCTCCACATATCTCAACAGCGGTTCAAAAAGTAAGACATGGGCTGAAACAACTGAATTTTTTTTTGTTATCAGCCAACTCAAGACTTACAGAGATTTGTTTACATGGCAGTACTATGGTTATTTGGTTGTGGCGTATGGGGTTAAGCGGCTGCATAACAAATTAAAAGAATACAGACAGCCCAGAATAGAATACTAAGGGTTATTGCTGATGTACCGTTGCACGTAAAGGAACAGGGGGCGGAGACCGAACCTTCTCGAGGTGCCCCTGTTTTAACTAATCGGTCACGGCGGAAAGGGGAGCGGCGTGCCTGGGTATGTGAAACCTAAGGGTAGGGGGCGGACCAGGGATGGCTCGCTGGGAACTAGTATCTAGTAACTGAGTCCGTCTCAAGCCTTCGGCCTAAAGTGTCGAGTATGGACATTGCTAGCCATACTTAGTTATGCGATGATGAAACTGTCTGGGTGGAATTTCCCTATTATTGCGCAGATCATCCACAGGGGATAGTTGCTAGCTTCCACTTCAGAAGTGGAAACCAGGTGCTGCAATTCGGAGGAAGCGGGAAGCTTCGAATGCTAGTCATGGGATGGTACTCTGGGGGAAAGTGCCAGAACCCGGCCAGATGTGGGAGGGGGTAGGGGTTAATCGCCCTTATCAGGGTGGAGCAGTCACCATTATATGGGAAAGAGGCTACCCTTGACTGGCTTAAAGAGCGGCACGAGGCTGACCTGAGCCTTCAGGCAGATAGTGGTGAGCTTTAGCCCAAATGTCGCTCTACTGGGCGGCAGCCTATCTCACAAGCCCACGGAGGTTGTATGTGTAACCTAAGGCCCGGCAATTGAAGCCTCCAGCTCTTGGGTAAGGCTGCGACCCCCGAGGACACTTTCGCCGTTGCGGGTGGAGTGCATTTCCGACAGGTCAAAAACTCGGGTGTGGGAGCCGCACGCAACCTGTATCGAGCAACATATTCCGCACCTCGCGAGCCGGCGCGGCAATTTCGGCTTAACCGGTCCTCAAGAGCAGCCTGAGCACCTTGGGCGAGGGGTCCTACGGGGCTCTGTACGCCACAAATGCGCTTTCCCCCTCTAAAGCCTAACGGCACACACGGGGTCAGGTGCTGGTCCCATCCAGTATGTCCTGAAATCTAACTACCAACTACCAAGGAACAGCATCATCCGTCAAGACCTCGATATCCCTACTGTTCTACAATCCATTAATTCAGTTATCACAGGCTTCACAATTCCATGATGTGCCACGGCAACCAATTAATAAGAGACGCTGCAAACAACCTTCCACAGCCAAAACCTTTAAGACGACTCAAATGCAAACATCCGACAGACTTTCTGAAGGAGTGAAGCACTAACGTACAAATAGTCATTAATGTAAATTTATGCAATTTGTTTTCCATTAAAATACATACTGCAGCACTATCTCTAATCATATGCCGGGGCCTGCTAATGAGCATTTTCCACATCTCATGTGTCAGGTGACTGTATCGAAGCATAACAATATTGTACAGAAAAGTTTACCAATAAATTAAACATAACATGTTAGGAAAACCAAAGGGTTTGGTTCAAAGAAAATTTAATCATTCTTCATAAATTTAAACTTCCATTGCTGACTGAAGGTTCAAAATAATTAACACAAACTTGCTGACTGAAGGTTCAAAATAATTAACACAATCTTCCACGACATGTTTGTGTTTATACAAGCTTTTCCACTTAACAATGGATGTAACCTAAATCTAGAATTTTTTTGTTTTTCAACATTAACCTATATAGTAATACTTTTATTTCGTTGACATCACTGTCGTTAATATGCGTGAGATACTACAAATTTCCATTGTTCAAGGATGCAATTAGTACCCAGAGATACATAGATGCGAATTTACAGTACTGTTCTCACACAGGTGGCTGTGCATGTATTCTGGTAACCAGGTCCGGGAAAGAAAATACAATTTGGTGTTTGAATCAGGGATGGTGTCCCTGTAAAGACTAGATAGAATGTAGTCGCCACAAGCACTCTCTTCATGCTGTACTTTGCTCCACATTATATCAGCCATCTATGGACTCACTACCAAAACCATGTGTACTTCCAAATTAGTTTCTCCTTGTATCAAACAAATAAAACAGTTTATTAATAAAATGTTGGCTAAATAGTAATTTCAACACAATTCCTGATCTTTGTGTGTTTCAATCAAAAGCCATTATTGGTTGTATTTGTTGTTATGGATTGTTTAAAACTAAGTGGCATTTTCATATTTTTCCATTGCAGTTGAGCATCCACATTCACATTCGCCATTCATTTAGAAAGCCTGACGGAGCCGTGAGGCATTCTTACTTTGTGTTCTCGTTCTGATAGTGTTTCAAAATGATTGAATGATTAAAAAAGCACTAAAATTATAAATCAGAACGTATCTTGTATATTGCTATTTTTATCATTAGTGTGTGGCACTGTTTCCTTCTGTTAAAGTTTCTGACAGACATGCTGTTTCTCGAGGGCATTGACGCTTTTGCGAGAGTGATGGGAAAAGATTCAAATAACCCAGTGTTTTACTATTATTTCACATATGAAGGAAATGTAACACTGGTGCCTGGAGTTGTGGACAGGTCTGGTGTACCCGGTGAGTGATTACAGTTTTACTATCTATTTTATATTTGCAATACTGTTAATAGTAACTTTATAAGTTTGGCATAGTGTCCAGAACAGTGATTCCTGACGTCGGTCTCACATAAATGCAATTTGACGGTTTGAGGGGATATGGAAATCAGCTCGTCTAGAACCAACTGCCTGCTATGATTATATTTGTACAAAAGGAAAAATGATTAGTATCTAAATTTTAAATCGGGATTCCTTAATTGTTGTACTTTCTAAGAGTTACATTTCAAAATTTGGAGTAATATTAACTACAATTTACTCGGAAAGTGTTGTTTTCTATACCTAATGAAGGAATAGTACATACTGTATTGGAAGAATATTCTGGCATAGCTGTGGACATTTAACATTTACAAAAGGGTAAGCTTCAGACTGAAGCTGACTAAATTTGAGCAAGCATTAGGGTCTCACTAAATTTAGTACACTAATCCAGAGGTGATCTCACATTGAATGTAGAAATTATTAAACAGTTAATAAATAATAAATAAAACTATTATTGAAATATATTACACATAAATTATTTTGTACTTGAATTTAAGCTGTGTGTGTTGAAATTTTACTTACCGATATTTTCTTAATATTCTCCAAGTGATTGCTTCCTAACAAGTTGTATTTAGGCTTAATTTATGGAATCTTAAATTTTAGAATATAAAAAAGATAATGTTATATAGCGGAGTCATTAAAAGATTTGAGTGGAGCGTGGTAAAAGTCTCAAGTTTTTCTGGTACTTCCTACAGCTTCTCATAAGGTGTGTGAATATGGTAAAATGCAAATACTTTCAAATCATAGTTAGAATAAAGAATTTTTTTATTTTGGCTACAGTACATTTTAAGTAAGGTTACCCCTAGCTTTGTGAGAAAGTGAAATATGTTCCACTACAAAATAATCTGTAGCCAATATTCATAGAGCTTCACGCAAACTTGGAGGCGACAACATTTGTGCTCAAATGGTTTGTTGTGTAAAGAATCCTTCCAACAGTTATATTGTCATGAAAATATTTTTAATTGCAATTTGGAAGTGCTTAAAATATAACCAAATTTATTGCAGGTGTGCCACATGGTGGTGATATTGCTTACTTGTGGAAATTTTCCGACGATAGGCAAAACTTAAATCCCACTTCTGAAGAAGCAACAGTTCGTAGCACATTTGTTAAACTGCTAACCAACTTCGCAAAAACTGGGTAAGAGTTCAAGTACCCCTTAATTCTTTAATATGTATAATTGCACTTCCTATAAATTATGAATCTTTTTTTTCTACTAGAGCTCCAACCATGCAGATTGAACAAAGAGACAGATGGGAACCATTCACAGCCAACAGGCCAGTATACCTGGACATTGACTCCCCGTTGAGTCTTCGCAAGAACCTTTTTAAGGCTCGCCTGGATTTTTGGCGCTTCCTCCTCCCTCTAGCATAGTGTACATTAGTTTAGCTTATTCCATTTCTTGTATAAAGTTAAATTGGAGCTATTGTAAATAATTTTGTCCCGAATGTAATTGATGGAAATGCTACCAGTAGGTGTTAAATATATATATGGATCTGAATACAATGACTTGTTCTGAGATAATACAGTTAAATAAATTCTTGTATAAAGTAGTGTATGAAACTGTATTACAAATGTTTAACATGTCTGTTCTGTTTGGACAAGTAGAACTTAATTTCCAAGTTATAAGGAATGAACCAGAAAAAAAAAACAGAAAATTTTGTAATTAAGTATTCTTTACTATCTTTTACATACAGATTAAAATGCATCTTTGATATTTTGCAATTGACGAACAGCCAAGTCTACTGGCAGCTCAAATTTAAATGAAGTCAGTCTGTCAAGACTACTTAAACTATCTTCAAAATCTGAAAAGAAATGACATGAAACATCACTTGGAAAACACAAATCAGAAAGTTCCTTTATGTATCAAATCTAAATGTCATGGAAAAATATACATGTATCAATTCGAGTAACTCACATTGGCATTCTTATTTTTTTTCTGACAGAAAAATGTGCAAACAAAATTGCCCGAGACTAACCCATAATTGAAGTGGGCACATAGTAAGATGCACAGTATACTGTATCAAATATTTTACGAGTCATGGTAATAAGTGAAAGAGTCATACCTGTCTGTACAACATAACTCCATGGCTGGTAATACATATCTATTAACTGCTTGGTCCGTAGAATGAGCCGTAGCCATTTAACCAATTTTTGGTAACTGAAATTGAGATTATATTTGACTAATATTTAAGTATATATATGAAACATTTCTAAATTATAAAAAGGTTACATCTAGCACAGTACAATTCAAGATAATGTCATTTGATCAAATTAACAATCAAAGTTTGCTATGAAACAATCACTTATAAAAGCCATATTATATTAAGATAAATAAAGGAAAATGAAAAATATTATTTTTTTGAAGCCACGTATTCATTTTCAATAAATTATTTATTGTAGTCAAGCACAAACTAATCATAAAAGATTTAACTTGTCCCTTAAAGCTATTGAACAATTTAATAACATACTTATTATTCAATATAATATTGCCATATAAAAAAATACTGAGAGCTTACTTCAATGCAGCACATATAAATGCCTTCAGATGAGAATCATAACTTCTCTTGTACTTAGCATGTGTCACAATTATGTTTCCTATGACACTTAACAAAACCTAAGAAATATATTTTAATTATTAAACAGCATGCTGAATTAATAAAATTCAATTAACTAATTTGTGCTGTATTTGTGCACAGTTCATACCTGTTTATTTGAGATTGCAGTTCCCCCAACAATATCTAAATTATAGCTTTGAGATAGCTTCCTAGCTGGTGTTGAGTTATACTTTTCACCATTCTTCATCTTATAATATTTCAATATCAGTTCCCACGCATGCATTTCATCCTCAGAAGTTTGTGCTATTTGTGGTAGACATCCAATAAATGGCACAACACTTGCACTCTGCCCAACCTAGTAATAAACAACACAATGTATATGAAAAAAATAGCTAGTGAAAACATTTAAGACCATGCACACACAATATGCTGCATTTTCATAAACTTACAGGCATTAGACCATGCTGAAGGAGGTCACGTATACTGATTGCAAGTTTTTTGCGTACAGCAGATGTGAGAGTCGCATTACATAGCGAAACATGACCATGGTCTGAGTCAGATGCATAATCTGTATCTAGTTGATTTGAAGGATGGCTGACAATTTCTAAAACATGAGCTACAGCAATTTCCAACCTTGCACGCAAATCACTACAAAAAAAACATAGAATTATCCGTCATGACCTGTGTAATTAATTTAATAAAGTGTGTTAGAACATAAATATTAATAACCACTAAAATAGATTTTACTGTTACTATTTATAATAACCTGTATACTTTATTACACTTAACACTTAGGAGATTTTTGAGACTCGTACCCCCAATGATTACCCTTCATAGTTCTCTTCAAAGAATTCTTTCGGAATTGTTCACTTCCACAACCAAACTGTACAGCAGCAAACATTTGGAGTAATGCAGCAGCTCTTTTCATCAGACTTATTGTTTCTTCTCTAATCTGTATTAAGAAATATTACATTAATCATGTTATTGTATTCTACAACACAAGAAACCCATAAAATATGTTCCCAATTGCTATATTGTGCCTATAGTGTTCCATTATTATATTTCATATGTAAATATCCTGGAAAATCATCACATTAAAATTACTTATTTTTTCTTGACACTTTTAAATCAAATTAATTTTTATGAAAAATAAAACTTTCATAAATAAATTGAAAGTAAGATAATGATTTTTAAAATATATATATATATATTGAGGTACTGGAAAAAGATTTTAAACACACCTCATCTCCATTTCTTGAAGCCTCTGAAGTCCTTGACTGTGAAACTAGCTTACTTGGGCCATGAACTGGACACTTGCAAGTACATTTACAGGATTTCGGGATCATTGAAATATCTGGCGATACTTCACCTATAATAATGATCCTTATACATTTAATTGTAAAAACCAGATACAATATTGTTATGTGCTTAACTTTTGGAAAGGGTATTACTTGAGAATTAGAATAAAATAAAACTCAATAATAGTGCCAAGTTAAATATTTTATGTATTTTAATGACAGTAAATCTTAAGGTATTAAAGAAAGTGAATTAATGATAACTACACATACATTACTAATATCAATTCTCAAATCAATAAAACTATGCTATGGCTTACAAATTTTATAAAACATACAACTACCAAATAAATTTATTAGAGCCATCAGTAATGGTTAAAAGTTATGTTGCTATATTTAACTGGATACAAACAAGAAAATATATTTTGTTTAAAATATATTCCATAGTCTATCATGAAAATTTTGTTACTTATGTGTTATAAGTTAATTTTTAAATTTATCTGAAATTTTCAAATATATAGTGACATAAATTTGCAAATTATGTTTATATAGTGGTTTTTAACAAATGGTAGTTTTGATGTACTCAGTGTTCACTTACCGCAGTACAAGTTAAATATAATTGGAAATTTCTATAATGTCATTATTTAACTTAATTTCTTCTACAATTTAAAAATAGCTAAAATTTACTGAAGTCAATATAAAATTATCTTCTAAGTTATTAAAAATTGTCTCTCATGCAAAAGTGTAAAAATGGTACATCCACAGAAAACAATTACAAGCAAACCAATTCTATAGCATAACTGATTGTACCTTGCAAAAACTCTATGAACCGTTCCAAGTCAGTTACTTGAGTTTTCAGTTGTTTTAGTAATGTCTCCTTCATTTTCAAGGGATTAACAAGCTACAAAAGATTAAATAGTTTGTTAATAGAAGTGAATGTTACAAGTTTAGTATTATTAGTAGTTTCTGGACCAGTAATAGCAGAGTTAATTTGTACTAAAACAATGTTAATATAGAATAAATTACAGGACTACACTAAACACACATTTTCTTTCATCCCTTTAATGAGGAGAATATATCTGAAAACAAGTTGACTTACAATTTTCTTCAAATATATGAAGTCAATTCACATGTAAAATATTAAATTGTTATATTTGACTAGTTTTGTACAAGCAAAAATTAGACTTGTTACTTAGAATAAGTTGTTCCAAACTTATACATGCAATTGAACATATAAAATGGTTAAACATATAGTGTAAGATGATGTAAACTTTTTAATCAGTTTAAAGGAATTCATTCCCATCTAATACTGCACGTAAACTAATTAGAAGAAAAATAATAACTTCATTAATGGTTAAATAAAAATCTTGATGTTACTTTCAATCAATGCTTATTATTAATCAAGAGTTTTAGTGCAACACATTATAAATACTGTATAATAAGTCTAGTTCAAATACACAATATCATTAAACTACATTCTACTAAAAAAATGGTGTGCCCAAACTGTTAGTGATATAATCACAAATTCCCACAATGATTACAAATATTATTGAGGAAAGTGTCATAAATCATTAGTTGGAATCATGTTTGCTTATACATCACAATAAGATTGATAACTTTCTAATGCAGTTTTTTAAAAAGCAAGACCATAATTAGTAAACAATATCCATTATTGGGTAAATAAAAATGTGAGTCACCACACTTAACTTACACAATCTACTAGCCTGAGATCTCTTAGTTAGAGGTGGTTATGTATGTATATATATATATATATATATATATATATACAATTAATAAGGAAAGGAAAGAGAAAGTAGGTGACTTATCTGAGGTTCACAGATGGCAGGCATCATGTAGGGTATGAAGTTCTTAAATTTTTGGAGACACCACCTCCTTCATCAGAATGTTAAGAAGACATTTCCAGTAATTGGCTGGTCAACGACTGTGTATATAATGGATATTGGCAGAAAAAAGAGATAGGTGGTTGCTTACCTGAAATAAAATAAAAATTGAGGACAAGGTAAAATTCTTACCAAATTTTTGGTTGCATCAGCATCATTTCCCAGGAGTAAATGAGACACATTTCCAAGTGCCGGCCTGCAGTGAACTGTGGAAAACTTTAGAAGAATTTTACCTTGTTTTCAAAGATGATATTGAGCTTCAATTTCAGGTAAGCCACCACCTTTCTCTTTCCTTTCAATATCAATTATTTTCACAATGTCACATCCTTACTTGCTTCTATATCCGTAAACACAGACAATGATTTTTAAATGGGTCACCTACCTGACTTATTGCATGATCAACCAATGTTTTAAGATCATCAACAGTATGCTTTGATATATCATCAACATTTAGGTTTAATTTACCCTTCAGTTGATCTGAAACAAGTACACCAACAAGAGTATGACAGTACATTAAATATAATATTTCTGGTAAAAACAAAACAGATCACATTATTTCGTTCTATAGTTAAAGTATCAAAGGTACAGAATATTATACTACAGAAATTAGTTCATTAACACTGATTAAATAATTTACCAATTTTTATTTCACAATGATATAAATATTGTTAATGGCTAAGTTTTAATTATGTAATCAATGTAGTGTGATGTGGCACTAAAGGAGCCATCCAACTACATATAAATCTTAAAAAAATTAATATAACTACTTACCAATAATAACCTTCTGTCTTTCCATTATTGCACTCTGAGGTAGACCTGCTCCACCAGTTTCATATGCATATTTTTCCAAGTCTTCTAGGTGGGCTTTCAATTGATTTATTAATTCTTTCTGTTTAGCTCGCTGAGCTAATACTTTATTTCTGAGATCATGCCCATTCTAAACACAAAATGAATAGAATAATTAGAAATACACACAGACTGTTGCATAATTCTTCAAGTTATCAGATTAAATTATTAATAAAATTTAATACAGACTTTATGGCAGTAATAATTAAAAATAAAATAATTTTAAATTAATATACCAAAAACAATATTAAACGAATTTCCACATAACATTTCTTCTTCAGCTCACATACTTTCACTGTTGTGAGCATTCACTAAGAACCTTCACCATCTCATATCTCTATATGTTGGGCAAGTAAGAGACAAGTGTTGCAGACAACTTATTCCAATATGCTGTTGACCAAAGCAAGAGGGGAAAATATTTCCAAATCTGTTTTCAGTGTTCGAAAGTTCATTTTCAAATGTTATTCTCCACTTGAGGAAGTTTATTGCTATAAATGAAAGGCAAGAAATTCCCAATTTCTTTCTGAATAACATTTAAGCGGGAGTACAATGCCAGTTTTTTCTGATTTCTAATACTCCTTGCAAATTAACTAATCATAAAATAAAATGCAACAAATTTAAGTAGCTTTTTTACTAGGGTCAGACCATGCCAGGTTTTGTTTCAACAGTAAAGACCAAAAAATGTATATTATATATTTTAGGATTTGATTAATCTTAGAAAGTTGGGAAAAAAAACACCTTGCCACATACATCTTTGATACAAACATAAAGAAGCAATCTTACCTCTCAGACAATACAAAACTAAAACCTTCCGACTAAATGCACAACACTCATCAGACTTCAAATTTCAATTAAGTAAAATAAAGAAAATGTGTCCCAGAGTAAACTTTTCAAATGTGTACATAACAAGCCGAATTATATGTATGTCAGTCATATGATTAATTTAATTAACAAAAATATTTCTACATACCAGATACGATAGAAATTTTTTCACATTTTTGTCTTGCATGTCAGGAACACCTCTAAATGCAAAAGCCTTCAGATCTTCCAGAAGTCTTTCCTTTTCTTCTCCAGGAGGAGCTTCAACAATCTGCTCAATTCGAAACTGAACCTGTAACAAATTTTGGAATTGTTACAACACAAAAACCAGATGCATGTGGTGGACTGATTTTATACAAATATGTAATTCTTAACTCTGCATGCATCATCATAACAATGAAAAAACTAACCTGTGCAAAGTGAGTTATCAGGGAGCTGAGATTCTCTTGTTGTTCTTCGATGTCACGAATTTTGGCCTCGTATAAAAGTCTGGAAGTAAAATATTGTATTTATAACTACTATCCACGAAATCTGTCGCAAAACAAATAAATAAACTTTACTTGACTCCAATATAATTAATTAAATTTTCTGTATAGCATTTATAACTCACATGTATTGCTTAAATATGTGGTGACAAAATGAATTTTACCTCCAAATTTAGAAACAATTTTATTGAACTACAGATGTTTCATAACTGCAACAATTTGTTCAATTGAACTAAACAACCATCACAGCGTTAACAACATTACACAGCTCAACGAACTACACCACATAAGCAGAGGTCTTGCAATAACATTTAAAAATTGTACTAATGATTTTCATAAGGCTAAGACAAACATTTTCTGATACATTAATAGAATGGGGGGGGGGGGAACTGTATTCCATTTCTATTCCCTAAAAATGCAAATTATGCTCCAAAATTCATGGAAATAAAAATTAGATTAATAATTGATATGACCAGTTTTTAGAAGTACTCCTACATTATATATAGAATTTTATATGAATTATGTGCAATAATGATACATATTCTTATTAAAATCTTTCAAAATCTGATACATAACTTCAAAAAAATTCCATTATTTACTTATGGTTTCAGAGTGGTGATAAATAAAGGCATGCAATGCAACCAAATAAAACTAAGAACTTAGACAAACATGTCATAACATAAGGACTCAAATGTGTACGATTACTAACATTGTTTTCAATTCCAATTCATTGAGACTTTATCACATTCTAAATTTAAACCATCATTGTCATGAAAAAAAAATTAACCATCAGCTAAAGCAGTCGAGGTAAAAATTTGTGGTAAGCATATATCATAGAGGGAAACATTACCGACTAATTTTCCACTGTGCACAATACTTAATAACTTAAATAAATATTCAGAAAAAGAGATATTAAAGGTGTTTTGTGAAATATAAACAGGCCATATTGAAAGCTGTGAAAGAAATGGCATTCACTTTTAAAATTTAAATGTTTTGTGAGTATTCAACCACAAGTACAATAACAACTCCAAACAAAAATTTGCAAGTACATGTATATTTTATATATGCCAAGATTTAACAACAGCACATGACTACACCTTAATAAGGATTGTAAAATGTGCACTGGTCAATTAAAGAAATTGTTTAATTACTTAATATGTTGAAATGAGGATTTCATTAAAAAAAATTACAGCTAATTTTGTCAGCATAAATTTAATTCTTATTTAGTGTAATTATGACATTTTGTCCATCTTTGTGGACTGCATCAGGTAAATTTTTTAATGGACTGAACTATTATAGAAGTGGATAATTTTGTGTCATGAAATATACCTGATGGAGTACACAAAGATTGATTAAATGCTGCAATTATATTAAATAAACATTAATTAAATTTATGGTAACAAAATTGGCTGTATTTTATGTTTGTTATACTTAATGTCAGACAATTGAGTACTGAGGACTGTATTTGTTGTTCTGCAAAAACTATATGAATCCAACCCTATAATATATACAATGGTAGTATAAGAAAATTGTTTTAAGATTAAAATAGTTTATGCCAAATTTTTCAATAGATTTTAAACAAAACAATATAAAGATGAAAACTAATGACTCTCTTCAAATACTGATTTATTTAACAATGTTGGAAAATAAATTTAAAAATGGATTTGTTTTACTTTAGAAAGTTAAATAATGTTTTCCAATTATATTATTCCTCTCTTTACACACAACAGTAATAAATAACAAACTCCTGTCAATGATTTGGAAGATGTGCAAATCGGTTTAACAATATTGTGTCCACTTTTAAATCAATTTTTATGAAGTAGCTGGATGCTTAGACACAATATATGAATTTAATTTAATTCGAATCTATTCGATTCACTTTCTTGTCATTGTGAAAGTCATACATACTTGGTTAACACTCAGACTGTACATCACAACGTGAAGCAGTATGTCAATCATATATGCTTCGTTGTAGATGATATGAAACACACATTCACAATAATTCAACACTAGATATAAAATAAGCTATTGTATACATAAAAAAATTATCTCTTAAGTTCTATTTTTAAAAAAACTTTTGCTTATTATGTAACTGCAAAAGTTCAGCGTATGACATTAATGTAACGTTTTCATAAGTATTGATGTGAATTTATCATGCTCCAAATGCATACCTGTGAACTACTTTTTTGCGATAAGTACATTATGAATGACCTGATCAGATAGAGTATAATTGGAAGATTAAGAGTACTATACCCTGTACTTCACATTATGGTTTTAATTACCGTTCTTCGAGCACTGAATACTGACATTTGATAAACTGACGGAACATACAAACCTTTTATTGTTTTGAAGAGGGCTGTCTTCTGGACTATGGAATGGGCTTCTATCTGGACTGGAAGTTTCGTCAAGAGCATTTGCTCCAAGTGGCGCCCACCTTTCACCCGTTGGCTTTGCATCTGTATAATCCACGCCGTCTTCTTCATTTTCACTCATTTCTTATCCGCGCAATAAAATTCTGTCTGCTGTTTGATAGGTTGAAGATAAACACATACTATTGTCTTTGAAGCAAACGTCTGCTACAGAAATTTCATTACTAACATCTTTGAGGTTTTTGTTCTATGGCGATGGCAAGATCGATTTAAAGGAATTTCAAATATATTTGCGAATAGTAAATCGCTGATACTATAACTCACAAAAGACATATTCAAAAACGGAATCTGTCTTATAAAAGTGAAGCATTATGCAGGCCCTAGACTATTTACAACGGCACAAGTCTACCCACAGATTCTCTACACTTTCGACTTTAAATCGTATTTCCGAACCACTACAGTGGGTCTGCATGGATGCACTGGGGGAAAAAAGACCAACCCTGAGACACAGTACTCCCAGTAGCATCATGGAGATCGGAGTCTAAGTGTACCTTAAACCTATTGAGGAAGATCTCTGTCAACATCTTTCCACAGTAAATATTCCCGTCATTTTTATATCGTCCAATCTTGCACACAATATAATTGATTTTCAAGAATCCCAGACCCAGAACAGTAGATAACCAGCAATTGATATATAAAAAAAATGAACCCGCTGCATTGTCGAGCTTATTTTATCGCCCCTACACTTATTGTAATTATTCATCACGAAGTCTTACAATACATCAGTTTTGAGTTTCTGCCCCGCGCGGTACGAAAATGCAATACGACGAAAGCTCCTGACCCTTTTGTTTGCACCATAGTATCCATAAGTTCAGTTGAGAGAACTTCCTACTGACCAAAACCCCTTATCTGAGAAAAATATGTACTTTATCGATGACAACACATTTTAGTGCAAAAATTACACAGAGAAGTATAAGTATAAAATAATTTTGAATACGATATGCAAATTAAATTGTTGATTGTATGGTATTACTCCGGAGCATTACACTAACAATCTATTAAGTAGTAATGAGTCATAAAACATCAATACAACGTACTAAACGCGGAACTCCTCGAAATTAGCAACAACAAAAATATTAGGAAAAATCAGAAAATTCTATCATTTCCCGCAGTTTTATACATTAATACTCAAATCGTTACGAAAAAATGCGTAATGCGACCTTCATAATGATCCCGAAACGCGAAGAATCCAGAGGATATCCTGCAAACTATAGACCTTAGTTTATTGCCACTCATGTCAAAAGTCTTCCAGAGACTACTCTTACCTAAGCTGCTATCATACCTAGAACCGCTTTTTCCGCCCACAGTTTGGGTTCAGAAATAAACTTTCGTGTCCCCTACAATTACATAGAGTTGTGGAGAAAATTCTAGGTCTCTACCTGGCATTTTACCGCGTATGGCTCGATGGTCTCCTAGTGAAACTAAAGGAACATCTTCCGGACACCCTCTATAGAATCGTATTATCATATCTCCATTCAATGACCTCTGTAAAATATGATGTTGCTACCTCCAGGTCTTACACCATTGACTCTGGTGTGCCACAGGGCAGTGTTCTGGGATCTGTTTTATATCTAATGTACATTAGTGACTACTTTGTAAACAATAACAATCACCCACTTTGCTGATGACGTGACAGTTCTTTCCACAAATGCATGTACCAGGGATAACCTGCAACTGTTTACCCAGGAGGTTGAGCAATGGTGCATCAAATGAAGAACTAAAATAAACCCTAAAAAGTTTCAATGTGTCCTGTTTACCTACTGGATGAACTTACCTGCAAATTTGTCCATTCACCTCAACAGAGCAGATATTCCTCGTTCTGAGGAAACGAGCTACCTTGGATTAAAACTGACATGGAGCTCCCACATAAATTCTGTTCTGTCAAAAACATGTGGTCACATGTATCTCATCAAACACCTCATTGTCAGTCAATCTATACCTCTAAGAATGAAGAATCTGATATGTCTAGCTCTTATTTGACCAATCTGGCAATATGCATGTGCAATTTGGTATTCACCATACAACTCACAAATCATGAGAATCCAAAGAATTCTTCAGCTCATAACAGACGAACCTTGGTATGTGAAATATTATCTTGCACCGAGCCCTAGGTAACTTTACTCAAGTTCTACAAACTCATATATCTGTCACCACAAACGACTGAGTAATCACTCCAATAAGCTCTTGCAAGAAATTAACCAGAATCCTCCACCACAAAGAGCCACAAGAAGACTAAAAAGAGAGAGACTTTCAGATCTAATAAACAAGTTCATGAAATTAGTTTAATGAGACTGATTTCAGAAATTTCAAGTTGTTGAGAAAATTTAGTAAATATGAAATTAACTTCTTCATATGACCCAATAAATCAATAATCTGACATTCTCTTCAATTATAAATAAAAAGTCTATCCAATTTGTCAATATTGTTTGCTGACAAGTTGGCGGAATTTTTTATTTATAATATTCATATGACCTTGCAGATCTCAGGGCTCCGTTTTCTTTCATATTGGTATTATTTGGATGATGCTATCGACCTCAAGTTGATGGGATGACTATACCATTTTTTTTTAAAAAAAATTGGAGATACCATTTGATTCAGCTACTCCAGTTTACTTGTAAGAAAAATTGAGATTATCAGTAAACTTGCTTTTGCAGTGATGCCAACCAGGCACTGTTAAATTATTTCGCAAATTGATATTTCTTTTCAATGACATTTTACTAAATTATTGAAAATTTGGTAGGGTAGTGTTTCCTTGTAGTCTTGGTGATATAGTTTGACAATTCGAATACTTGAGTTTTAAATACTTGACATGGAATTAACATTCTGTGCATGAAAACCATAAAGTATCTTCTGTGAAATGAAGTCCGATTTCAGCAGGGTCTAAATTATCCTTCTTCAATTGTGTAAGGACAATGAAGCTTAACTTTTAACCTTCTTTATCTGGAATTAGTAAAGTACTTACCACATTAACATTATCATGTATATAAACTTGGGCCCATAGCTGGGAGGAAAAAAGAATTTGAGCCACAAATAGAGAAAATTTATATAACAATAAACTTACCTTTCTCAAAATGCTGAAATAATAATTTTTAATTGAAATATTGGCTGGATACTACTGCCCTCGATAAATTTCTATTCATCTTTCAGAATGATTGACTGAGAAACATGCTAAACTTGTCTTTGTGCATATATATTTTACAAATAAATTCTATTCAGCTTTTCAAATTGAAGTTCCTTATTGATAGAAACGCCATTTAATCACGAGCAATATCAAAAGTTAACTTGTTTATTCAATATTGATATTTGTCATATTGATGAAACATTTAATGGAGAATTCTGATTTACTGGCACAGGATGGCTAACCTGATGAAGTGCACACTAACTTTTTATGTCCCATGTTATATCAAGCTGAGCACACATTTATTTCATATGTTTGAAGTAATTCATCAGTACTGAATTACTTTTAATCTAGTTAATTGCATTAAATTATATAACTTATAATATTATCATGTTAATGTTTATAAACCTCTACATGGAATGCAATGAAGGTAATGAGGATTTTTAAGGTAAATAATACTGCGGCAGGATATCATATTTTAATACTTTAATTTCTGTAAAAAATGAAATGGCTTCTATAATACACATAAGTACTATTTTGATTGCAGTGAATTGTATTCATATCCACAAATTGTGTACACAAAATATAAAATTTTGCTTTATAAAAGTATCTACTTTATAGACAAAAAATTACAAGAGGAAACATTTGAATTCCTATGCTGATAGCAGCAGCTGTAAATATTTACATGTATGAATCACATCATGCAATACACAGACAGCGTTCTTTAAAATAGTTTCCAAAATTTGAACAAAATACACTTTCATGAACTACGAGAATTAATAGGAAAAAAATAGTGAGTCAACCATTGAATACTGGATTAAAATGTTTATATTAAATTATGTAATAAATAATTTAAAATGTTTTAATAATGTATCATTATTTAATGCTCATATACAACCTTAGAAAGTATTTAAACACACTTCTAAGCCTATTATGAACTAAATTTTGACTAGAAAACCAAACATTTCATCTATAGATTTTGCAGGAAATCTCGCTTTGCTATCAAAATTTTGAATACATACATAGACATAATATATATGTCACAAAATATAGATAACAGGCAAATAATATTTATGACTGAACATGAGATTGACGATTTTTTACATAACATACACGATAATTTCTATCTATGAGAACAGCAGGTTTGTTTCTAAGCACACATTGAACACTTTAATGTTGTGCACAGTGATTGGAAGAAGTGTTTGTAATGATATTTTAAATCTCACACAATGCCTACTCTGTTTCAATCGATAAAATAATTTATCATCAAAACAGCCTACAAACAACAGGTATTCATCAAATATATTTTTCTAATGGGATAAAATCAAAATTAAGTACTTAATACAGATTTGTGAAGTACAAATCTTATATTTTACAGAATTATGTTTATAAAAGCTGTTACACAACAATTTTAAGAAGAGTACACGCACAATCTTGATAAAAAAAGACCCAGATTTCTATAGTAGGTAAAAAACTAATTTTCAATTATATAGATATATAGCACACAAAGAACTCTTTAAAGTATAATTGTACATGAATTGGTAACTTTTTTATAGTACAGCACCTTGAAACTATGAACTCCTATTTAATTTCAGCAATACTATGAATGAACTCAGGATACTTAGAACAAAAATGCATTTAATATGCTTAAGCATCTATTCAAAATAAAATGTGAAGCACACCATTTAAATCCATGCGTTTTAAACATATATAGCATATGCGGGTTAAGTACCGTACTTCAATTAGAACAGACGAAAAAGTTCCTTATATCAAGTACCTATACATTATTTGAGAAAGCGTTCTTATGTCTAGACTATAAATATTAGTTGGGTGGAGACAACCGCAAACTAAAATTCTTGGTACTCAAGAACATTATCCAACTCATAAATAAAACAACTTTCACTAAAAACTACAAGGATATCTGATAGAAGGGACATTTTTTCTGCCCATGATCTCCTATAAATGTTCAGACTTTGTTATTGTTTTTATATTCCCTGAGCTTTAGATTGTATTTTTATAATTAATCTGCACACTGGCCATTTTTTTTCAGTATATTATAATAGTAGGACAATTTTTAGGAAGGAAAATAGAAGTGTTGAAAATATTTCAGTGTTCTGGAGATTTAATTAGCATTTTGATTTTTTCTTAAATTTTATTATATGAAACACAATTTTCTTGAAATTTAGAAAAATACTTTTCACTTATCTTCCTTAAGAATTGAGAACTTGCTTTATTCATTATACTAACCTGTTATGATGATAATTAAGTTACTTCATTTATAATTTATAATGCAGATGAAATGGACAATATATGTTGGTATAAAAAATTAAATTAAAGGACTTTGTGTTTTGCGTCACAAAACAGGAATACATGAAGTTATAATACTGTAATTCAGCCACATGATTATATACAAATCCTTTCTTAAGTACTGCTCAATAGGTCAAATATGGCATCTTAGCATGTCACATTCAAAAAAGCCTCCCACTTTCTCCTTTCTCATGGTTGGGAACACATCATTTTTTTTACTGTACACTACTAGAAAGATAATTATATTTTACTCCTGATTTGTCAATCAATGGTTAAGATATATTAGGAGAATCATAGATTTTCCGTTGATTTTTACTTTCATTGACTAAAACAAATTTTGATTTACACAAAGTCCTCACAACATTATTCCTTTGCAACAGAAATATATTTCAATCATTATACGACTAGCCACAAAAAGCCAATAATTTGTTGACTACCATTTACAAAGGATAGTCTAAATTTGACTGCCCATAACTGTAGTGTCTTCATACGTCCCAAACCAGCACGCATATTTACAGGACTCCGAAAATGTGAAAACGGTAGGTAGCATAAAATAGTCATCATCCAAATTCAAAACATTATTTATAAATTATTTAGAATAAATAAATATATATATATATAATGCTTTAGTAGAAATTTGCATGGAGTTAGGTTATCAATAATAATGAAGTTTGTGAATGAAGTTAAAAAGTGGAAGCGTGTAAAATACTTTAATATACATTTTTCTTCATTTTGGTCAGTTTAAAATAAATATCACACAAAACTTAACACATCATAACACATTCACTGATTAGCTAAACACATTGTGGATTGAATCAATTAGATTATTTAAACTATTTTATTGACATGTTCAGCACAATCCACATTGGCTTATCTGATATGTGCAAGATGTAGAAATGTATATAAATGATTTAAGAAAAAATTTCTTTCATACATTTAATTGCACTTAATATAAATGAGATTCAATACAACAAAACAAGGCATTGTACAGTATATAATAAAAAATATCTTCAAATTCAATTAAATGCCAAGGCAGTTTATTAATTTCTTGAGAAAGGAGTTCAAGCTCTAAAAATAATTAATACTGATAATAAAATTGAAGTTGTGAGCATTAACCACATGAGCAAATTGAGAAAGTTTCTTTTTTTTAAAAAAAAAAATTGCTTTGACATCAGCAACATTTATCATCAATTAGGTATATTCAAAACCAATTATTTTAAGTAGAAATAAAACAGTTTATGTTAAAACTTTCACTCAAAGCAGACAAATAATTCAAAACTTTTCTTCAGCGAATAAAACATTCATGACTACAATTATTACTGATGAGCAAAATGGTACAGAAATTTGGCTTGTTTTACACTGTATATTACACATCATAATTTGTTAACATACAAATAATTTTCTACACAAAAAAGTTTAATACTAATTAGAAACTTCGGAAATACTGAAAGAACACAGATAACAAGCCACAGGTGAACTATTATTAAAAATGATACAACAATAATAGTCTGAAATAACAAGAAGTACAAATTTAAGCAGCACATAAACTATAGGTTTTGTAATGTCTGTTTTAATACTCTTCTGAGAACTTGTTGCATTGTTCACATTTTATTCTTGCTTCTAAAATAGGAAGCTTATAATAAAAGTTGAATTAAACAATTTCATCTAAAATTGCCAATACAATTTTGTCAGATTCTGTCCTTGTGTGTGTGTGTGTGCGCTAAAGAAATGTCGGAGACTGATTCATGCTTTAATGTTGATGTATTAAAATAGTTGTCAGATCTTAAAAAAATTTGTTCGGAAAAATATTACTTCTTAAGCTGAGTATATTTTCATTCTATAATTCATGTTTGATGTTTTTATAACTAATATTGCAAAATCTTCAATTTAATAAATATAATCTCACAGTAAAGCAACCATTTCATAGCATTAATGAAAAGACATGCATGAATTCAGTAAATAAGTATAAAAAACACACACACACAAGCAGTAAATATTTAATTTATTATAAGCAAATCACTCTGCAAATCTCCTGACCAGAATAAAACTTTTTAAAAAGTAACATTAATAAGCAGTATTAAACTGCACCTAGATAAACTTCACCTGATCAATCACATATTCCCATGTTTCAATTAAGTATAATACCTTCCATACAGCATTTATTCTGGTTTCAGACCTACTAAAAATGTAAAAATACTCATGATTTATTAGCTTACTTTATATTATCTACAAACAAGATGAAACACCAATGCACATGAACACTTTGAAATACTTTGATCTGTCAGAATAAGTATAGGTGTAAAAATATTTACTGTTTATACTGTGTCATGTCTTCTATTTTAAAATTCAATAACAGCAATGTTATCCAAAACAATGAAGCATTGATTGAAAAGAAACAAAATAATCCACCTCTTGCTAATAAAAATTACTGAATTCCAACTGATGACAATCTTAAACTGGTTAAGATAATCAAAGCAAAAACAAAGAAATATTAAATAAGAAATAGTAATAGTTTGAAAAGTAAGCAATAACTACAGTAAGTATAAGATACACAAGCCAACTGATTATACGAAATATTTGCAAATGGAACATATTTAATAACAGAATTCTTTAAATATCAAGAATCGAATGGCAAGAATTTCTAGTTATCATGATAACTAAAACTGGCCATAAAATGAAAACTTAAACACATGTAAATAAGGAACTCTTTATTAGAATTAATGTCTTCACCATCCAATATGATAGATATATTAGCCATATATTGCCAGTTCATGCTGACTTGAGCAAAAATAACACAATATTTATATAGTACAGATAAACTATAAGTTACTTGTGGTTTAAAATAATTGTTAATCTTCCAGCTTTAAAAAATCAATAGAAACCGAGGTTGTGTGAATATGCCATCATTATATAAAAGGGCAGTGAATGGAAGAAATATTAAAAACACAAAACAAATTATATGAAACATTGACAGATAAAAGCTAGAATTTTAAAGGGAATACTACATTAAAAATAATCAATTATGTAGATATAATGAAATTGAAATTTAATCTAAATCAACTGTTTATTATTATTTTTAAGTGTAATAACTTTAGTCTGAAGAAAACTGCAGGATAATTCATATTTTCAAAGATTATGTCTGAAAATACATCAACTAGAAGGAAAAAGTAAAGTAAAGATTATGATTCAACTATTGGAAAATACAAAAAATTCACAGAATGATTAATATTGTAGCTAATATGTGCATTTCTATAAATTATATCATTCCAAAACTATTATGATTCCCCAAGTATGGAAATAAAAACTGTTAATTATAATTACAAATATTGTATGAAGTAAATTAGCCTTCATGGTTAGGCTTCAATTGATAGCATTTCATCTATTCTCAAATGCAAATATGTTAATACACATTTAGAATTTTTATGCCACTGACGAGCAACAATAGTTAAATATCAAACTTGGAAGAATCATTTAAACTTTAGGAATAAGACTTCAGATAGAGCTTTTCATATGGAATCAAAGTTTAAAATACTGAAAACTGAATTGACTGCTGAAGTAGATTAAATTTAACAGATTTTATCCTGATAACAAAAGTTTTAAAATTAATGAAAAATACAAATAACAAAAATATATGCCTTTTTCAATTGACTTCGAATCATGGATATGTGTTATGTTTTATTTAGGATTATAAAGAAAAACATTTATAGCTTACGTAAAAGTTCACATGTTCTATGATTAAAGCTTTCATCTACATTTTTACATATAATGCTAAACTAAAAACAAATTCACAATGAGATGATAAGAAACATAATTCAACCCTGCCTCGAATGTTTGTAATAATTACTGAATTGTGACAGATTAAAATATTGACACTGGCTACCATTTTTACTCTTTTATAAATATGAAAAACAAAATTAACAACTGCCCTTGTTCAGTTCCCCTGAAAAGTGTAAAAGAAGGGATTCATGGTAAGTTCAAATACTGAAATTTTAATATATTGTGCAAAATATTAAAAATGGAAGCATATCAAAACTTTAGACACTATGTTGTACTAAACAATTTTCTTCTAATTGGATGATAAGGAAGATGGATTCTTAAATTGTAAGATAATTAGGAATCATTCTCAAATAATATCATGTGGAACAATTTCGAACATAGTAAATGCTTTTTAAGGTAAATATAATTAAATATTGTCAATAATGGATTCATTTAATTTTATATGTATGGCCAATGGTTAATGTAGACATCAGATATCTAAAGTTGTTATATATCTGTAATGTGATCTGTATATATATATATATATATATACACACACACACTCACACAAGTCAGAAAATAATGTTGTCAGGTTAATTAAAACAATAAGGACAGACAGGAAAGAGAGACAGAAACCCAGTGGCTTACCTGAAGTTAAAGGTGGCAGCACTATGTAGGGTTTCGAAATCTTGAATTTTTGAAGGCACCTACCACCCCTTTCATCAGAAAACTAGGAAGACATTCCGAGCAATGGCCAGCCATCACTTGGAATGTCTTCCTAGTCTTCTGATGTAAGGGGCAGCGCCTCCGAAAATTCAAGATTTCAAAACCCTACATGGTGCCTGCCATCTGTACACTTCAGGTAAGCCCCCAGGTTTCCTGTCCTTTATATATATATATATTGGTAAGAATTTGGTTTTGAAAGTAGAATATATTTGTGATATATTTTTCTGAAATGAACCTAGGTTTGTAATATGTTTGGTGATAGCTGTGAGTTTATATTAAACTTCTGCAATAAATTAAAAAATAACCCTAGGTATATATACGAGGGCCAGTCAATTATAAACAGGAATTTTTTTGTCAAGGCTATTAGGAGAGTTGGAGGGCCTGGTCACTTTACCACAAATTCCGTTTGTTCTAGATACCCACTGCCAATGTTAGTCTCATCTCATTCAATCGATACTAAAGTGAGCAAGAGGTTTCTGCTTCCATTGCGCAACTGATTATTATAAAGTTTTTGACGAGAGAAGGCGTGAAATGTTCTGTAATTTTAACTCCGTTACGGGCACAATTCAAGAATGACACTCTCTCCAAAACCCACATGTATGAGTGGGTGGCACAGCAGGTTTTTTTTTAAGGCTTGGAAATTGTGGAAAATCTAAGTAACGATCGGCCTCCATGAACTTCCTTCACAGAAAACAACATCTGTGCAGAAAGGAGCTTTTGGAGGAAGACCAGTGCCTAACCATTGCTGAAATTGCTTCTTCAATTGGTCTAAGTCATGGGATGCACATTTTATCATCAAAAAGGAACTCGGTTAAGCAAAAGAGGTGTTTCCCAATCAGAAGTATCATCCTCCTTCACGACAATGCAAGATCTTACACGGAGTGTATAACTCAGACCAAATTGGAGGAAATTCACTGGGATTAGCTAGAACATCCACCATACAGCCCACCGTGTGACTACCATCTGTTTGGACTGTTGAGATCCCTAGGAGGTCCAAGGTTCAAAAGCGATGAAGAGGTCCAACTCTTTGTGCTCAATTGATTAAAGACTCAACCTTCAGCTTTTTATGATGGCTGAATCAGGAAGCTATCAAAATGCTGGGAAAAATGTGTTTTGGTACAAGAAAACTATGTAGAATAATAAAAAAATGTTTTGAAAGTCTATTGTTCTCACAATTTTTTTTTTTAAATTCCCATTTATATTTGACTGACCCTTTTATCATACAAACTTATTTGCAAAGATTGTTTTTATTGCTACATGACAACCGCCAGACAACCTGTAACCGCCAGAATAAAAGTACATTACCTTATAGACACAAAGCTATCACAAAACCTATTGATAACTTGATTTGATAATTTGATATTGATAATATTGATAACTTTCAGTTTGGAACTTAAAAATTATTGCAGGTTAATTTCAGAAATTCTGTAAAATTTACAAACTAAATCAAAGATTCATTGAGTGGCATTTAATCAATGAATGCAAGGAATTTCTTTCACAGCTTGTTTTTTACTAATCAATATTCAAATTAATGGTATTGTCAATTGATTTTCCATCCATGATTTACATTATTTAGCCCATTTATCATTACCCATCTAGACAAGAAAGAAAGATAGAGAGCAGCTAACTTATCTTAAATTGATAGTTGACATCATCAGGCTATGTAGCAAAGAACATGTCAAATTTTTTAAGTTAGAACAAGACTTCACACTAAGTGGATGGCAAGCATGATGTGCAGTCTTCTTATATAGCCTGATATTTCTAAACTTAAATTCTGTATAACACTTGAAGCTGTATTACATCTAAAATGAATCATGGCATGAAATAAATAAAATTATACTCATTTTCTGTTGTCTCTATTACCCAGTGGCCACCATGATAATACTTAATTATAGATGGAAAAGTTTTACAACCTTATAATTTGTTCTGTAAATAATTATGGAATCAGTTCCACAAAAGAATAATTCATCATTATCAAAAAATAAAGCTTTGACTTTTAATATTGACAGCAGTTGCTGTAATAGTTTGAAAACTTAACAATTATATCAGAAATATTTTTAAAAACAATGAATAATAGAAATTATAAAAGCCAATGGATTACAATGTGAAATATTTGACTATGAAATACCTTTAATCAGGGTTGATAAAAATTCTTTGAATATGATGTATGGCAAGAAAGTCTAGTTATCATGACAACTAAAACTGGCCTTAAAATGAGAACTAAAACAAACACATGTAAATGAGGAACTCTTAATTACAATAAATGTTTCTACTGTCCCATATACTGGTGAGCCATAATAATTATTGTCAGTTTATGCTGACATGAGCAAAAATGACAAAATATTGTATTAAAACAATCAACAAGTCACAAATAGTTTAAATGTTTGATAATCTTTAAGTTTTAAAAATCATCAGGAAATAAGTTTGTCATACATTTAATTGCATCATTAATTGGAAAGACAGTGAATGGAAGAAATTTTAAAAAACACAAAGTAATTATATGAACAACTGGAAGATATAAGCTTTTACTGCTGTAGTAGCAATAAATGTCAAAAAAATTATATCTAATCTAATCAATTGCACAGAAGTAATAAAATTGAAATTCATGACAAAATTATGATGAGATCAGTTGTTTACTTTTTGAGCTTTAATGAGTTTAATTATATTTAAAAATTGGCTATGGCTTGGAAATATTTGGAATGCTGTTGATTTCTTTCCAATGTCTAGAAGAAAAAAAGAATCCAACATTTTGCATAGTAAACTGTGGTTTGTTATAAGGAAGAAGATTAATCATCGGACCTAGACACATGAATCTATTCACTCTTTAAAAAATAAACCTACTAAATTCAGTCTAGGCATCTTAAAGAACTGATCAGATTCAGGTGCCTTAACTTATTCATTATCTTTTTTCCTGAAGATAAACAGAATTTTTACTTTTTGAAATGTCTGATTCTTTCTCTCTTTGAGACAATGGAAAAGACTATTGAGAATATTTCAAATATTGATGGATTTAAATTGAACATGGAAAGTGTGTGTTTTCAGGAATTTGTCTACAAAAGAAAACATGCAATATAGCAAAAGTAAAAAAACTTACAATTCAGCTAGTGCATTCTAAAAATGAATTCTTAACAATGAAAAATTTTCTGCAACAGCATTCCAAAACTATTATAATGCAAAATTCTGAAATACAAGGATTGGTATGCACATACGGAGAGATTATTTTGCCATTGAAGTACACAAATAATAGCTCTCCATTAAACTTTAAACAATTAAAAACAAACTTAGAATGAGATTTCAGGTATATCTTCTTATATGAAAGCAAGTCCAAAACACATGAAAATGAAAAATTAACAAACCGATTGAAATCAATCAATTTCATTCACATAACATTGATTTTTAAATTCATATAAAACTATGTAAGAACTTGTGTTACATAATGCCAATGAATAAAGCTTGCTTTGTAAAACATTAAGTCATGACATTTTTCAAATTTCACCTAAATGTTACATTTAGTCAGCAGTTCCTGAAATATGTCGTGTATGGGCAACAAAAAAGTAATTTTACAGTTGAATAAAGCTTAGTAAAATATATTTTGACTTGTAAATTTACCATAAATATTTTTAATGCCTTTTGATAGTATAAGTAGTGTTATCATCAAACAGTTCAATCTCTGGGGCAGATAAAACTTTCCATTATAGAGATTAATCAAAATGTTTTCATAATTTAAGTATAACAAACTGAATAAAAGAATCCCTTTGATATGTTACCTTATAATTGTAAAGATGATTATTTCTTTATTGTATTTTTCCTATGTAGTCATTTCATATTTTTTCTCTCTATTGTTCAGCTTTTAACACCTCTCACACTTAAAACATGTGCTATTTATAATTCAAATTATAATTTAACTTCAGTCATTGGTCCAAACAATGCTTTTCCGAAAAAAATGTACAAAAAATTACAAACTACAGTATTTTTCTATCATTAGGGGGGCAATAAAAGGACCTTTATCAATGCATAATTCAGAATGCTGAAGGGATGATTTGAAGTGAAGGAGTATAATTACATATACTATTTTCTTTAATAAAAAACTTCCTGCCATTCCTCACACAAACAACCAATATTTTAGAAATAATTAAGCAATAGCCTTCCCTCAATGACAGTTAAATGTAAATTTAATAACATCAAATGACATTGTGATTACTGTACATTGCAAGGAAAGTAGCTCATGAGAGTAACATGTTATAGTGAAATATTTGAAACCCTGAGACTGCAGAATCTGTCATGGAAATAATAGAAATGGTTCAGTTTGCTTCTTTATGAAATTTAGTTCACAATGGTGGATACTGTACAGGATTAAGATTCTTGGAAGGCAAGACAATTCAGATGATCAAAAATTCCAATGACATAGAAACATGGAAATTAATGGAAGACTTGAATAAACAAGTGAAAGGAAAACATTGTAATAGGTATCCATAAAACATTATTTGACCTCTTATGACTATTATTTAATGGTGAAATTGGATTGATATATATATATATTTGAATATGAAACAAACTGTACGTTTTGTATAAAATCATTCACAGTTTCAGAAACAAGAGAGAAAGTCTGAAGTAAATTCTTTCAGTGGAGTACAGTGTAGTAAACTTTTAAAAAAATCTTTAAACTTATCATTAAAATTATAGTTTCTCATAAAAGGATTACAGAAGTTTCATGAAAATCATTTAACTCAAAATTGCTTTCACGGTTAAAAATAAACTGCAGTTCTAAAAAATGATGTTAAAGATATAAATTATAAATTAAACCAAAGCATACTTATGAAATTTAAAAAGGTAGTTACAGCTTAAAATTAATAATTTCTAAAAATATTTGTATAAAAATTAAAAAAAACTAACCACATAATTCAGTCATAATTGAATACAAGTTCTGAAGGATAATTAATTTCTCATTACTGCATCCTTTGAAACAAGGATAATAACCTATTTTCATTACTAACAAGATAAAAGCAGAATGATTTTAAAATCTTTATTTATACACAGTTAATAAATACTGAATGCTTTTTAAGTTTGCAAAATGTGAAATATGTATAAGTTTTAATGCTTCATAATCTGATCCGAAGAGTTCAGAATTTTGATTTGCTTAATATAAAATAATTTGTATGAACAATTAAAAGAATAAGTTACATTTATAAGACACATTAAAATAAATTATCTGGTAAAACTCATAATCATGAGGCGAAAACTTTATGAAGCAAAATGTAACTGCAGTTCTGCTTATTGCTTGTATGGTAATAAAAATCAAATATTTGATAAATAAAATTCATTCAGATTTCATTTTTCCTAATAAATATACACACAATATATAAAATTAAGTAAGATGTTTACTTACTATTAAAACAGATGACTTGAAAATAAATATTATTTCTAAATAAGTCTTGCTTAAAATGTTGGCCTGCTCATGGGTCACAAATATTACTCTAACAAATATCACTGAATATTTCATATTTGGAAGTTAATATTAAACAAAAAAGTGACATGTGTAATAGTTTAAAAGCTTTTCTATCGTACACACAAAAATATTGTAACTCAATCAAGGGTGATTAAGCAGTCTAAAAATTTTCAAATTACAAACTAAATTGATTACTTTGAAAGCATTCTTATATTTACTTTTTCATTTTTCATAGCAAGTTCCATGTAAAAGCATTAAGTGTTTGCAAAAATTATGTCAAGCTTGCATGCTTTTATCAGATTATAAAATGAATGTCACTTTAAATGATTAATATTAAAATCTATTTTCTAGGGGATATAATATAATTTTACAAATTATGAGCAATTATTCACTTATCTCATGTTTTATCCTCATATAAAACTGAATGTTTACAAACATCGTCAACATTAAAACCAGATGTACCTCACAATTAATTCACTTAAAACACGGTGTAAAAGCATTCCAAAACAAAATATTTTTACTGAAGATTAACACGAAAAATGACAATACCTAGCACACCGTGAATGCATGTGTACAAATGGATCCAAGCTTTTGTTACCTTAGAGATTCTATTAAAATACACAAAAGATGACACTAGACTTTAAAATCACATGTATAACTATTTACAACATAATGAAAGGCTGACATATACAGCAAACATTCAATATTCTTTCTCACAGGAACAAGATCTTTAAATATGACAACTGCTCAAAGGATTTCATTAGAATAATAATATAAAATTTGAAACCAATTCAAACAGAAAAATGATATACATTCTTCTATGTACAATAATTTTCTCATTTACATTTTCTCTAGAGATCATATTTATTCTCATCCAAGAAGCAACAGTTCATGTAAACTAAAATTACAACAGCCTCCAAAAATGAAAATCTGCGTTTTTCCTTGATATTCACATCAAGAAATTGAAATCTGTTACGTATTGGCAGGGATCTGAGGTAATTTAGTTGAATGGTGCGAGTGCCTTGAGTGAACCGTGCTGGCTCTGTCATCGGACAATTGAACCCTGAGTTTATTGCTACTCAACCCACTGACATCTATAGTGTTTGTTTTAGATGAATTTCTCGAAGATGAAGATGTGGTTCGAACGACCGAATCTTGAACATCAGTCTTATCAGCTGGAGGTCTTGGTAATCTTCTTCTCAACCATGCATGACGTAATGCAGCAGAAGGAGTCATTCTAGCATCTGGGTCCCAGACCAAACACCGACGAATAAAGTCCAAAAAGAGTGGATCGTCACACCCTTTGAGAGCTTTACGAAGCTCTTTGGAACCGGGGAGACCTCGTGGTTTTCCTCTACGAGATAGACCTCGAGTTAGCAATGTAGATCCATCAGGCAAAGTGCTTGCTGTACAATATCTCGGATGTCCTTTGGAGCTGATAAAGTTCTTGGCACGTTTGGAAACATCCAACAATTTCTGTGGCGGCATTCCAAGTAATTCAATAATGCAAGCTAATTGATCTCCCTCATCCTCACCTGGCAGTAGTGGAAATCCTGTCAATAATTCAGCCAAAATGCAGCCTAAACTCCACATATCAATTGGCATTCCATAACGGGCACCCAGGATAACCTCAGGGGCACGATAGAATCTTGATTGTATGTATGTATATACCCTCTGATTTTCATAGCAACTTGATCCAAAATCAATAACCTGAAACAACCAAACTGTTTTAACTTCTACAATATATTCTTATAACAGCTATGGATAATCCTTTATCATATTATTGTTGCAATTAGTTCTGCAAAAATATAACTGAGCAACTGTATTCTTATATATTTAAATATATTTACTAAACAGATGAATTTACTGGATACTTAAAAACTATAAATCAGTGTATATATATTATATATATATGTATATATATATATATATATATATATATATATATATAGCAATTAATAAGGATAGGGCAGAGAAATAGAAAGAAGGTGACTTACCTGAGGTTCATAGATGGTAGACACCTTGTAAGGTTTAGAGTACTTGAATTTTGGAAGGCACTGCCCCCTTCATCAGAAAGTTAGGAAGACATTTCCAGTGATCGGCTAGCCGACAACTGACATCTATGAACCTCAGGTAAGTCACCTTCTTTCTATCTCTCTGCCCTATCCCTATTAATTGTTTTAACATGACAATGTCATTTCCTGACTCAAATTTATATAATGTCTTCCTAACTTTCTGATAAAGAGGGCGGTGCCTCCGAAAATTCAAGTACTCTAAACCCCACAAGGTGTCTAAATGTCTTCCTAACTTTCTGATGAAGGGGGCGGTGCCTCCGAAAATTCAAGTACTCTAAACCCCACAAGGTGTCTACCATCTATGAACCTCAGGTAAGTCATCTTCTTTCTATCTCTCTGTCCTTTCCCCATTAATTGAAATGAATTTAAACACCAATTTTAAGGAGGTACAACTTGAAGTATCTCATGACATACATTCTTCATTTTCCAGCTTATTTGCTATGTTCATATCCCTTCAGCAAATGATTTTAAACAGAAATTTGAATCAATAGTTTGAATGTCCCAACAAGTAGATAGGTTTATATACAGCAAAAATATGAGAACAAGTGGGTAAGTTAGTGGAAGAAGTAAACGGTAATGAAATTTAATGAATGGCAACCAAGAAACTTGTAAATTGATTATGGATTGACCAATCGTTCAGTTGTGTATGGATAAAATATTTTATTTCACAGGCCTCCAAAAATTTGAAATGCTCCTTCCTGACCAGCGTAGTAACAAGAACCCTCAATTGAAGGTAAGCATGCAATTCCCTCTCGTTTACCTATCCATATTAATCAGTTTGACAATTTCAATCAACCTTAGTTGCATTAATATATAACTTAAAGTAGCTGAAGAGGACTCACTTTATGAGCAAACATTGGACTAATATAAAAGTAAAAAATATATTATTTAAAACTAGGAAGACATTAATTGATAGAACATTATAACATTGATAGCTGCCTAAGTTTTACAGATGATTATGTTCCAGTAGGGGCAAAAGCAACTGACGAACAAGAAACCCTTGTGAACAGGCTTATAAAGGTATTTTAATAAACATAAACAATGATAGATAACTTTTTTTATTAAAAAATGTATTATTACATTCTTTTTGTGTCGATTCTATGGGGGAAGACAGACCTTTTTGCTGCAATAATAACAAGTAAAGGTTAAATTATGGGATTCACATAGAGGACTAAACAAAACATGTCAATTTATATACTCATTTTCGTCATTTCTAGTCAATGATTGAACATCTCAGACAAACATTGATAAATACAAGCAATTAACAAAAATTTTAAGCAAAATTGAGTGGAAATGTTTCTTCCCTGCTGTGATAGAATTTCAGAACTGCATTGTTAAATAATCATAGATTACCATATAAAATTTCAGAAACAGTTCACTTTTAGAATTCCAAAAAATTTCAGATATTTGTCACAGGATAAGAACTATGATTTTAGACCACAAAATTCTCAAACCCCGGACATTTTTGCAACCTCAAGCAATACTAAAAAAACAACAAAAGGACTGTCCGGCCTAGTCCCGGACATATGGGACTACATTTAGAATTAGTATTAGCACTGCAAAATATTTCGACACTGAAGGAATGCTAATAGTCCATGCTAACTCTTAATACAATTGTATGAAAATTACAAGAATACTCAGCTATGTAATTATTTTTCAAAAATTCTTTTACAGGGTAGGTGGGGCTCTGAAGAAATATTTAAGTACACTTTTGAATGCATCTGAGATGTTTCGTAAGACTTTCATGCTATCAGGATGAGGTTTTTAAAGACATATTCCTGTATATCCACCCCCTTTTCATGCATCTTACAAATGAGTGCAATAAATTCAGCTGAAAGGATATCTAATTCTTGAATAGCTCTCCTGAGGCTGGAATTCCGATTCCTGATTAACAACGCAAATGACGTCTTATTTTGAGTATAAGGCGATATGTTAAGTACTTAAAAGGAAGAAAGGGAAATATTGGGAAGATCCCAACGCCGGTCGCTTATTTTGCCGATATTAAAATACAGGTCGTAGACATCGTCGGCGAAAATGTCAGACTGATTCTCGCCGTGTACGCCTTTGCTGTCAATTCTATACCTCAATATAAAATCGGCAGCCAGAAAGCTACAAAAGATCGTAAGCCCGCATGAGAAAGGTTAATAACCTCACCATAATGCGAGCTATCCTTGCCGCACTTAAACTGCTTTCCTCTGCGTCGTATTTATATTCCGGGGGAAAAATCTTAAGCGCTATATTTGAACCGTAAAACCTGTGCTGAACGAAACACATTTCCCCCGTTCTTCAGAAGGGTTTCATTTACACAGATTTCCGCACAATCTTAGATTTCTATCAAACTGAATTATTTTATATTACTCATTATGTCTGCAATATCTACGCTCTTTTAATATGCATTAAAATGTCGCGACTTTTCACAGTGGAATGTTGTTACACAGAGCATACAGAAACGAAAGGTAAAAATTCAAAGATCATAGAATTTGCAATGCTGAACAAACCTCTGTGTAATGCTAGTTGCATATGAAATAAGCCCCTGATCACAATATAAGGATAGATTAATAGGCAAATAGCAAAAGGAGACGGAGTGGTAAATAATTGCAATAAAAGGAAACGTTCAAACTCAAATTTTTGAGTAAAATTCGGAACGATTTTATGCGTAGCAGCTCTGTTCGTCTTTTTTAAAAACTGTAATCTTGGTTTATCCCTATCATATTGTGCAATAATTGTCAGTCCCAGTTTCCGGCTTACGGAGGATTTATATAGACAAAGTTACAGTGTCCTGAGCAGGCATTGTAATTTATCGCTCATTGTTCAGTGAAACTGTAGGTTTTAATTATTCGATTATATACAGGTCGTTTCTTTCCGAAGCTGCTGAAAGGATAAAAGTTGTCGTGGGGCGTTTCAAGGGCTTCACACACAGAACGCAAGCGAAATAGACACCGTACTTTTAGATTCTGGACATTTTCTGGGCAATACATAATCTAAATCAGGAATGAGCAACCCGCGGCTCACCTTTCAATCTGGACCTTTTAAATATTAATTGTACATGATTCTATATCTGATTTGAAATTAAACGTTTAAATAACGCGAGAAAGAGATATCACGCTGCACTTCAATGAGCCAATGGACAATTGCGAACCAAAGGTATATTCCGGAATGTGGACGAACAGTTTCTTTAACAAAATTACATGACTTTCCGTGATTAGTCACGCTCGCAATTCAAATCATGATAATTTGGGAAGTGAACTTTTTTTTTAAGTTCCAGGCTTCACGAGGGCAACTCCCCTTTAATAGCACAGAAAGAGAATTGAAAAAGGGGGGGATGTGTTAGGTAGAGCAAGGATTGACTACGACCCCGGGGCCATAGTTTAAGGATCCTACCCTGTGTTCTAACTTAAAGAGACGCAAGGAAAACTCTAGAAAACCTGCATCAGGTGGGTCAGACTTTTGAGTACTATTCTCAAATAGACAACATCAAATTTGAAAATGTAAATTACATTAATTATTTGGGGGTGATAATAATTGAAGATGATAATATGGAAAAAGAAATAAGTAATAGATTAGTGAGAGGAAACTGAGCATAGTTTTCCTATAAAAGATTATATAAATCAAATCTCCTATCCAAAGGGACAAAAATAAAGTTGTATAAAACCTTAGTAAGGCCAGTTGTTACATATAGACCCTGAAAATTGCAGATGAATAGCGCCTTTTAGTGTTTGAGAGGAAGATTATCCAATGTATGTGAGAGGGAATTGGAAGATAAGATCCAACAGGAAGTGCAAGAATTACTCAGAGGTAAGAATATTTTAAATCACATAAAAGCAATGAGAATAAGATGGCTAGGCCATGCATTATTACTAGCGGCAGGTGCTTAACCCCAGAGTGACTGCGGGGCTCACCTGACTATGTCGGGAATGCCTCGCACTCTCTCTGGATTTTTTTTTATCAAAGTACTCACATGCCGAGACACCTTCACCTATTTTAGGAGGTATATGTACTGCGGTCGAAGACCTTGGGCATACGGCAAAAGTTGTCCGCTGATCCCATTGGATCAATATGATAACTGCCTCCTAAAACACGTGGATACATGGAGAAGGGAATGCTGCGACCCCACAGCAAACTCGTCTCCCATCATTCGGAAGGGCGTGAGAATAGTACCCAATGTACGACCTACCTGATGCAGGTTTTCTAGGGTTTTCCCTGCATCTCTTTAGGTGAAACACCGGGTAGGATCCTTAAACCATAGCCCGGGGGCCCTAGTTAACCCTTGGCTACCTTGCTCTACCTTCCGCATCCCCCTTTTCAATTCCCTTCCTATGCTATTAAAGGGGAGTTGCCTGTTCCAGGATCACCCTCATGTAGCCTGTTAACCCCCCCCCCCAAAAAAAAGATTGCTAGTCCATGTGCAAAAGAACACAGTCGCGGATAATTTAGAGATTTGTAGATGCCTGCAAACGCGAAAAACAGCGTGCGCGCTACAACAAAATCGGTGGCCATATCTGAACTGAACGCAATATAAATAAAACAAAATTACTTTTGAACTGCCAAAACATGAGGCAATGCAAAAACAAAATATTAATTTTTTCTAAGATGATGCGGCAACCAATTTTCTTTTTCCTGGACTACTTGGCTTGGACTGGTCCGATACATAGATTCTTAGAAAATGCGATAATCAAATTGTCCAGTAGGCGGTTTTCCCTACTTAAAACTTACATTTTTTCGCCTATGCGATCCGGCATATAAATTGACTTCTATGTGAGTCAACCTGACATGAAATCGATTCTTTTATCGCTCGCTCATCTTGGATTAGGGATCGGCTAATCGTGGGACAAGTATCGGATTCAAGGTGATCTTAAACACAATACCGCTCCTTTTTTGTAGGCAACTTATAATAAATATAAGTGATCTAAAGAACCGAGTGATTTTTTGGTTTCAACTCCCATAGAATAAATTAGCACAACTATCTGAGAAATATATTATTAAAAATAAATATTCGTCGTTTGTAGTAACGCCAACTATTGCCCAGTGGACATTAAAATATGTCGGAATAAGCAATATGCTACAAATGAGAGGAACTTAACCAAATAAGGCAAAGAAATCTTTAAATTGATGTTAGAAAAGTATCGCTCCCAAGACGGTGAATATACATACAGGAATATCTTACCGATGTAAGAGCTCAGACGTACCGTCAAGTAGGTAAAATTTTGCAAATGAAGAAATGCGAAGTAATGGCTAGCAAAAAGAATAAGCAAGCATATGGAAAGGTGAACGCGTGCGTATTTAGTGCTACAGGCTTATGCTATAAAGAAATACAATTAGGTTTATTTTTCATATCGTACCAGCCACATCTCTTTTACAGTACTTCCTCTTCGAAACACGTTGGCTTCTTTTCGGATTAATGAATGAAATTCATTACTTTCCTTGCGCAAGCTTTACTCGATCATAGACAATGCAGTGATTCATAGGGAAAGCGAAAAGGCACGATAGAGTCGTTGTCTCCCGGACTGCAGCCATTTCCGTATTCGAAAATAGACGCGACAGTGTTCCAACAACGGCCGGTTAAACATGACACTTTCTCTACTATCTAATATTATTATAAATTTATCGTTCAGCTTCGACGTAATTTACAATATTCTTTTGCAAGTATTCGCTCTATTAAGAACAAAGTAGGAAATATGACTCGAGCTATTATATGTGATAGAAGATGTATGTGATCAATGATGCACACATTATAAGAAAACAAACTCTCTTAACTTAGGAAAAAGCAATAATCGGGGGGTGTATTACGTGAAAGTGGTAACAGAAGAAATATGTATGAAAAATAATGAGCGAGGGCGATTCGATAAAAAACCGAAGACATGAATCGATAATTTGGCAAAGATTACATATATATGCTCCAGTGTCAAAATGAAGATGTTTGTTTTCGGTCTCAGAACGGAACCGAGTACACCCATTAGAACGAAAATTCTCTGGAATTTTTACACCCCATTATTGATTATCCTAAATTACCGAGAGTTGCGCATTAATTCCTATTTTGTACAAGTTTATATGGCCACTGTATTTATAGGGTTTTGTTTGGTTTCGTATTACCCTTACAGTATGAAGATCCGCGAGACAGAAAAGGAAATGAATTTATAGGAAGAGAAGCAGAAACGGCTGTCTGTCTACGTCTCGTTTCAGTAAAACGCATAATTTGCAAAAGTTTCTCCGTAGGAGATGTCGCGAAACTGTGGGAGGTTATTCTATATTCAGTTACACTCAGCTGTTTTCCACGCTAATGAATCGAACTTGGAACATCGGCGACTATTTCGTCACGCTTAAAATTGGTTTGAAGTTGGACAAGGCAACGCGAGTTTTTAATGTACGACCGTGAAATGAAAGGCCAATTTGATAAATATAAAGGAGACGTAAATGTGATGATGTGCTTCTCTTTCAAGTATTTATTTACGGAGAAAGAAACAGCGAGCTTTGCAAGGTTTACGGTACGTCTATATTTACAATAACTTTAGAGGAAGGAAGACATTAACAATTGAAAGATTCACAATTACTTTAGGCTTTTCCATTGCCTAAGAGAAAGAAATAGCCTCTATGTTCAATCGTAAACAGCAACACTCGTAATATACCCATGTCAAAATTTATATCTAATGTCACATATATTTTACCCATGACTCTTCTTCACCACGCACACAGCTACATATATCTGGGCGTGTGTTTATTAAACTGGAATTGGCCAACTGCTGTCTACTTGTTGCATAGATAACATTAAACTACTTTTTCTTCTCCATGGCTCTACAGTCCATTGAGGGCCTGGGCCTACCGAGACGACTTCGGACTGTCATCTTGACACATTCCGAATTTGGAGTGACACGTGGTCAACGAATCGATCCTCCAACAGTCTTAATCCCGGACTTCTCGACTATGACAACACAAACATCCAAGCCCATGCCAAGATTCGAACCCTGTTGTGAGGCAACTAGAGGCTAGCCACTACACCACAGGAGGTCGGCATTGATCTACATACATCACTTATTAATATGATTTTATAACAGGCATTCGCAGTGTTGCAATAATAAAGAAGCTGTATGTTTCGTTTTGTTCGTGATAACTGAGCACACACAGCCTTTCTCTTTGTCCCGTAGTCTTTCTCGTACTCACGCATTACTACAGCTGTTCATTTCGTTCCAGAGAGTTTAGTTATCGTAACGATCATTTCCAAATACTTTGATAAAGGCTAACTAAAATCCCAATGTGTAATCTGAGCACAAATTAAATCAAATTAATAAATATGCATAGAAGTTTTCGACCTGTAGTAGAATCATCTAAAACTGAGCTTTTAACCTATAAAAATGTGAATGTTATTATATGCTTATGTTTTCTGATATTAATATGCATAGTAATAATTATTATGAACTCTTATGAATTTTAATTGAATATATGTTGAGACTAAATATTGAGTTTCATTTTCCTTTACATACATATTGCCACAATCACGTTATTATTTATTTGCTTAGTATTATTATTTTATTATCAACAGAGATTGTATGCATACGAATTTCCTTGGCAATAAGTGATTTGGATTAAAGTTTACCTTTGCAGTATTGTTACTTTGAGGGAGTAGTTGTTTTTAATACAATCCGTACTTGTGTACAGGTTTTTCTTAAAAGCTTGTGAAATTTTCTTCGTGATAGTATATTCAACCATTCTGAACCGCATTGGTATTCACAAATACTGAAGAATTTGCAGTATATTTTCAGGCGAAGCGTTTAAAACCTTAAGTTGACTGAGAAAATGTTCTTTGAAATAATATATTATATTGGCTTCGTTAAACTCTTGTTATAATGGTTTAATAATGTGTATCCTTGTTTATTTTAATTTCCCTCTATTTCACATCGTCAAGTTGCTCTGTAATCTTACATCACATTTCCAGGGCGAAACCTTTTATATTTTGACCTTAAAAAATCCAGAAGACATTGATTTGTACCTGAAGTCCCAGCAAAACGTAGTAATCGTTGGATAAAACTTGTATTTTGTATGAAAATTGGTCGTATTGATCAACCTTTATATATCAATTAAAACCCTAACTTTAAGTGAAATATTATTTAATAAAATTACTTCTCCTTCCCCTTTTGTCGGTTGAAGTTATATAATGTGCTTAATTAAAATATTTCAGGTGGAGGTACAAGACTGGCACGACGTCAGAATTTGAGGAGGGCTATCCACTCCTAAAGCACCAGAAACTTCTAGAATTACTGCAAAACTGTGACGACTGAGTAAGTGCATTATTTTTCTTGGGAAGAGAAGAGCTGGTCTTGTTCCACTTGTTCGTCACCTCTGATCTGGAGGAGGTACAAATATATCCTTCAGTTATCCAAAGTCACCTAATGACCAAAGTAATACCCATTCATCCTGCCACGAAAGAGAGAGCTTCTGCCGCGATTCTTCAGGTGTGGATCTTAGATATACACAGACCGACATCAACACTTTCCCTTACACTGCCATAACTAACACCAGTTTCATGCACGATCCTCTTTCATCACGGTCCATGAGAGATGGTAAATCTGAGCGAGATGTGGTCAGCGATGTAACAAGATGGAAAAACTTATGATCTTTATTTTATTGTGGAATTCGTGGTGAATGAATACATAAAATTAATGATGAGAGTAAGCCTTACATGCTACACTTAAAAATTCAATTTGTAAAAAGAAATTGCAGACGAAAAGGGGATATCTTCAGGCTGCAACGTATGAAAGGTCGAATAGAACTGCGTTCTCTCATTCCCCGTGACGTTTCCATTATGGATGCTGTCACAAGCACTGATATCTGGTCCAATGACTAAACCCCACTATTCGCTAAAACTATTTATGGAAAAAACTAACCAGACCGTTAGGAAAATAAACGTTACCCCTACCGTTTAGAGACGAGACTATTCTGCAAGAGTTAAATTGCAGGCTGGTTTTAGAGACAAGCCAGAAAACAGGCAACACTGTAACAATGAAATAACAGAATACCGAAAATATTACAATATAATTTCAAAACAAAAATTGAGCAATACTTGTATGCGGATACTTTGATTAAGCTACAACATTTAGAGTTTCAGAACAAGTTTCACCCAATGCCGGATAGGTAGGAAACCCAAAAAGTGCAAGTCGGTCCCCTTATAATTCCATGAGCATTGCAACTTCGATAATAAAATACACAGCCAACACTCACACGAGAAATACAAATTTCTTTCAAGCAGTTTACGTTATTTATAGTCGTTCTCGATTTACTTTTGCCGATTGTCCTTATTAATTTATGAACACTTGCAAAAAAATAAAACTCGAAATGACAAATTGTTTCTTTACAGATAATCCATAAGAAGAATCCGTTGTATATCAATATAATCAGAGACGGATGTAATTTGATTATATCGACTTTGACAATTATACAGTGTTGGCGTTTACTTGTTGACAAGACGTCGTCGACGTTGAACATTTTTAAATATGCACATAATTTGTAAGGAGTATGCATAGGTATTTTTATAAAAGAACTATACAATTCCTTTATTGTCATAGCGGTTATTGTGCATAATCTTGTTTTTAAGGTTGATAATGACAATGTCGAAAGCTTCCTACTGATATAAAAAATTTTGAAGACTGTTTTTGGTTAACTCAACACAGATATTAAGAATTTATATAATTCACAGACAACTACGTACGTGGAAAATAATGTAACTAGAATATGCGGCACTAGGAAACGACGTCCTGCTGTTATTTGAGTAATCGAAGCGAAAAGTGGGCATAAGGGAAATTGTAATTCATCCGATAGTAGAACTTGCGGAATTGTTTTCATATTGTTCTACTAACGATCTTGCAGGATACGATCATTCCAGATAATTTGTAGATATCACACACTAATCGACCGTACTGGTTGAAACTAACTAAACTTAACGCATAAAAATATACTGTAATTATATTCGGTATTGAGCTGATAAGTTCTCCTGAAGTATACGGTGCCACATATTTTTCGTTTTCTTCGTCGGCGGTACAGTCATTGCAGGTCCCTGGCTTCCGTTCATTTCTGTCCATAGCCCTCCTTTTCCATTGTTTTCAGGTTTTCCTCCATATCGTCAAGCCACCTTTTCCTAGGTCTCCCTATTTCTTTGCTCCTATCAAGATTTCCTAACAACATTTTCTTAACACTCCCGATTTTCTGGCATTCTCTGTACCTGTTTGATTTTAACTTCAATATTCATCTATCAAAAAGTGTCTACAGTTCTGCGTTTATCCTTGACCTTCAGCACCAAAAGTCTTTCTCAAGATATTTCTTTCCCAGGTAAATTTCCTAACTTTCTCCTTTACTGTCATCACCCAACCTTCCGATCCATACGTTATATAGGTCTTAATATATTTTTGGATCGCTAATAACATTTACAGACATAAATATATTCTGCAAGGCATAGAAGCATTGGTTTCCGCTGGCAATCCTTTCTTGTATTTCCTTTTCATTATCTTCTGTTATTACCGAAGCTAAATATTTAAATTCTGCCAGTCTTTGTGATCTCTACACTTTTTCTACGTGAGAAATATTAATGGCAATTAATATTTGGAAACAGTGAAAGTATCTTCCTGAACTTGTCTTGCAACTTCACCAATGACTCTACATTCCTCATCAAATATTTATATAAAAAGTCACTAATACGGAGTGACTATCCTTTATACGCGACTTGGATTAATGTTAATTCAATTTCATACTGTTTAAATAGCCGAATTGGAAGGCAAATTTGAAGAGGATTATGAAGATAATAGTAGACTCAGTTCATTTAATTTGGTTTTCCATTGTTTATAAAAGTGTGGAAGAAGCATGAAAAATTACAACATTTCGAACAGTAAAAAGAATACTACTCGTCTTAACCCCGAAGTTGGCGGCAAGTCTGAAACATCTTCAACAGTTAAAACGTCCACAGACGACTCCAGACTCCAGGATAGGCCGAATTTCGTTCTTTTTTGGACACGAACTAAGCTGTTGAACTGTTCGTAATTCCAGATTTTTCTTCGTTTATTACTCCCCACTACTACATTTTGACACTTTTCGGGCTTATAATTGTTCCCAACTGAAGTTAAGCCAGCAATCCTCTACAGTTTCGCCTTCTAAATATAACAGACTGAAGAAAATCCATAAAGGTGTAACATATCTTTGACTGGCAAGTAAGTAGTTCAATAACTTTTCGAATTATTTTGACTGAAAAAATAATTATGGTATTTGTAAACGGTGCAGTTATAAACGGGGTATAAAGGGGTAGCGATTCATACAAGTGTCATTTGATAAATATGGCAATTTCTTTTTACAAAAATACAGTTTTCATCACCCTTTGATTCCCGCGATTCTCTAAATTTTATTCTCAGAAAAACCCAAAGTTCTTTTTCGTAGACTAAAACGAAAGTCAAGTAGAGGAAGATCCTATGCAATTCGTAGCTCCAGAAGTGAACAGCAGCATTGTGGCAGAACTGGCACCAACAGGCTTACGAGGGTGGGTTATTATTGTCCCGCCCGCTACAGTTTTATCCTTTTCCAGGTAGCCAACGAATGTGAGGCCTTTGTATTTGGAAAACATTCGCTCAGCGACCTTGCAGGCCGATACAACCGTCTCCACTTTCAAGCTTAAGCCCACAGCTCAGTCTGCAAATTTGTGTATAGTCAGTTCATCCATAGTGACGAATCGACGCCAAAAATATGTTGGAGACACGCTCTTCATAAATATCTGCTCACATGCGATTCTGGTCGATAGTTAACAATCGCGGCAGCCATCTTATGCGCCGGTTGTTTCGACCTTTTTTTTCGTGTCGTCATAATAGTTTTATGCGGCTCAAAAACTGACAATCTTAACTACTTGACCTAGATACTTTGCAATCATTCCTTCTGGATTGAGAGCTCTATCTCCTATGCGTTCTAAAACTTTCTCATTTCTGACTTTATTACTGATCAACAATCTTCTGTAGCGCTGCATTTCAAGATCTTCCTCCCTCTATTCAGGTATTTCAAGTGTCAGTGTTTAACGCCCGTACAGTCCACACAAATAATTTCAGAAACTTTTTACTTCATTCAGTACTAATTTTGGAACTCAGCAGGTCACTCTTATTGAAAAGAGCTATCTTAGCCAGTGCTACTCTTATTTTCCTTTATCCATCTTTGGTATTCCGCTCACCAAATAGCAATTCTCTTACTCCACGACTTCGGGGCTATTTTTATATTAAGAGTGTGTATTTTTCCGAGATATTAGATACGAATATATATGATATATGAATCTCGTTCTGTTATACTGCCTACCATTGGACGTATTTCGCGAACTTGGACTCGTCGATACAGTAGAATCGATTATCCGCGCGCGGTTTAACCGCTTTGCAGCTTAACCGCGGCAAGGTATTTTTAAAGAAACAAAGCCACCAACAAAGATGCTGCAAGATCAAAATTTACAGTAAGGGAAGCAAGAGTACGAGCCTATCTCTTGCTGAGCTGTTATTAATATAGTAAGCAAAAGGATTGTTCAGTTGGGTGGAAAAAGTCTTTATGTAAAGCAGAATTTTCATGGCGTTGTAAGACGAAAATATGTTATAATATAAAATTATTATTCTATAAGAAGTGTATACTTGTTTTGAATAATTTACTGTCGGGCTTTGTTGTTGTGATATTCTGTGGTCGACTGGTCTGATGCAACCCTCCATGCTAACCTATCATAAGCAAGCCTTTTCATTTCCGCATAACTACCACACCCAATATAATCTAATCCTCCATAATCTACTTAACGTATTCCACCCTTGGCCTCCTCCTCTTCTTACCCCACACACTTCCCTCTAATGGTAATTTTACAAGACCCTCATGTCTTAAAACGTGGCCTATTAATCTATCCCTCCTCTTGGTCAACGTCCTCCATATTGTTCGCTCTTCCCTTATTCTGCTTACAACTTCCTCGTTGAAATTCTATCCACCCATCTGATTTTATGAAATGAATATGATATTTAACTATAAATTTGGTTCCCTTTACTACTGTGCTTTGTTATCAATAAAAATGATTTTCTACCTAAATTGTATTTAAAGACTTAATAAATTTCCAGCAGACGTTAAGTGCAAACAAAAATTTAATAACACAATTATAAATTTCAATATACAAAATTACGTTGAACTAAAAAATGCACAGAATTTAAATTAAGTTATTAAAATAATGTAGACTTACATTATGAGTGGATAAAAATACATACATAAAAGACAATTTTACCTTCTGGATACTAATAATTTGAACAAAATTTAGGAAATCCCAGTGATTAAATTTTTGGTACCGTTTCCTTATTTATCTTAGTTTTCAATATTGAAACTTAACTGTTTACAATATCAACACACCGTTACTTTTTTTACTGACTCCAATTTATGTACAACCTGTCTTATATAATAGATAATGAAACATGTTTTGTAATACTTAACTAAAAGCTTACCTAACTATTCATAAAACAAGACTTCAGGAGCAATGCTCCTGTGAGTATTCGCTAAAATAAATTACGATATGGCATTCTACAGTTCTTAAAATACAAGAAAAATGCCTCTTTAATTAAATCGGTGTGTCCTTAACCGTCTGTGTTTTGAAAAGTCTATATTATCTTTATAATTTCATTCATATTCTGTACATTTTATATTTTAACGATATTTGGGATGTTGAAATTTATATATTTTTTTAAAAAAATCCTGTAAGTAATGTCTTTTGGGAATTTATTGTTTCTGAACATGAAAGTCCAAAAATATGGACGAAACGTCGTAAAAATCTTTAATAAATAGTTTCACAGTGCAATGTTATTTGCAAAATTTAGTGCTACCTGTGAAGTTTATATTACAAATAATACTTTTTATCCTTACTTTATATTTAAGTTTTCTTATGTAGGTGGTGTTTCTTCTTCCTAATGTGCTGTAATTTTAACATTTTCTCACTTATTTACGTTTACATCAGTGCTGTTACAAACAAAAAAATCTGAATTAAAGCCAGTAACTTTGGCAAATTATATGATTAATGAAATAAAAAGTATAACATTTCAAGATCCTTCATTAGAAAATAACAGGAAATAACATACTAATATATCAATAAAAAAGCTCAGTTCTGCAGTTATGTCAAATTACAGTGATACAAATGCCACAAAAATAGTAAATGTAGTTTATTTTAATTCTTTAATTTCACATGGATATGTTTTTGGGGTAATTGTACAGATAAAGATTACGTCTTTATAGACCAAAAGAGTATACAGAATGTTTGTTTAGAGGAAATAAAATATCAAGTGAAAGTATGATAGAAGAGGAGGAAGGTGTGACGGAAGATGAAAAAAGATATAATATATTTAGATGGAAGAAGTATAAAAGGCAATGAAGTAAATAAAAAAATACGCGCGGAATTGATAATCCGCCAGCAGAAGTTTAGGCAACAGAGGAACGTGAGTGATAGTACGCCTCTGTAATAAGATTTATAACAAATGAGAATGGAAGACTTTCTTGAAGTAGATATGATACCAATTGAGGAAAGAAGAAATAAAATGTGAAGAATATAGGACAAATGGCCTAATATCCCATGTAGCTAAAATATTACCGAGAGTGCTGAGTAGAAGGCTACATGCCAAACTGGATAGAGAGATTGGAGAAGACCGGTTTTGTTTTAGAAACGTAAAAGCGCAAGAGATGCTATTGGCTTGTTAAGAACTATAGGGGAGAGATGTCGAGAAGAGCAGACAAATATATGCTGTTTATATTGATTTAGAGAAAGCTTTGGACGGGGTGCAATGGAAAAACTGTTCGACAATAGATTGGAAAGAGAGAACACCCATAAAAATAGTACTTAAATCAGAAAGTAAAGAAATGAAATGTCAGAAGAAAGTAGGATTAGAAGGGGAGTTAGACAAGGGTGTTTGGTGCCTTTTTCGCTTGCTCTTCAACATATATTTAGAAGAAATCATACGGAAATTTTTAGACGGGCATTTGTGTCAGTGGAAAATAATGCATAAGATTTGCAGAGGACATGGTTCTGTTAGTAGAAAGCGAAATAATGGAAATTAAAATACTAGAAGATTTACATCAAACTTCTGAGGAATATGGCATGAAAATAAACACCACAAAAACAAAATGCATGGTGATTAGTAAAGGAACAAAACAGACTAGGAAGTTCCTTTAAATATCTGGGTAGTATAACCACCGAAGTCTTGAGACACCATAAGGAGATAAAACATTAATTACCAAAACCAAGGAATCATTTAACAGAAAAAGGAAGTTATTTAGTGTTAGACTAGATAAAGGACTTAGGAAAGTGCTTTGTCTGAAGTGTAGCAATGCACGGAGCAGGACGAGAAAAGGTTCGGACCTTTTGATATGTGGATGTAGAGGAGGATGGAAAGGGAGTCGAAGGAACAAGTATTGGAAAGGGTTTGAGAGAGCGTTACTGAAAATTATAAGAGAAAGAAAGGACTGGATAGGGCACCCAGACGGTACTCTATATTAACAGGAACCATGGAAGGAATAGTTTGTGGGAAAGATTGAGAGGAAAAAGGCGATACAAAATAATAGACGACATAAAAGGGAAAGGAAATTATATGGACGTTATGAGGATGCCAGAGGCTATGGTAAAGAGCGACCGGGTGCAAACCTGCCCAAGGGCAGAAAACTAATGATTATGAGCCAAAAAGCTTGTAATTAGGGTAATGTGTGAGGTAAACTATAGGACTTCACGCAGAGAGCTATTCTCCCCCACCCCCGCCCCCTCTCCCCACCGGGCAATTCACTTACTCATTGTGATTGTAATAAATAATATACCTTTAGTGTCATCTCGGATATGAATTCATTTAACACGATGAATTAGAATAATTTACATAACAGTTATAAGTCTCTGTAGGTTTCTAATAAACTTCCTGATAACGTCATAGAATTGAATAGCGATTTGGTTGCGCTGAAAAGTGAGCTTAAAATGTTTCTACTCAGCGACTCCTACTCTGCGAACAAGTTTTTCGAAAATAAATGTATTTACAACGAATTTGATACGCTTTGTAATTTGGCATAAATATTTACCATGAACTACTGGTAGCATCATTACGGAAATATTTTAGAGGTAAAATGATAAACATTTGGATTTCGTTATACCATACAATCAATCAGAAAAAGGCTATTGTATTGTTGAAAAAGCTGTATTATTGTCCGATTTTCCTTAATATCCTGAGAATCATAGTTTTGTTTTAAAAATATTTTTGCCAATTATTATCCTACATTTCATTCTAAATTTTGGTAATCTCAGAATTAATTATATTTATAAAGATACTAATATTAGTGTTCAAAAATCAACTTCAAATAATTATATTATTTTACCCTTTTACGATCTTCTTTCTACTAAATTTAAAATGTAATTTAAGAAATTCGATATCTCAGTAATCTTTAAATCTGTTAACCTTTATCTTACTTTGTTAAAAAAATATGTTCTCAATACTTTTGATTGGTTTAAAGTTGTTTATAAAATTTCTTGTAACAATTGTTCTAACTGCTGCATCGGTCAGACTAAACGATCTTTGTCAATTAACTAGCATAAAGCTTTTCTAAATTTTCCTTCTTATAAAAATTCACCTAGTACCAAACATCGTCTGGAACAATATCACACGTTTAATTTTAGTAATACGGTTATTTTAGATAAGGGAATAAATTTTAAGAAAAGGTTTATTTCTGAAATGTTACACAGTAAACCCAATAAATTTTCTATTAACATACCACATGACACTTCTCAACTAAATAAATTATATAATCGTTAGTTTCATCTTTTGGTTATTCTTTGATTTGCATTATGTTCGTTATTATTACTTCAGTCTGTTATGTATGTTGACAAGGACCACAAATGTTGGTCGAAAAGTCTATTTAGTATTAAGTTTGAAATTCTTGTTAAAAATTTTTTATAATTGTCTGCTAAAAGGGTCGTTAATTTTTATCTATTTTATTTCTTTACAGCTTCATAAATTTTAATTTTAATCATTTCATAAAGGAAAAATTAGGATGTTATGCTACCTTATTACAAATGATTGTTATATAAAGTAAGCTACTAATTAATTAGATATAGGTAGAAAACAATTATATGGTGTATGACTCTTTCCACTTCCTTAAAGCTTTGCTTCTCGTGAGGATATATGGGAAATGAATTTATTCTATTTTAAACAAGAGTAAGATTTGGGTCAGTTTCGACTGATTATGTATCTTTAAACAGTAGCTGAACAATAGACTAGATTACGCTGAGTTGTATTAAAAGAAAGTGACTACGCCACCACGAGACAACTTCTCGAATGACGAAGGCTCAATTCTCATCTCACATTACACTACGCATGTAAAACGTTTCTACGCGCTGACTCAGCTTGAGATATACAACTACATTTATCAAAACCCGTAATAGTGTTTTAAATTGCCCTTTACTTTTACCTTCTAATGTCGTCTCGTTTTTAAAAATCGTTGCAATATTTGGGTAAATTACTGTTGAAAATTCGTATTTGGATAATTTTGTTTCTTTGCTTTTATAAATTTGTCTTATATTTAAAACTTATAAAGGATTTAGTTTATCAAATATATGAAATGCGTTTCGCAATATCTGACTAGATGGGATTAATGCAATACTAATTTTTAGTGCTTCGACGACAATCTTTGAAAGCAAAGAATATACTGTTACAAATTAACAACGGGTAGATTTTTCGAAAATCTTATATATCTATATTGAAGTGACTTCCGCTTTTGCAATCAAATGTGGCTGAATAAGTGAATGAAACCCGCCGTGGATAACCTGCATTTCATCCTATGTTTAATTTCAGCCTGTTTGGAATGAAATTAAATCTCATACTCTTGAAATAATGGAGACATTCTCAAAATAATTTAAATATTTTGTGTGGATACGAAAGAGAGAAACTAGGTGGCACACGGGATGTATTTCTCCTGGAGGAGATGGCCGACACCTTCGAAAATTTGAAGATTTCCTCCTATCCTCAATGGTAACGCCAAACTTTAATTTCTATATCTGCAACAATGACCCTACACCAACAATCTGTTTCATATATTGCCTGGATCCACTACGGAAGGTCAGATTCCTCGTCGTGCAACTCCAAGAAGTGACATTTCCATTCTGTATGCATGTTTTTCTGCTTCTCAGTGTGTGTGCTTTTTAGTTATTTTATACTACGTCTTGTTTACCGTTCATAGTTAATTTATCTTATTTTATTTTGGTGGTCATATTACTAATGATGTGACCGGAAAAATGTGTGTATAGAACTTTTTAAATTGGAGACAATTTAACATTGAATCAAATTCATGCGACAGTTATTTGTCATTCATTATTGACTTGTGACTTATGGTAACGTTTGTCTATTTCGCTGAAAGCTTCTATACATTTGTGATATGATCAATTTGTTTATGAATTTCTGTTGTAATTATTAGTTAGCGGTAAATATTTAGATAAACAGTGTCAATTTTAACAATGGGTGTTGTGAATAGTTACAATATCTGACTGTTCGGAAATAAATGAATAGTACAACAACCTATACTTCAATAAAAATTTCATATAAACTTACATTTAACAGTACACGAAGTTTCGTTCCTAAATTTGGAACCTCATCTGATGTGATATAATAGAAAATAAATTTAGAATACCTCCATTTAACAATTTGTCTTGCTAAAAGATTCAATATTAGAGTTTAAATCTCACCAAATGAGTAAACGACGTTTACTAACTCCTGTTAAATATAAGTTTATATGACGTATAGGCAGTTGTACTGTTTATATGTTACGTATTTAATAAAGGACGTACGAAATTCTTTCAGCATAGCTCAGCCAATGAGACTGAGAAACTGTATTAAAGTGTATGGATGGAAAAAACTTGATTAACCTTTGTTACGGGGTTTTCTTCCCTAGTGTTGACTTCCTGTTAGGTACGAGACATATCTATCCGTTGTATAGACCTAAATACATGATCACCTACCATTCTAATCCTTTAATTTAATTTAATTTTGTTCATAGCCTCGTTGGCTGAGCTTGGTTGAAAGCATTTCTTCTGTTGTTGAATTAAACAATCAAATTGTTAATCAATTTAATTCACCATTAAAGCCAACTTTATGCCGAGTAGGAGTCTGGTCCGGTATATTGTAGGTGAGCCTGGACGGAAAAGTCTGGCACCTTTCGGGGGGGCGACTCGGATAGTTCAGCGTGAAGGAGCACCCTGTCCCAAATGGAGGTCCTGGGTTCGATACCCAGTCCGCGATCCTCTTCCTTTAACTAATTCATGTAATTACTTATGAAAAATCTGTGACGAATCATATTTCCACACAAGATGGCTAAATTAGAAGGATCTATTTATGAACTGATATAACATATCGTATCATTCCGGGGGGGGGGGGGATAACCACAATCTGGTTTTCACAAAATACTAACAAATTTGTTAGCAGTAGCATTTTTAATTCTGTATATGGTACTGTTATTATGATTTAAACTCGTGTATAAGAACAAAAAATGACGGTATAAAACTTAAATAACATACGAATAAGTAACGACCCGTACAATATAATTTTGAACAATTCATAAAAAGACGTTCCGATCAATCATTGTGGTCCTTGTCAATACTTAAGACCGGCTAAAATAATGCGAACAAAGATTACAAAACAAAGAATAACACAAAGACGTGACTAACCGTCTTACACAGAGTTGAACTTAGAAAGGTATTGTTTTACATTTACAGGAAATTTATTGGATTTAATATGAAGCTCTCCAGAAACTAACCCATTCTTAAAATTTGCTTCTTTACCTACAATAACCGTATTATCAAAATTAAAAGAGTGATTTGGTACCAGACAATGTTTAATGATAGAAGAATATTTATAAATTGGACAATTATGTTCCTCAATTCTACTTGACAGAGATCGTTTAGTCTCACTAACAAAACAATATGAATAATCAGTACAAAAATATTATGACAATCAAACGTATCAAGAACATCTTTATATTTTTCAACAATATGAAAAAATTACATAGATTTTTATTTATTTTTAATATTATTTTAAATTTTGAAGATGATCATAATAATGTAATTATTTGAAGTAGCTTTTTGATGGAGAGGATTTTTTTATATTATTATAAATGTAACTAATAGATTACTGAATTTTACAATAAAATAAATAGGATAATAATTGACGCACAGTGTTTTGAAAGCATAATTAAGATTAAAACCATACATTTTTGCTGATTGATTGGATGATGAGATAAAAGAAATTGTCCATTTTTTATACTGGTCAACCAGAATTAAGGAACATTAAGACGATTTAAATTTTCGAACATATAAACATTTTTACATCAGTAATATCTGGAATTAACCACCGTTTTAATTTTGATAATGCTGTTATTTCAAATAAGAAAATAAAGCTTAAAAAGATTAATTTCCGGAAAGCTTTATATTAAATCCAATAAATATTCAAATGTAAAACCAGACGTTTCTCAGATATATTTAATGAAAGATGGCTTATTAAATAATCTTTGTTAGTCACACTTTTGAGTTATTTGTTTCGTAGTATCTTAGTTCACATCCTTTCAGTCTGTCTTAAATATTGACAAGGACCACAAGGATTGGTCGAAACGTCTTCTACTTTCTAAGTTCTTGTTCATAATATTATTGTATTATCTGTTATACGGGTCGCTAATTCTTTAGTAATTTCAAATCATGTATACTTGAAACTGTGAAAGTTGAATTCTTGTGTTAAAAAAATCATTACAACTATGTTAAAGTTTTGTGTTGTAGTCCAAAATATGAAGACGAAGCATTGTTGGAATTGAATAAAAGCTTGGTGGAAAAAGTTTAGTGGTCCTCGAAAGATAATATTATTACACCTTATAATTAAGAAAGTAATTAGAAGTATTTTTACTTTATGAAAAACCCGAATTTGTCATATTTTTTCGGAACGTCGAATGAACTGCAAAGCTGTCTTATTCATCGGTCATGTTTGCACAATTGAAAGAAATTGAATTTACTTTTTATAATGTATGGGAAACAATTAATACAAGAAAAAATATAACCATGGCGCAAGTGTATGTGGATACTTACGGATTGTCAAATATCATTTCTGAACAATTATCAGTGATATCTTGAGCGTCCGAAGACTATTCTTCACAGCAAGATGACGTCCGAAAGAGAAATATATGGAACGTGAGAATAATAAGTTAACTGATTCGGAACAGGATAATTTAGCATATTTCAGTTGCGACTCTGCATTAAAATTCCGATTTAGTTCGAAAGATAAGGCTTAATATTTGATAAAAAATGAGTATGCTGAATTACATAAAAAAAGGCCTGAGAGTGTTGCTACAATTTTCAACAACATATTTATGTGAATATGGAACCTCTGCAATGGTGCATATAAAATCCAAGAAAATAAATAACTTGAAAATTAATCCAGCTTTACGCATTGTTGCAACAAACATAGCTCTCAGAATTGAAAAATTATGCTATGGAAAAAAATCAACAGCAATCCCATTTATTCGCGGATTTTTTTCATTTGTGTTACAACTGAACATTCCCTATCCTCGTTTTCATGTAAATTATTTGATCTTGTTGATTTTCTGCGAAATTCTATAAATGCTAGAAACTGATAGAATTTCAGTGTAATTCTACTATTAGCATTATTTAACTATTGTTTTAGCGTCTTCTTTGTTCCATGCACATTTTTATGCGAATAATTTATATTTTGTTTACTTTCTGTTCACCTCTTTCGACGTTCTACAAATAAAATGAATGTATTAGTAGCACATTGAGTATATTTATTTTACTTCGAAATATAAACCGACAATTGTTACTAATGCTCCGCTATTCCGGTTGAGAAACGCTGATTTAAACAATAAAAATATAGTTAAAAATATTTATCGGTCTCAACGTCGTCTTCGTTACTGCTACCACTCCTTTGTAGCAAATGATATATTTGTTTTGTTTTTACGGCAGATGACCTGTACCGTTCCTTTCCACGGGCGTTTCTCGCTTCAAGTTCATTTTGTAACAACGTATGCCAGTGTTACCATTAATAAACTGCAAATTTACAATCGTATAATCGGTGAAATACAATCGTTCTGCGTGTAGAGAAAATGTCTCATTCCATCTTGACTAACGTTGTGCAGTTGTAAAAGACTAGTAACTTTAAAGTAAAACTATCATAACGTAGTTTTTAGTAGTCTGACTACAATATTGTTTTAGCTGACGTTTCAAGGCTCGCGAAGTTCTTAATAAATAAGTAATCAGGCGTTTATTCGATTGGAAGGTTTGTTCTCGCTTATTCTGTAAATCCACTGTGCACGGATAAGGAGTTCTTTGTGCAGCCTACCCTACCATACTTCGTCGAAGTGCATACGCAAGCATTCTGTACATGGAGCAATCCATATGCTTACGTATCATTACGAGTAGTTGCCCTTCAATCATTTATGGACCGAGAGTTCTTTTATGGCACGGTTCCTCCGTTGAATCCATAAGTGCCTCTTATTAGAAAACTTTACTACCGAATATAATCTTTCCGGAGTACATAATTATTTTTCTGAGATTCATATAGGAATGATCTTTGGAGCAATACTTTCAATATAAACGTAAATCACCAGGAAACAAAAAATACAACATCTCACAAAACAAATCGTGATAATTGAAAACAATTTATGTATATGTATTTTGGCAACAATACTCGCGTATAGAACTGGGTAGAGATTGGTTTCATAGCTCAATTATAGAACAAAAAGAATTTTCACGTTTAATAACACTGGTCAACATGATTTCAGTCTCACGAGTATCAATAGTTGTACTTGGCGCAATTCTCTGTCATGTTTTAAAATATTTCTTCGTCAACGCCGAAATATTTTAAAATTCAATTTCAATTTTTTGAAATAAACTTTTTTTGTCCATTATATTTGGGAACAAATAAGAAACTTTTGTTGTCTCAGAAAGAAAAATATGTAATCTTGATAGTATCATTTCTCTTGAATTCAATTATGTCTGCTTTTCCTCATCACACAAGGTTTCTCACATACAGGCATTTATATTTTCAAGCTTTGCAATATTTTCTACATTTTTTACTAACAATATTCAAACATTCTGACTCAACGATAATAGGTCAGCATATTAAGATTCAAAAAAAAGGTTACTCAGAGTTTTACCGTAATATTGTCAACAATCTTAAAAATATTTGGGTAGTAATGTCCTTCAAAATACACTTCCTGTACTCGCGTCTAGATTTAGTGAGCGATGATCAAGATAAACACGTTCATCAAGAGATTTCAGCTATGGAAAAGAGGTATAAAAAATGGAATCCTAATATGATAGTTTATTATTGATGGAACATCCCAGAGGCGAAATATAACAGAAAATCGTCATTTATTGATTTTTAGATGAATCAGATTGTCTGAAACGTTTCATTTGAAAATGTTTGATATTTTAAATGCCTGTCTATCGGAAACTTTGCGTGCTGGGGAAAATCCGATTTAAGGAGAAAATATACCATCGAAATCACATATTTAACTATCTGAGACACAATTTTTTTTTGTTCCTCGGTGCCTATTTGGTTTTCAATATACAGTCGAATGTCGTTTATCCGAACGTCAGTTTTCCGAACTCATATTTTCTCCGCTTTAATTATAAGACCACTGCTTCTTTAATGCGCCGTTCTGTACTAACTTTTTCGTTCATTAAAAGCTACTAAAAGGACCTTAAATACCAAAGCATAAGTACAGTAAGTGCAAGGGTAGCTACTTGTTAAGCCTGCGTCTACAATATGTCTGTCTAACAACATTCGGAAATACGTTTTTACAACCCAGAGGGTAGTCTCAATACTTGTCCATCTCGAAACTTCAATAAACCAAAGACGAAGGCCATTTTAAAATAGTTTACTGCAGTTTTGAGGGTCGTCTTGTGTTTTGCTTTGTGAAACGTGTTAGAATTACAAATCGTGACGTCTGCGATTAAACCTAAACGAAATCGTAATGTGTTAACAATTGAAACAGAATTAAAAATATTAAACTAACTAGAAAAAGGAAAAGTGATTCTTTATCTTTCGAATTAAATTAAGTAGTAATCTGTAATTTTAATGTATTTTTGTACACTACCTCAAAGGTATTTTTAAATTTAATACATTTTTCTGTCAACAAATTTAATTTTGAAGATTTATAATAATTATGTTCATAACATGGTTGATAATCCAACCTTTTTAATTTAGATCAACGGACGTTAGAAACAAAGCAGATTGACTGTATGTAAGATACATACTAGGGTTCGACTTCTGACTCCGATCAATCCAATTTCCCCCAAATAATTCAGGTCATAATATACGGGCTGCTACTATCCATCGAACCTTCCAGTACATACACACGTCGACGGCTGACCGTCACTGGAAATATTTTCCTAAGCTCCTCATGAAGGGGGTGTTGCCTCCGAAAATTCACAACTCCGAAACTCTACATGGTGCCTGCCATCTCTGAACTTCAGGTACGCTGCCTGCTTTCTGTCTCTATCCTGTCCTTATCAATTTGATTGTAATACATTTTAATTCTCTTTTTCGATTTCAAATCCTTTAGAATGAAATCATATCCAAGTTATTCCTAATTATAAAATATATTTTGCTTATCTTCACAACATTTTACTCCCACATTCCAGAAACTCTCTTAATTCTGAATTTAAATCAATTTATTATTTATTTCTGTACACCACTCCATTTTAAACAACGCTACGCAAGAAAAAAGACTTCACGTTATCTTATGTGAGTAACCTTCCAGCTAACACTGTTACCGACTATTATTCCATCTTACATTCCTAACGTCCATTGATCTAAACTAAAAACGTTGGATTGTGATCAGTGTTATGAACATAATTATTGGCAATCTTCAAAAATAGAAATTGTTGACAGCAAAATGTTAATAAAATTTTAACAAACATCTATGTTAGTGACAAAACGTAAGTAGCCTTTCTGTTAAATGTTGCTAGGGATTTTAACATTAGCGTAAACTGGGCTTTACACCTCAAGCAGCATTATTAAAAAGTAAAATCATAGACTAATGCTATGGATATCAGATAACACTCAAAATTAAATGAACGGACCAAATGGTGAAGATAATGTACTGAAGAAACAATCGGAGATTTTGAAGTGAAAAGGATTTACATCATTGATAAAACAAAGGTGTAAAGTTGAATGAAGGTTAAAATTTAGGCAAGTAAGCGAATAAAATAATTCGAAATTTTGGTCTATTACAAATACTTGCATTAAAAAGGAGCAGTCGCAGAATGAAAAACTCATTTCCTCCTTTTTGCAGGATAATAGTCATCAATAGTGATACGCAAATTAATTCATTGTACTGAACTTGTTCTTAGAAGTAGTTCAACTGGACTGATTAGTTCATTTATCTTTTAAGAATATGCCACAAATTTTGTTGATTGACTCATGCAGACTATGAGACCAAGTTACAGGTAGTTAATTAGCGATTAAATAAATGCCACTCAAAGTTTCTGCTAGCCTTGTAGCTTTCGTCAGGCGATGACAAACGTGAGCACGACACTCGGCACAAACAACATGACGAACTCAATAGCAAAGACTTTGCTACAGAGTTCTCGCGGCTACCTCGTTTGTCATCACCTGACGAATGCTACAAGGCTAGTAAAATCGTTGCGTAGTTTTTATTTAATCACCAAGTTATTACCTGTTTTTTGGATAATACTAATTTCTTTTTCAGACTTATGTCCAACTCCAATTGCAATACCCACAAAAAGAAAACGGAAAAGGGTGCCATTAAACTTACGAGTGTGTTAGGGAAATATTTAATTTGCGCGGGTCAATTAGACATACGCACGTTAATAAACTAAATATTAGAGTGAGCTTCAAGGGCGGTTTTTTTTGTGGGACCCTCAGGAAACATCTGTTTCTTGAAAATAATTTTGCTAGAAGTTTGTGTCGCACTTTAGGTAACATTTACGCGTACGAGACGATCGAGGAAAAAGGGACAACAATGGACAACTCAAAACGACCGGGTCACCGTTCATCGGGATTGTTGGACCCTGCTTAGTTCACGATTAGGCATATATGCTCAAATCAGTCAACTATCTGCAACGTAGTTTTCGAACTAGTTCGCAAACTACAGACCGCTGGTTATCAACTATTGTCGCACACATCCACTCGTAATCAGAAAGTGTTGTTATTATAGTCGAGTTTTCAAATTGTGGAGCTGAAGACTGATGGGCATATTACGATTTTCATGGAATACAATAAAGATTTCTTTCATAAAATGGAACTCAGACGTGCACTTGGCTGATTCATCACACAACGTCTTGGAATTCTAATTCCGTGAGAAGTGATTGTAGAACGAAAAATAAACACTCCAACAATTCATAGAAACGAAATTTAATTTGAAACATCGACGAGAAGTTATAATTATTACATACCGAAAAGAAAATGAAGAACGTTACAAGATTACAAACAAATGATATTCTCGGCGGTTAATTACTCATACTTTATGATACGTGCAAATAGAGGTCAATCCTCGCCTCAGCAGAAGCGATTTTGCTCATTTAATAGCAGCCAGAGACAATTTGCTGTCGCATGCAAGGCGTTCTGAATGCTGGCATAAGTCGATACATTTATATCCTAGATATACTAAGAAATAGGATTTACGTCAGCCAAGATCGTCGGAGCAGAAATAGCCGTGCAATGGTCTTAGAGCCAATATTCAAAGATGTTGTTGATGTGGTAACAAATCTACGTACGATCGCGCTAGTCATTAATAATTCCTCAATATTTTTAATCGTTCCTGGGGAAGTTATATTTTCCCACCTTTTATTTAAACAAAGAACCCTCTATGAAGAAGACTATGTATCAAGAAAACCCGGTCACGTTCTATTCTTCACTTTTTTTCCAATATCCGATCGCCGAATGGCAATCAAAATTGCTATTCTTTTGGTAGATTAATCCTGGCCAATCGGTCATTGCTAATGGACAAACGAAAGATTCTGAGAAAAATATGAAATCGTACATCCTTTGCAGCTTTCTAAAAAATCAACTACATTCTCTGCATTAATTTTATTCGCTTCACATAAATTAACGGGTTTCAAAAGTTATCTATTAAATAACTAGATCAAACAGAATGATTCTGTCCTATAATTGGCGTCTGAGTTGTCGATATATAAAGATCGGCGTAAAAAAGTGAAAATCTATTTGATTGTGGGATCAAAATTGAGACTTGTTTTCCTTTCTGTATATTAACGATTTTCCTCGATATGTTCATGCGGTAAAGTCGATTTCTGTGAGGTTTATTGACTTCTTTGTTTCTCTACGACGATTTCCGCTTGCGATAGTGACTTTTAAACAAATAGCGTACGTTTACCAAGTGAAAATTTATTTCCTTTTGAAACTACTAATTTTCCTACCGGTCGGTAATTCGTTTTCATCTCCGTCTGACGCACAAGATAATATAAACCTTCCAACATCCAGTTGTCATTAAACTGCAAATATTTCCTTTCCTGCCTATTGCGTACAATGCACGTGCAGTACGTCTCATTATCTAAGCATAACCGTGATAATTTTCGCAAGTTTAACGGCACCTCAAATAATAGTATCCAAAGGTAACTGCCCCATAACGACCTGCTAAACTACCGAGGGTAAATACGAAGTGAATATTGAATAAATTCGCTTAAATGTAATATTACTGTAATTTCTAAAATATTTATGAGGACAAAAAATTCCAGATGTGGAATAACTTGATAGTGAAAACTGTGACGAGAAAAAAAGAGAAGATGCACGATAAGTAGGACGTTTCCAAAATTGATAACCAATTTATTCCGACATAGATACTGAAATAAATGGTAATTTGAACATACTCAGATTTACATATCAAAATGTAACCTTTGTCACGTCTTGGCCGATAACTTAAACTTTAAGATTGAGTAATGTCTGGGGAATAAATTTGTTACAGTATATTGGATACTTTTTATTGCACCCTTACGATTAAGAGTTGAGTCGATTCTTCAAACAGTATACGCAACAATGAACGACATAAAGTACAGCACCGGGTCACATTCCTCTCTTTGTCTTTTCCAACCGAACTAATGTCGCCAACACATATTCTTGATCCAAGTGTCAACGTTCGTTTCCACTGATTTGAGTGCCCGAGATTTTTTTTTCAAATAAACACCACCTGATCTTGACTGAAAATGATATTTCATCTATAAATATATCATGTTTTCCTACTGTAAAAATATTTTAGATATACAAAGCAATTACCAAGTAAATTAATTTCCGCAATGTCGTACATTAAAATTAGTTTCTAACACCATCAATGTAAAAATGGTAACCGAAACCTTAAGCAGTATTTGTAACCCAATATTCTATAAATCATAATTTTTATTTTAATAACACATTATAAATTATTTCTTCTAAAATAATCTTAGTCATGCTAATATCTTTGTAACTTTATACCAAGTTATCTTTGTCTGAAGATATACAAAATTTATTCCATTTTCGGTCATTAGCTGTCATTAACAATTGCACAGCGCTTGGTGTATTAATCATACTCGTTTTGCTTGAGCCACTCTAATTGATAACATAATATAATTTTAACTCAATATTTGATGCAGACAATAACGGGCTGGTTTACGAAAGCGTTCCTTTTAATTACATTACTATCATACATTAATGGTTTGTCCCAAATAATTCTGAAGTTTTTATTTATGTAAGAGTATTATTCGTCAGGTTTTCAATTACCCAGGAGGAAGGAGTAGTCAGACGTTTCGGAACAGTGAAAAAACTCCCGATTGTCTTCGCACACGCGAAAACATCGACAACCGTCTCAGTTTAAAATCTTAATTCTGTATCAAGTAAGTGCGTACTCAGGGCTGATTGCATTTTTTCTTCTATGAACGGGGAGCAGTTCTTTACTATTAGAAAATACCACCACTATCTTCCTATTAGGCAATGGAAATTCGACAAAATATTCTTATACAAACATACGCGGTCAAAATTAAAATCTTAGATGTTAAATCAATGGCAATATTTCGCGAAAAACCCATCCTAATTTCAACAAATGCTTGTAGTACCTCATTTCCCTGCAATCATCCCTGTACTCTAAATATATATTAAAATTATACTTTACTATAAAAATCTCATCTCGAATAAAAACGTGTTATTTTTTGTGTTATCTGCATATCAGAAGTCTCCTTTTCTATTTATGTGCTTAAACAATATTTCTAACTAATGGAGGTCTATACTGTCTAGGATAATAAAATACCCGTTTTGAAGTTGAAACTGAAATGATCAATGCTGCCTCGTAACAACTACCTGTCACTGTATAGGATTTCAAGATTGCAGCAAGATTTACGGCAATTCATTCAAACCACATACTTCAGAATTTATTAAAGCAAATTGTATCTATTTAGAATTATTATGATGATTCAAAAACTGTTCAAACTGAAGTAATTCAATCAAATACTGTTCTGAGACATCAAAATACTTGTAGTGATTGTAAATATTTGAATTATGTGCTGCTAATGCGGAATCATTTACATACTAATCAAACAAATTCACTTCATATTAATCAATAATCCAATAATAAAAAGATGACCTTCAATTTATTTTAACAATGAAGTAATAGTTAAAAACACAGATTGTATAATATATTAATTTTATTGTTCCATTTGAAAACAAACTAACAATGACAGCCATATAATAAAATAAATGGAAAATTAAATATTGTTTCAGATGTATACATTAAAAATAAATTCCAGGAACTGGTATATAACACTAAAAAAAGGAAATCTACAAAATTTCTTTTTTCAATAAAATATAATTCTACATATTTTAGGTGTTATCAGCCAATGAAACTATGATGAAAATTTTACATTGAAGAAATTAACACAGGTCTTCGCGAATAGTATACAATTCTACATAAATCATGGACAAATAGCTATATACATTCCTAAGTTCTTCGAATTAAATTTAACATATCATGATATTCATCATTTTGAATAAAATTAAACTGAATCAGTTAATTGCATGAAGGTGTAAGAATAACACATGAGTTACTTTGAAGTATAATTACATGTTAACGTTCTAATCCTATGGTCAGTCTCTACTATGAATTTAGTGTGTACTAGTTACTTTATTTTATTGTATGTACAATGTGATGATACGTGTTAATTGCAACTATTTTTTTCAATTGTAAAACACTTCAATTAAATTCTCATATGAATTCTGAAAACAAGTTCACAATTTGCTGTAAAAATGTTAGACATGTACTTCTACAATTAAACTAATTATCAAAAAAAAAGGACAATTTTCTGATTAAATTATATCCATGCATGAAAAATAAGGTGGTAATACTTTATTACCTTTATCCCACTGCGGCCCTGTTGTTTCAGCAAAACATTTTCAGGCTTCATATCACAATGAATAATTTTGTTCTTATACAGGGCATCCAAACATTGAAGAAGAGAATGTGAAAACTTCCGCACTAGCTGAAGACTAAAACCTTGAAACTTGTTTTTCTTGATTAATTCATAAAGATTGATCGATAGTAATTCAAATGTTATGCACATATGATTTCGGAATGTAAAACTATCGAAAATATGTATAATATTCATTGTATTGTCTTTATCCTGTTTACGCAAGTGTTGCAATATTCTTATTTCTTCGTGAGCTTGTCTGTAAAACCTTTTCTCATTTCGAACCATTTTCAAAGCAACATCTTCAAAGTTTTTATGGTCAAACGCTTTCACAACTTGTCCAAAACTACCCTTTCCAATCACTTTTAATACTTCATACCTATATGCTATGTGGTCATGTGGTATATGAATATATGAGCCCTGTTCATTGTCATAGCCACAATTATTTGCAGAACCCAAAATTCCTGGCCTCTTTTTGGCATTAGCCCCAATGAAATAAATTTGTGGATAATTGAAGATTTCGTGGTGTTCATATGGTGTAAGTTTGTTCATATACATTGCCATTACATCATCAGGAGTAACACAAAGTGTTCTAGGTTTGCATGAACCATTTTTATTTTGAGCAGTAGTAGCATCACTTGCAGTGGTAGAAGTGACAGGTATTAAAGAGAGAGGTTGACTTCCACAATTGGGTTGTGGTATTTGTACATTCACAGCCTGTGGACTTGAAATGTGGGAGAGAGCAGTGTCATCTAAAAATGGTTGAGTGTTTTTCAAAGGTGGCAACTGGTTACTGGTATCAGATGGATGGGCAAGATGAGTATCATTAGGGGTACTAGATGGTGCCCCATTTATATTTGCAAGTAAAGATCTTGTGCGTGATAAAGGCATGACTACTGATGAGTTTTGGATAGCAATCGCTATACTAGACATGCCCCATCTATTTACAGATACCTCATCTAAGAAATGCAAATTTTGTGGTTCACTTAACCATCTTTAATATGAGGCTACACACACCATTTCCACAGAACCTCTCCATGGCACGGATTTTCAGTAGAATTGAACTCGTGATTGCAAATTTCACTTATGACCTACGGGGGGACACCAATACCTATAAGGCACACGTTACACATTTACTGAAGACACATAAACATACCGAGGATAAATACATAGCTTCTCTGAATATAACCCCGAGTAATACGATCCTATAATCAAAGATATTCCATTCCCTCACTATTGTGACAATGCACTCGAACTTTCAAAGGTAATCGTAACGAAATATGTGTGAGAAAATTGGTTATTGTAAAGAAATATGATTTTCACTTCAAATTATGTCACTTGTTGAATAGAATACATTAGTAGTCGCTAATTATAATGGAAAACTTTCAGCAGCCAATGCATTCTTTAGTTACTAACTTTCATATTATAAATTTTCTTTCTATATTCATTTTTTTACGAGTAAATAATCAAATAAACGAGAAACGGTAAAATAGAGAAAAAATTTGAAGCGTAGAATACAAAAATATATATTACCCTTATAAATGTGTTTTTCGGCTCTGATCTATAGTAAATTGAACCAAATCAGAATTTATAGCCATCTAACAATAAAGTGATCAGTATAAACAGATAGAGTTTCTTTAATGTCTTTCTTGTTTCCTATATTTGATCAGCCCGCTCTCTTTCTTAAAAACTTTTATCACACATACTTTTTTTAGGAATAACACGATAGAAGATAAAGATAAGATAACAATTTCATGAATGATCGATCTCAATTATATTTGTTTCAATTATTTGTAATTTTGATTTAATACGTGGTATAGGCATCCAGTCTACTGATTGTAGGATATTCCGAGATTGAGTGAAGTGAGACATAAAATATAAAACCTTCTGCTATATCGAGTTGAAATTTTTAGTAGCGTCGTACATTCGTGGCAGTAGAGTCGTGTTTACACGTTAGTGTTTTGTATCTTTGAAAATTGAAGTCTGTAATTACAAAGAAGTTAAAAACAGAATCGCTGTCCAATAACCTAAACACGGCTGATGTTTTAACAAACACAATAAGTGGCAAATATGGCCAAAATAGAATGTGTGTAATGAAGGCTGTTCTCAGGTTAAATTTCAGCGTCGTTCAAGAAGAATATGCCCACAAAAGTTTCAAAGAAAGTCGTGGGAATGATAATACGAAGCAGAAAAACCATAATGAAGGATGGTGTTATGACGGTAAGTTAAGCTTGAAAGTGTTCAAGGATACCGAAGCCGTTAAAACTTGGTGTTTTTTTCTTTTTAATTTTGTTTGTGGATTTGACGCTAAACCGACTTACGTTTCTTTGTTACTGGTTGTTGCTTTTCTACTGATGGGAAATGAGAATGGAACAGACCTCTTGTTTTGACGACGACGTCAAATGCAACATATCAATTTTTAATGTTACAGAGCGAGACATCTTCGTGTGAATTTTCCTGTTCAAAGTTTCAAATATTGAAACGTATATGCTGTCAATAGTTTTTGATTCTATTTGTACATACACAGCTTATCATATTTTTGAATTTATTATATACTAAAACCAGTTTCCATAGTCAATTTTGAAGCAACACTTGTTAGCTCAGAGTTTAAAACTACCATTGGGACAAGCGGTTGAGATTTTAAAAATACCAACAATACTGGTAATATGTACAGTTGAATATTTAATTGGTCATATATTTGTAATTTAAAAGTTTAATTTCAGTAATTGTTTCCTGACTTTACACATTTCTCGAGATTTTTATTTCTTGTCTGTTAATCCTTAACTGTTTTAAATAATTGTGATATATCCTCCAAAAATTAGATGTAATTGTATTAGGTTATATTCCACAGTTCATATTTCAAAAATATTGAATGTTTTATCTTCATGGTTGTGGTATGAATATTCAGTAATTATACTACTGCATAATTATTTGTTATACCATATAAAGTAAATTATGTTTTTTAGAATGTGGTATAAAATATTTACAGAAGGTAATTTTGGTATAGATATAAATATAAATCTGTCAATTAATTAATTGATTAGGAGGAGCAGCTAAGTGAATATTTGGTTGGTTCTTTTCTGAATTAGACTTTATTGTCTTTTAACTGTTGTATGTTTTCTGAGAGTTTATAATGATTGTCAATACTAAACTCTATAACTGAGAAGAATAGTTTTTAAAAAAGTATCCTGCTGCTCAATTGAGCTTGAAACACAAGTCTGAAAATAAAAATTTTCTTTTTCCCTAAGGAATAGCCATAAAAAATTAAACTATATATCTGCAATGAGTGAAAGTATGCTAAGCAAACCAATTTTCTATTGTTCTGATGCAAGGGAAGTAAGGATTGTTCTTACACAATATGACATCATAATTTCTCTTCAAATTCGTCTACCCAAATACTTTCCTTTTTATATATGTAAAACTATTGCCTCCCATTCCATTGTTCAACATTTTGTATGTTTTAATTTAATTTTTATCTGCAGCATGCAGAGAAAATTAAATTGACCATATTAATTGTTTATTGTTAATGTTTTACTGTTATGTGTTAAACTTAAAATCTGAGAAACTGCTCTTCATGTTATTGTATGGTGTGGCCACACACATTAAAAATATATTTTAAGAATTCCAGAAATAAAAATTTTGACTTTTGTAAATTTCACTGATTATGTGGTTTTAAATATCAAATTTTTAGTTCATTAATTATACTTCATTATAATAATATTCTCAGGTGATCAAGATCTTATTTTAGCCCAGATTTAATTAATGTTAAAATAATATTTTTGCTTAAACTTATTTGATTTAGATATTTTTCTGTTTCAGACATCTGGAATCGGTGAACCCAACATTTACCATGCATTAGTAGTTATATTTCTTGAATTTTTTGCATGGGGGCTGTTGACTATGCCAATTATTTCAGTAAGCTTCCTTCAAATTGAATTTCTATTAAATTACAATTAATAGTTTCATTTGATACAATTATAAATATTTCAAAATTAACAACTATAAGGAAATTTTAGTTGGAAATTCAGCTCCGAAATATTCTGTACATGCTATTAAATATAAAATTGATTGGTGATGCGACTATAATTTATCAATATATATAACTGTTTGTAGGAATAAAATATTAGTGTTTGATTGAAACTTGTTCTGTACGTATTTAAGGATTATTGAAATTTTTGGTTACACTATAAAAACTGGAGGTGAGTCATGTACTGAGTATTCTTGATTGGCAAATTTGGCTTTCTTAAAGTTTTAGTAATGGCCACAGTTCATTATTCGCTAATACTGAATAATAGTTTATTTGTAGTTATACTGGTGTCTAACTTTTTTACTTATTTATATGGCTTTTACTAGAACTTTTACTCTTAAGTTAACTTGGGTATTACAATCTGAGTAAGTGTTCACACATTGATGTTTTGAATTGATTTAGAATATTCTGTATTTCAGGTATTGAATGAGACTTTTCCAGACCATACATTTCTTATGAATGGGCTGATTATGGGAATTAAGGTATTTAATTCCATTACTTTTAAAACTTAATAATGCATACAATTTCCTTGGTATTTTAATTTTGTATAAGTTTCATTGTTTTTGAAATTAGCATGTGAATTTTAATTAGATGATGATTTTATGGATGATAACAAAATTGTCTCTAATGCTAAATTGACTCTTAAGTTAATTTAAATCTATATCAGAAGTATATTATTGTATCTGTTTAGAAGCTTACATATGTTTAGGTACTTCAAAAAATTTTGTGATTTGCCTCACACAGTATTTGGTTTGTGAGGTGTTTTGATGTATTTATCATTTGTTTCAGGGATTCCTCTCATTCTTAAGTGCCCCTCTAATAGGAGCGTTATCTGATGTTTGGGGAAGGAAATTTTTTTTACTTATAACAGTATTTTTCACTTGTGCTCCAATTCCTCTTATGACTATAAATACATGGTAAGTTTGTTCTTAATTGATATATATATAAATATATAAAATTCTTTGTGTATAGGTTCATAGGAACTTGTAATAAATAGATAAGCCAGAATGATTGTTCAATCCCCCTCCCCCGTGCTTCTGTTGCTTAGATGCTATACTTATTCTTCTTTAATGTCCTCCTTGAAAACTTTATTAATGGTTACATTGAACCATTTTAAAACTTTTGAGATGCTTCCTATCTGTTTATAACATATAGGTCAAGGATACTATTTTAAAATATTAATACAAAACCACATTGGTTATTCAACATTTTATGCAAACAACTTTGTCAATTACAGAAAGTAGCCAATTCTTACTATGTATATATGATTTGGTTCCTTTCTGATAATTATGTCTGGAATGGACAGAAGCTTCTTTTTGTATTGTTTTGACAGCAACACCAAAGTTGTTTGAATAAAATTGTTGGTTGTTCAATTTTTTTATTAATATTAACAGAATAGACAATTGTGAAATAATCATTATTTTTAAATATTAAATTAAAATTATTTTGATACATAACAATATCTGAAAAATAAGATTGACCGTAAGTGGCCTCACACATCTGCACTTTGACTTTGTTTGTATGTCTGTAATTCTTTATGCAACTTTTAATATGTTAACAAATTGGAACCAAATTTGTTAGACACATTCATAATAACGTATGTAAGTACACTGGAGTGGTGAGAAACTCCTAGGACAAATGAGGAAGGAATTACACATGTAAGCAATTAATATGGATAGAGAAGAGTTAGAAAATTGCTGGCTTAACTGGCAGACACCATGTTGAGTTTGGAGTTGAATTTTCAGAGGCACCACCCCCTTCATAAGAAGATTAGGAAAACTTTCTGAGTGACAGCCAGCTGTTGACTAAGCAGTCAAAATTTCTGCATGGCTAACTTTTGCTAGTAAACAATAGACACCACCAGGCCACTAACTTTCTCTCTCAATGAAGGCCAGGGAAGAAGCAAAGAATTAATGGGGAGAGGCACACATACGTCCCCATGTTAAATTACATATAAATATTTCCATATATTGACACACACAGGTAGACACATCCACATCTTAACACATGCATACTAAAATGGGTATACATGTAGTTATGGGTGTGTAGTTATGGGTGGTCAGTTTGTGGGGGGGGGGGGAGGAGGTTGCTATCTATAGAAGGTTGAGTCCAGGTATTTGTTTAGACTGTAAGACATGTTGGATTTCCCATGGATGGAGCTAAGCTTCTGAAGGTTCAAGGTGGGGGGGGGGGGGCTTTTAGGGGTGTTAATGTGAAGCACTGGTTGAAATTATTGCTGTTGTGGCTCCAGGCATAGGCAGCTATGGGGAATGGGTTTTTGAAAGCTTATATATTAATATGATAAGTCATTGTCAAAATAATTGATATGGACAGGAAAGAGAGGCAGAATTATTACTTTACCTGAAACTTAAGGGCAGTGTCACGGTGTCAGGAAGGAATGTCAAATTTTTGATTCCCAAGTTTCCTTATTCGGGAGACATTACTGCACTTCATGTCAGACATCCTGTATACAGTTGAAGTGCACCTCTCTCATGAGGAAGGAGGCTAATACCTCTGAAAATTTAAACTGTCCTGCCTGACATGGTGACACCAACCCTTAATTTCAGGTTAGCCTTTAGTTTCGCTCTCCCCCTCCCTCGCCCCCCCTCCCTCGCCCCCTCCCACCCTCTCCCCCCTCCCACCCTCTACCCCTCCCACCCTCCCTCCCACCCTCCCTCCCTCCCTCCCTCCCTCCCTCCCTCCCGCCCTTTCCATATAAATTATTTTGACACATGCTTACTATTATCTATTTGATATGTTACAGTATGTATATATAAGTAATATGAACATTAGTAATTGGTACAATTAGAAATTACTGATAAATGCAAAAGTATTTAGGGGGCTTCACAATATATGTGCTAATTATGATAAAGTTTCTGAGTATTATATCAAGTGTCTTTTTCAGGTGGTTTTTTGCTATGATCAGCATATCAGGAGTATTTGCTGTAACTTTTTCTGTGGTATTTGCATATGTAGCTGATGTAACTGAAGAACATGAAAGAAGTTTGGCATATGGACTAGTGAGTAATCTAAAATAATAAACAATAAATCAACTTTGTTGTGCAGTATTACTGAAACATATGAAAATGTTTCGTTTCTAATATTTTATTTTTCTAAATGTTTGCAAAACAATATTTGTATTATTTTAGCTGATGTGTTGTTTTGATAAAGTTGCATTGCAATGACTTGGATAATAAAAGTTAAAGCAAAGTTCATTATATAAACCATAAATCTCGTCATTAATACTGGACTTGGGAGCAGCAAAATAATTTTATAAGAATGCATAATGAAAATAATATAAGTGAGATATCCATTTGTATTAATTTATTCAGGATTTCATAATATGCCAAATATTTATCAAATTTGAAGCAATCTCAAAAAGTTGAGAAACTGAATGTGGCAATGTAAACTAGTTTAACATAAGGTAGTTTTCAGTGTATAGTCTGTTTATAACCCTTATAAATCTAATTTAAATTATTTATGACATTGTTTGTAGCAGTATGTTGAGTTGTTTCAGTGTTCATATATAAATGCTTTGATAGTGCTATTTATTGTTAGATCTTTATCAAACTATCTGAATCAATTTAAAAAATTAAAATAACTGTCTTTGTTAATCATTATAGTCATTACATTTATATTAAAATATTTATACCAATATTAGAAAAAAGTGTCTCAAATCATTAACCAATTTATAATTTTCTTTTCAGGTATCTGCAACATTTGCAGCTAGTATGGTTATTAGCCCTGCTCTTGGAGCCTACATGATGGATGCTTATAGTGAAAACTTAGTAGTTGCCTTGGCAACAGCAATAGCAATATTAGATGTATTTTTTATTCTTGTAGCTGTCCCAGAATCCTTACCAGAGAAAGTACGTCCATCTCCTTGGGGTGCACCTATTTCATGGGAGCAAGCAGATCCATTTGCTGTAAGTTTTGATTCGTGTTCTATGAGCCTTTATTACTAAAGCAATTTTTTTATTAAATCAGTAAACATTCAACATTAAGAGCATTATTCTTGTGGTACCTTTATTATTGAATTTTTCATATTTTGTTCTATAAAATGCGAGTATAGTTTGTTTTTAAATAAAATTATGTTTTATGCTGTTAGTAGTTAGGTACAGTATTTTCATACAATTATTAAATCTTAATTTCATTTAACCTAATGATTGCATTTCAGTGGAACCTCTGTTGTCTGTCTCCCAATTCACTGTATTTCTCACTGAACCATCAGGCTGACCAGTCTGTTCCCTGGAGTGCCAGCCTCTTTATTTATATGTTCCTGCACTATCTTAATAATATTATAGGGCTAAAGACCACTTTGGTACAATCATACCCCCACACCCATCCAACCCTTCCGCAAGCTCCGCCCCATCATCTGTCTCTCTACTGTTCCGTGATGTCACACAACTATCCCATGAATTAATTCACAAAAGCTCACTCCACCCACAATCGCATTTGGCCAAAAAAGCTAATTCCACCTACACATGAATTTAAGTAAAAAATATTTGCCATGCATTTTTGGCGATATTGCAAGTCAGTGCTCAAGTCGAGCGGGCAATGGGAGGAGCGATGGAGGGGGGCGAGGCGACGGTACCAAACTAGTCCAGTTCCATATTATAGATTCATTTTTATAGTTGTGTACAAATTTCAGTAAGCAGGTTTTTGAAAAAATTAAGTGTATTTTTTCATTTTGTGAAAATAGCCTCTTTTTGCTTGACCATATTTTCAGTAATGTCATGGTTTTAGTCCTGTGACATATGGTTAACCAAGATTCCCTCTTTTTTTTTCTTTCTTTTTTAAGCTGACAGCACAGAACAGCTCTGTGTTGAAAACTAAATTATGTTATAAAAATTGTTACTTTGCAAGTTTTAGAATATGCACCTAGTCACACTTGTTGTTTGCAATGTTAAACTGTAAAATATGTTTACACTTCCACTTTTTATATCTGTGTTTTAGGCTCTCCGAAAGGTGGGGAAGGATCACACAATCCTGATGCTGTGTGTCACAGTTTTTCTTTCATACTTACCAGAAGCAGGACAATATTCATGTATATTTGTATACTTAAAGTTGGTAAGTTCTTAAATAGTAAAGTTTTGTATTATATATATGATAAAAAATTGAAAATATAATACAATATCAGGAATAAAGGCATTTATGTGTGGAGAAAATTGGGTGTCATTTAAAAGCTGACTGCATTTCTTCAGAGGAGAAATTGAGAATACATGTGCAATCATCCTCAATATGCTATGCTCACTATACTACAAGTAATAATGTCACGTAGTCAGTTAGTTGTTGACCATGCATTGTGATTGTAGTGCAAAACAGATTAATCTCGTAATCCATTATTGAAATTAGTTTAAAATATTTTCTTTTTTTCTTTTCCCAAAGTGTGCAAACATTTTTTTGAATAAACTGCATGTTTGTAAATTGTGGATAGTAAGAAAATAATATGAAAAATATATCACAAAGCAAGGTAGATTGAAACAAGCCTTTCTAAATTGAATAAACTCAATTTCTTCTCTGAGAAGGCCAATTTTGGATTGGATTTAGTAGAGAATTCTGAGAATGTTTTGGAGCAATTGCACTGAAGAAAGAAAGTCTTATAAAAGCTCCATTCACATGGAAGCAACATTTCTCTTTCATATTAGACTCTTTCTTTTACTATTTAATATATATATATATATATATATCAGAATAGACTGGGACCAATCTTTTTTTTAATGTGCAGGGTTGGTGAGAAGACCATTTACATAATTAAAGATTGGCTGTTAACAATTTTTCTGTATTGATTTGAGTTGAGCTGTGGCAGATAACAATGTTTATCTGTCTAACAGTAAAGACTATTTACCGATTAAATGGTCTTCTCGCCCACCCTGTACGTTGGAGTATTGTAGTCAGCGTCAATTGTAACAAGGTCCTAGTCTGCTTTATTAAAATTTCTGACATTGTTTTTTGGCCAGAAAATTAGGAAAATATTAACATCAGAACTAACCAAAGTTTTATATTTCATGTCAATAATTTTATTAATAAGCAATCTATAATTTACGCTTTGTTTGAAAAATACTTTCTGGTGTTAGTTGCCTTTCTGCACATACTTGAGTTGTGGATAACTACCGACTAGACCACACTCTTGAATGTGTATTTACTGTTACTTCATACAGAATAACCCTAATCTCAACATATACTAGATCATCTTCATTTGTATAGTCTTTCTGAGCATAGAATATTTCATGTTTCGATCCAGAAATTTAGCGTGTTGTTCTGCACAGTTGACATCCAAAAATGTTTTCAGTTTATCTTCAAATCATATTTGAATAAGAGGTTTGACTTCAAATATTTTGTGCAATATTCTATTTTTTACTTTTATTATTAACACAAATTACAGGTACCAAAAATTTCAATATTATTGATGCATAACTTTCTAATATAGGTTCTTAAACTTAAATATTTTCTGAATACAATTAGGAATTTTTGACATGTTGTACAAATAGACTGTACAATGAAATAGAATAAGACATTCAAGACAATGACGTGACACTGTACAAATGTATTAAATTTAAACTGTGTTGTAGAAAACTTATTGTTAGTGACGAGGCACTGTAAAATGTTCTAAACACAATAAAGACTTTTCTGAGGCTGACCTGGTTATTCTTCTTATTCTAAGGAAAAATATTCTACTTCTTCCCTGTTTATTCTATTTAATCAACATTAGTTTTCCTTTACTGTTCCTTCTTCTGTTATTTCAACATGAAAAAATTGACAATTGTTAACATAATGTATTTGGGTCCAATATTAAACCACTTCTGCATATATCTGATTTCTGAAATATACAATAGTCCTTCTTTTGCTATTTTAACTAAGCAAACTCTAGTATAATTTTAGTTAGTTTCCGTATTATACTACACTTTCACATATTGAAGTTAACTTGTTATCTAGTAACAGGTAAAATACTAATTTCTCTAATCTGAAACAGGTTTATTATGTATTTTGTGGTAGAAATAATAGTATTGATAGATTTAGCTTCACTATATTGACAGTATTTCTGTTAATTCCTCTGGTATTCAGTTTTGAAAAATTTTCAGCCTATGATGCATAGTATTTAATAACAACTCAAGAATTTCTTTTTGATGATAATATATATGATGTGGTTTGAAATAATCTTATATTTCTTTCATGATAAGCTATTTTCTTTTACTGATAAGAATAATATTTTTATCATATTTTTACTTGTTACTTTAACCTATTATCAATGCATGTGCATTGCCTTATACTTTTCTACAATTTTTTATGCATATTAAATGCCATTTTTGTGGCAGTGAGAACATTTTGTTACGCGTTTAATTTTATTACAAGTAGACAAATTAACAGTTAAATATTGAGGATCAGATTATACCAGAATCCTTTGATTTTAGCCTGTCCTTATTTCTTTTTATCAGTTCTTTATGAACAAAAATTAACAAACTCCATAATAGTTTTAAGTAATAAAGAAACCTTTTACAACTATATTGATGGCAATACTTGGCTTTAATGTGAACTTGATGAGCCACCTAAATTAACAAAATATGATGATATACTGTTACTGCATTATAATATCTTGTGATTGCTAAGCACATTTTGCTTTTTATTGAATATGGATGTATGGTTTGGTTTTCAGGTAATGGATTTTAGTGTTCTGATGATTGCTGTATTCATTGCCACTGTGGGAATTCTGTCAGTTGGAGCACAAATTGTACTGGGTTTCCTCATGCGTTCTCTGGGTAGTAAACACACAATTATTGTCGGTCTTGTATTTGAGATGCTACAGTTAATGTGGTACGGGTTTGGTTCTCAGACATGGTAAGGACATAATACAAAATCAAAGAACATAGAGGGTGGTTGAAAAGTTGTTTTTCTAACATATATGAATGAACAAATATTAAGGTAAATGGCTAATCTTACAATATTCATGTGTGTTTGTGAAAATAATTTTCAACCACTTATTATTAATAATTCATTTTTGAATTTTCAACATTACTTTGTATGGATTTAAATATGTTACTATTTTTTAATCTTGGTGTAAGCTTTTTTTTACCTCGGTTAACATTTTTCCCCTGAATCAAATCATATCATTAACAAAAACTACTCATGATTACTAAATGAGAATTACTTAGACTTTCTTATAATTCACACCTCATTGTAATTCTACAGAACCTATATTGTATTTAAAATTGTAGATTCAACATTATGTTGTGCTTAAGTACATTTTGAAGCTTGGAGAAATAAGTATGACCTTGCTATCAGATAACTGAGGTACAACAAAACCTGGGATGGTTAAGAAAATGAAGATAATGAGTCAATCTATGGCAAGTGGTCGAGCACTGGTTGCTTGAAAATAAAAATTCATACTTTGTTGGTGCATTAATTTATTTGATATTAGTTCAAAACCAATTTTGTTAATAATTTATTGAATTCACTTCAAAAATAGTGGTCATTTTGTTTTATATCTCTTGCTGTTCGCCATGTTTATGAGTATTTCCTTAATTACTCAGCAGTGTATTGTTCCATCATTTTCAAATTAACCATCTACTTTATTACCTAATGTGTTTTTTTTTTCATTTTTTCAATGAATCACAAAGTTCTGAATGTCAAATGAACAAACAAATTATTTTAGAGTAATTTCTTAAAGAAGGACAGCCCCAATGCATTTTGCTCTATTTTATGTGAATGTAGTTACTTGATAAAAATTATCAATGGTAACTAGTTTACATTTTATAAATTACACCCTTTTAGAAATAGAATTTTTCAAATTGTTATCATATTTTGAGTTGTAATATCTCAGTTGTGGCTCTCTATAATATCAGTTCTGTGTAAATTTCAGCTTTGAGATTCAGTTCAAAGTTCATACAAAAATTTTGTCAAATAGAGGAAAATGCTTGATTTCCATATAATGGATGCAGACATATCAGTATAGTTATTCATTTATTTAAACATGTCAAACTAAGGAAACTATTTTGATAACATAATTTATTTGTGTGATAAATATTCTTGCTTGTAATGAGATATAAATATCTTAAAAATTAAATTAAAACAGCAATCAGTTAAAATTAAATAAGTTACTTCCCTGATTATTTAGTATTGAACTAATAAATAATTGTCAACTACTAAATGTCCTTTTACCTTTAATTAGCTTTTACTTTTCAAATGATTGGCTTTAATGAGATCTGGAAGATAGTAAACCCTTTACGGTCATAATTAATCTCTCGTGACAATTACTATCACAGCTGTGTCACAGTGGAGGTGACATGGTGGGTCCTGTTGCAACTTACTGTCTGTAAAATGTGTTAGTGATTACTTATTCAGTTAAGCATCAGCAAAGGAGCAATCATGTATCAATGCCTTTTGTAGTCAAGTCTTATTTCAAAAATTATATTTCTTGCAAACTGATTACAGAAGTTATCAAAGATTTATTTGTGAATGTGCGAATTGCAATGAAATAATTGTGACAGATCAAATTGCCAAAACTGGAAAAAGTTATGTATGTCTTTTTTTATGTAGCTTGGAATTTGGTGTAGTCTAATTAAGAGGCAAAATTATTATTTTTCCAAATAATTCATGTGCAATATTACATTTTTTGCTTAAGCTTTAAAGAGAGGAGTTTTTTATTTTTCACATATTTCACTAAATCATTTTCTACTATTTTTTCACACTATTTTGTTAAAATACTACCAAAAGTACAGATTTGAGTGATACAAATACAGTATTAGTATTGTAGACTTGCAAACCCTGTAAAACTCTGAACCAATTTATTAAGGATTGTTATTCCTTACACCATTATGTAACAAATATCTTTTACCAAAGTTACTTTGTATCTAAAATAAAATCAAAATTATGCTTATTTATAGTCAATTTATATATTTGTAAGAAACATGTACTTAAAAATAATGGAATAACTCCATATTTTTTCTTATTTCACACATTAAAACACAGTTTTTTGTGCTCTATTTTCACTATTTTTATATTTTGTGTTGAATCTCAAAGTATGCAATTGTAACCAATGAAGTTACCAAGTTGACTTCAAGCCCTTCCTTTTAACATTACTCTTTGAAAATTAAATTTTGTTAATTTACAATCTATAACTTTGTGTTACATGGGGTATACACAAAAAATCATATTAAGTAAGTATAATTTGTAGGCTAGAATGCAGTGAACACAGTGTGGTTTATTTGAAATGATTGGGCATCCCAGTGCCAAGTAATTGAAAAAGTTGTTGAAACCTGTAAAAACAAAAACCTGAGCAAAATCAAAAACAAAAAATGATTGTTTTTGAACTACATACAATAAAAATTAACACAATTTGTTTTGAACTATGAAAACATAAGCGAATGCATCAACAGAATATAACTTGTTTATGGGACAGTCAAGCAATGATTTACTTTTTTTGGGACCACTAATTCTGAAAGTTAATCCTATTACAATAGAAATATCTGCTTTCATTGCTTAAGTTTTCATTGTTTTTTAAGACTTAAAGTTCAAATAATGATTTTTTTTTCAGTACAGAATATAACATGCACATTAACGCCACATCTACTAAGTATTGTTAAGTAGTATTTGTTATTCACTTGTCAAGATAAGAAGATAGTATCTAAAACATTCATCAGTGTGTATATATTTGTCTTGTTTCAGGATGATGTGGGCTGCTGGTGTTCTTGCATCTGTATCCAGCATAACATATCCGGCCATAAGTGCCTTTGTTTCTATGCATTCTGATGCTGACAAACAAGGTAATTATAATTTGTATCTATGCTCATTTCTTTTTTATAATTACATTTTTAGAAGAAGGTAATTACCAGGTAATTCTCCTTACAATTTTTATCTTTCATTTTGATCTTAAAGTATGACTTCAGGAACAAACTGGAAACTCCTAAATGTCCCCCAAGATGTAATTTTTCCAAGCAACTAGTCCTGACAGTGTTGTATATAGTTATAATGAACCATATTATTTTATTCTGTCAATTTACCCTGTTCACCCTGCCTCTCTCTTTATATCTAAATGGTATGGACATAAAAGAGAGGAAGATTAGATAGCTTACCTTGTGTTGAGAATCTGTTGGCATGTTGGGCAGGATGTGCTAATATCCTTCCTCTAGAGAGATGCACACTACATGCTTGTCAGCTGCATGGTGTAAATTCAATCCACTGCAGCTATATTTGTTACAAAATCAACTTTAATGAGTCTCTTGTTGCTCAAATTGATTTATTCCACTCTATTTTCTCATTGCTTGCTGTTTGACTCACTGAACTCTGAATTCATGGTAACTTACACAAATGATTGTACACTAGCTGTCCCATGTAATTGCTTCTCCATTTGATCATAATTTCTTTTGATTGCCCTTTTTGAATATTATTTGTTTAAAATAACAGTTGTCAGACTGCTTTTGTTATTTGTCTTGCATTAGTTAACCAGTTAATTTTCCCTTTCTGATCTTTGCAGGTCTTGTTCAAGGAATGGTTACAGGTATGCGAGGCCTATGTAATGGATTAGGACCTGCTATGTTTGGCATAATATTTTACCTTTTTCATGTGGATTTGAATGAAGATGCAACAAAAGTTAAAGTTGAAAGGCCTGTAAGCTCTGGTGATAATGGAACTGCAGGCCAGTTAAATGACTCTATGCAACCAGTATGTATATGTTTCATTAAGTCTATTGTAACAAATACCTAAGATTTTAAAGTTTCTAATTGGAAGGTTATCATGAGGTGTTAAGAAATGTATTCTAGTTTTCTAATGCAGTCAGTTTCTATTGAATAGCTAGCTATACATGAGCAGATTTTCTTGACAGGCTGCAGTCATGGTTATCTGCCACAGACCTGAACATGGGCCAGAAACAGACAAGAATGACGGATTTTTGGTCATTTATCCGCCAACCAGGACTTTTGTGCGTGCTAGAAAGGCCACGAGCATGGGCCACAGTTTTCAGTGTTGTCCTTTTTTATAGACAGAGATCTTCTCTTATTCTGCTCAAGTCAAGTTTAATATTGTTTCATCAATTTAATTTAGATATATTATAAAAATAGTTTAGTATGTATTCCATATTATAAACCTATATTAATGAGAATGAGAAGATCATGGCAGCTAAATGGTGGAAGTGCATTTATATTTCCGGTAAGAAAAAGTTATCAAATTAGGAGAAACCGTTGATTTCTTACTTTAGACAACAAGGTCCCAGAATCTTCCAAATTGCTGGGAAGAGGGTGATCTTGGTCCCTTGTAAAATATAACAGTTTGAAGTACTTGTAAACTCTAATGTTATAGTAGTTTGAGTACTGGTTGATAAACTTTATGTTCACCGTATGATCGGTTCATAAAGGTCATCAACCTCTGTACCACTTTTTTCTCTTCCTTTTGGTAAGTAGACCTTGGGCTTTATTTTAAATGACAGAAATTCATCCAATTTAAAAATTTGACAAATAAAGTTTAACATTACTACAGTGTTGCAGTATAGGCCGCTATCAAAAGTCAATTTAGCCTGCTAAAGTATAATGTAACATAGAACTTATGCACAATAAGTATGTATCAATTTACTCCAATTTCATAAATATTACTAAATACCACAATGTACGTTCATGCCTTAGAGTGCCCTTTCTACAATTATCAAGGAATCGTGGTATTTAAAATAATATAAAACTGTATTCAATAAATTTACATATTTAGTCATTCTATTTATAGCTGTATGGCTAATGACTGTCTTAGTTTGGAGTATCTTACAGGAACTTTATAATATAGCTCCTCATTTAATTCCATATAATATGTATCATTGTTAATCAATTAAAAGATAAAGTTTGGGTCTTTACAAAGCCATTTTGTTTCTAGATATGGAATTCTTAAAAGGGAGGACAAAGTAGTATAGTCATGATCAATAACCAGATCAGGCAATAGAATACATTCTAAAAAATATATGCTGAATTGTTTACATAATTTGTAGTATATGTTGACAAAATTATTGAACCGTTTGTTAAGATAGTCTTAGATAATTACTTTCTTTTTTAAAATCTATATTCTTTCCACTGTTAACCATCACAAACAAAATAATTACACACAGCAAAACAGAACAAATCACCAGTTGATAAAACTTGGGGCAATATCTATCAAAGAGCTGTGGGCAATGAGTAGGGTTAAATCTGTGAGCAGGGACTGTCTGTGAGTGGGGCAAGTGACAGTCAAGGCCTCTATGGGTGGACTGTTGTCCACCAGTGTGGCTGCCTCAATCCACTAACAAACAGTTCAGGCATGTGGGTTTTGCCCCAATTATCCAAAATCTGCTTGTGTATGGCTACATAACGTAAACCAGTGCAAAAAGAAACTATCAGCTTTAAGAGGTTCTACAGTACTATTGTAAACATATGACAATATTATTGTAAGATTAGGTAAATTCTATGTCAAAATATTTCAAGGACTTGGAAAATAAGTGACAATAAATTAACTAAAAATATTTTATGTTCCTCTACAATTCTAGAAATGATGTATAGTATTATTTTATTGTTCGGCATATTTCTCATTTGAATAAATTTGTTTAGTAGATTGCTGTCGTTGTCTAAAAGGCCATGAAATTTTTCTCAAGCATTTGTTAAATTATATTTCACACGCAAAATGGCTTTCAAAGTCTAAACACTCAATTGCAATTTTTCTTATGTCCACAACCAACAGTAATAATGTTTTGATTAAGGTTTTTATTTAACCTAAACCAATAAATAAAATTGAAGTGTTTGTCTATCTGACTGTCTGTATGTTTGTCTCAAATAGCTGTCAAAACAGCTCAATGGATTCCAATGAAAATTTAACTTAAATATTCATGCATATTTCATTTTATAATGGTATTAATATAATTTAATATTAATTCTATGGGAAGGTTTCTTCGTTTATGCACGTCAAAATCTACAAAAAGTGAATGCGGGTTGCTTATACTTGTGATCTATGCTTCAAAATGGCGTAACGGATTTCAATGAAAATTACAGGAATTTTAACCTAAATTTTTGTGTATGCTTCATTTCGATATCTTGCAGAGTTCAAAAGATATTTATGTAAGTATTTATAGATCCATTGAATTGCTACATGAAAGGCATATATTATTTTAAAGTTATAAGTCCTATTAGGCATTCCTATACAATTCTTCCTACTTACTGTGTTTTTATAAGTGTAATTTTGACAGCATGATAGAGGCAAGGATTCTCACTCCATCTATTGTTGCAAACATGTTCAAAACCAACTGCGAGTTATAAGGTTTGCTGTGAAGCGATCATAAATAAATGATACCGTACTTTCGTTTTTAGGACCAAAAGAAAGCCATTTCTGTATGAACAAAGTTGTGGACATAGCTAGTTTAGCATAATAATTAACACATGCTAAACAAGTCAAGAATAAAGAGAGCAGTACAAAAAAGTCATAATTATATTTTCTGTTTATTCTGGTTTATGAAGAACTGCTATTGTATGTAAATTGATCCTAGGTGCAATGGTTTAAATTGAACAGAAGAAATCCTTGCAAACAACACACATGAAACTGAATTAAAGGATTAGGTTGGGTTAATCTTGACCAGATAAGGAATCAAATCCAGGACATCCACTTAGTTATAGATTTGATTCATGGTTGAGAATTTTTTTCCCCCTGTTCCGGTAATTCAGTTTCATAAGAAGGCTGAGATTCATTTGAAAGAATTTATTCTGTTCTAGAATTCTAGCAAAGAGTGCATCAAAATCAGAATCAAGGAGAGCATTCAATAAAAAATGGAAATGGGACTGCACAAATTCGAAAAGTGTCATTACAGCCTACATTAGAAATTAAGAACTTGCATGAATGCATAAAAATCTTTAAAAATGCAACATCTATGCAAAATGTATATATCAGATGTCAATATAATTATTTCATTCTCTGAAATATAATTGTGAAACACTGGAATCCAGTTTTATAGACTTGGCTTTACTTTTTCACAAATCAAAATGTTTTTTCTTTTATTTATATTACATTGATTATATAGTAAATTAAAACTTATCTTCTAATTTTTATTACAACAGTTTTTGTATTGTTATATAAATAACAGGTTCCTAATTTCTTTCTCCATTTTTAGATGGTTCCAGGCCCTCCTTTTGTATTTGGGTCTTTTCTTGTTATTTGTGCATTGCTGGTTGCAGTATTTATCCCTGAAGGAAATACTATGGGTAACAACTTAAGAACCAGCTCACGAAGACAGTCGGGTAAATAATCTTTAATTTGATTATTTTTTAATAAAATATTTTAGCTGTAATTTTATAATTTCATACTACCAAGTTAACAATGAATAAAATTTAATACTTCTTGGTAACAAGGTCACAATTTTATAATATTATTGGCTGAAGTGTATATACAAGGAAAAATGAGATTACAAAGTCAATATAATAATAAATTGGATAGGATGGAGAGACTAAAGAAGTCATTGACTTACCTTTAATTGATAGTAGATGTTTGCTTGCATGCAAATTGCAACAATTTAAGGCAAGTCAATTACTTTTCTCTCTCTCTGTCTTTCATATACAATTCATTGTTCTAGAAAGGAAATAGATTGAGAAATGTGATGGTATACCTGAAATTTAAGCTCTGCATTGATGTCGCATCTGGCCAGCACTTGGAATGTGTCTCATCTCCTGAATAAAGATGATGATGCTTCTGAAAAGTTGAAGATTTATACCCTGTCTTGAGTGGCAGCACCAAGTAGTAATTTATCCTATGGCATATATGTTGTAACGATATAATTGGTTCTAGATTTGCAACAATTTATGTGCTTTGGAAAATTTGGAATTATGTTATCCCACCCATAATGTCATACTTTTTTGTTGTTACAGGATTGTCAATGGAAGTACACTATGAAGTTGAGCGCAGCAAGAAACATGATGGAATCAGCCCATTATCACCCCTTGTTGATAATTCAGCCATTTTATAGTGAGAGCTCATTAGAGATTCCATTAAAGAGAAATTAAATTATTAGGTGATTTATCTAAAAGGACTAATTTATTGAATTCATATACGTCAACTGTTGAATCATATTTCTCTTTATGAATATTGAATGAAAAATTCTGGGGATGTAATATGAGTTAGTTGTAGGTTTTTATATAAAATTTCTGTGTCCAACTTTGCCATTGTCTTCTTGTGAAGTGCATTCCAACTGCAGGGATTGGCCCTTGTAGGTTGCCCTTACCTCCTACAGAAAACCACTTTCTTGCCATTCTGTGGTGTAATGTTAAAAAATTTGCCATTTACTACCAAAGTTTTTATGCATGGTTAAACATTGAGCAAAAGGTTAGTTGCCTTAGACATCTGATCAAAGATGACCTAAATCCTAGGACCCTGTGTATGTATCTAATAACATGCAAACAGAATGGATAAATAAAAGCATTGGCTAAAATAAACACAAAACAAGATGTCAGTGGAAATAAAACCAGATATTTATATGATAGGCAAATCAGCAGTTGCTATAAATATCAGACAGTGCATACCATAAATATTGAAGAAAAATACCCTTATATCATTCACAGGATATTGTGGTGGCATTGAAATTTAAGTTGGCCTATAACATAAAAAAATTGTCTCGTCATGTCTTTTGGAATTCGGTTTTCATGAAAATTAATTATGAGGGGCCAGGCAGTTATACCTATCCTAATGGTTCACAAGTGTTGATCCATGTGCTGAACATGGGAAACAAAAGACAAGGACAGCCTTTAAGGGATGTATCATGCACTTGGATAGCAATTCAGAGGGAGATATTGGCTGAGGCATTCACTGAAATGTTGTTGGAAAACCTACTACATACTCTACATAAACTGTTGGTTTAAATTTTACGAATGATCAAATTCAACTTGTAAATAGAGGCAATGCCTGTGTTAGAAAAGCTCAACTTTCAGTGATGAATATGCAGGTAAACAATTTTGCCACATAAATTTATGAATTGCTAATTGTATATAATGTGTGTGTTATGGACAAATAGGCTACTGAGCACTAACACACGTGTATAACTGTTGCTACTCTGGATGAAAAGTGGACAGTGTATGAAATGTAATGTTGAGAGAAAACACTTTTAGAATATATTTTGAGGAATTGGGAAACTTGTTAGTCTGTTGGATATTTAAACAAATTGTTTTCTTTTTACATTGTATTTCTTCTGCAATTGTTGATTTGTACATCACTCCACTTGGCAGTCTGATATGATTGTTTAAGTAATTTAACTCAGTAATATTAAGAACTGTGGTCAGATATTGTGAAGTATACCAAATATTATTTCTGAGATTTCAAAATATTTTTGATCAATTTCTTCTCTCACTGTTGCTGCTCACTTTACCTCTGCTTATTAATTCTGTGTAAATATATTTTCTTTGATACCCATTGTAAATTGACTCACTTCCTAAAAATTTCGAATTACATGTGAACAGGAATAATTATGAATAAATCTGTTTCTTAGTTAATTTGTGTGTCACTTATTCCTTATTTTCTAAATTATTTTCAATAGTGTAAGAACATATTGTACAATTCTATTTGCTTTTATGTTAAACTTGTTTTATGCATTAAAATGAATATTTTAAAAACCAGTAATAAATGTTAACGTCATTTCTATTTCAGATATTTAATGTTTCTTAACACATTAGTTATAAGTCATTCAATTGCATACCAAAATTTTGCTTTAAAGTGTCCAGTTATGTCTCACAAGTAATTGTAAATAAATAATAACCATTGTGGGTGCATATTTGTAAACCATTTATATGTTCAGAATGATGGCTGTATTTATGCTGTTATTAGCCCTTAATATGTAAATTAACATAATGGAATTTACAGATTTGACACAGACTATTAAGATTTCAATAATAATTCTTATAATTAATTCAAATTGGTTTTTAATTAACAACTATCTTCATTTTTTTCTAAAATGGTGATTTCTGAAAAGATGAATGTCACTGTTATTCATAATTTATTACACATCAAATGAACAACAGTTGAAATTGTTCCTAAATTTTCTAGTCGCCGTATAAAAATATCCCAAAAGACTGCTAATGATAGTTTACTTAAATGCTATTTGAAGCCTATTAGTTATAGCCGCAATAAACCCCAACATTCTCATTATATAATACAGCTCTCTTCCTTTTATTTACAAGTTTCAAGGCTGTACTTTTGAGTGTCAAATAACTAATTAAAAATCTCATAAATCAGTTGTACCATATGCTGTTTGCAATTATATATTTTTCTGGCTTCATTTAGAATTTCCCTGGGTTTTGTCAATGTTCTTTTTTGGTTTCTGTTTTACTCTGATTTTATTGTGATCTTTTGGCCCTGTCACATCAGAATATTTCTTTACCTGTGACATACTTAATTGTGGATAGCCCACACCAAAGCTTTGTGATGTGGAACACCAGAAATTGTTTGGTGCTACCAAATCATGAAAATTCTTACCGATATCAAAAATGGCTTCATTATTTTTAAGTGACACAGGTAACAGAATAATCTTTCATTCAATTCAATTTTTTTGTTCTTATTTAAGACAGTGGTTAACTTTCGGGTCTAAAAATTAGGTTTATTTAGGTTCACTAAAAGTAAATGAAATTTGATGTAGTGTTTTACTCCCTTTGGGTTCAGTTGTTTAGTCAATTTTGTGCATACTATAGGCTAGTTTAACCTGCTGTGTTGCTATACCACTTGTAAAAATACTTTGTAGGCATTTATTCTAGATTTGCAATATTACAAGGTGAAAAAGCTTGCCTCATTGATAATGACAATCTTCAATTAGTGTAGAACATTGTTCTAAATTCAAGAAAAATATTTTTCTTTTCTAATAAAACAATATTTAACAGTAATGTATGCTTATCATTCTTTGCACGTTCTTTACCTCTATGATTCTCCAAATGAATACTGGAGTTGGTCAGAGTAGGAACGAAACAATTTGTTTTGTTTTAGCTTTGCATCATTTCATATGTCATATACAAACTTTTCAATATGTTTTTGAGTCTACATTATTATGTATTTTGCATTTTATCCCCTTGATATACTTTCTTAAAGGCACTAAATTATAAATTGATGAAGACACCAATGTCTTTACAAATCACAGTACAAAATACTATAACAACTATTGTATTTGGTATACTTTCTTGAATTAAATGAAAATTAATTGCTTTATATCTGATGCGAGGGTGAAGTGTTAAAATCTTGAATGTGGTAGCACTTTAAACAATATACTGGACATATTTCTTGTAACTTAATGGTACATATGTGCTAAAATTTTGTAACTTTTTATTGTTACACACATGTTGAAAATCTTATGTCAATTAACTATCTAAAAGTGATAATTGTTTTTAAATTTTAAAAAAAGATGGCAGGCATTGTTTTTATGTACAAGTTTTGCAAAGAAACTTCTTGTGGTGTACATAGGTGGTGCTATTTTGTGACTACAAATTATCATGTTTTTTTTTTCTTTTGGATTCATTGCTGTGTTTTGGATTTGCAACTCTTTAAAAAAAGAAATGTGTTTCTTAGCTTAGTTTTTCATGTGGGTTATAATATATGAAACACTGCCACAGTTCACTAAACAAAAAAATGAAAATTTTGGATTAATGTACCATACACTTTGAGTGTGTGTGTGTTTTTTAATAATTTCTATGCCAAAATTTATGTAATAATTAAGCTGTCTGCCCAAATATTTGCAGGTCTTATTCCTCAACATGCATTCAAGCTTATGGCTTGTACATAGTTTTACCAGAGATCATGCCAGCTATCAGATTTTTTATCATTATTTTGACATTATTAATTAATTTCATTTTATAGACAACATTGTTGGATCAAAATAGTAATTTTAGATCCATTTGTTGGGGAAAATATCTCAAATTATGTAGAGAATAAGTCTCCAGTTCCTTGTTAATTGCAGTATGCAAGCCTTAGCTTAGTATCTTAACAAAATTGAATTATATTGATGATAATGTTTATTATGTGACAAACACTTTGGAATTTTCCCCTTATTTAAATTTTAGCTAAACAAACCACTTTGAAAAATGAAATTTGTGTGCTAAAGTAAATGCACACAACGCACAATTTGCATGCCAGTATTTCAAAAGAATGATTCATTTAGTCCAGAATTTAGATGTTCATTTCTTGTACCTAAGTTACAGAAACTTGAAATTGAAATTAAAATTATCTGTATAGAAACTAAAAAATTGTATCTTCTGTACCAATAGAGATATGTGAGAGTTCGGTTAGTTGATTTTATAACTAATGAAGTTTGTGAATTAGTAATAAAAGCTCATTTTTTGTTGCTAATGAGATTTATATAACAACAGGAAAATAATAATAATAATTACGCTCAAAGCACTCCTGTGTAAGATATCTAACATATGTAATTCTTTAATTGCAATGTTACGTTAGTATTTCAAGAAATATAATCTGATAAGTGAAGCTGCATGATTAATTTAAGTATACTTGATGGCAAAAATTCATGAGCATTTAGTTTCTGATTTTCTAGAAAACAGTTACAAATCCAGTCATTTTCCATACTCCACAAGTAATATTTGAGATAAGGAAAATTCATATTTAAATGTGTGAATATTTTAAAAAATTTGTCTTCTGAACTATTATTTTTCTGTACAATTTTCACCTGTTTCTGATCTATTTTATATAAAAACTTTATTATGGAAATTATGATGAGGGTTTATATAATTGTTCATTGTGACAATTTTTCATTCATAATTATGTCACCACATCACAAATCATGCAGCTCCAGTAAGAGTAATTGAACAGTATTTTATTATTTACTTAATAATTACATTCTTTTTTCTTATCTGTATATTTTTTGCATAATTTATTTTGGTTTGGTTTTATTGAATTTGAGAGTATAAATGTTACTTAAAGTGACTAGTATAAGCCAGTATAATTTAATATACTTATTTCCTCTGGTCTATTTGTTGACATATGAATTGTAAACTATTTGTATGTTTAAGTCCTTTTAGATATTACATTTTCAAGCAGTTCTTGCACTTGGTATGGTCTCCCTTGCATCTTGCCATGATTTTCTAATGAAAAACGAATGGTCAGTAAATTGATTTTAGTTTAGAAAGGTTTCCTTTTGTGATCTTAGTCATTTATATTAGTCACATGAAATATTTCAGCGTTGCTGTAAATTCATTTGAAAGTAACTTTGTTTGATATATAATCATTGTTTAGACTTATTACTTAGATAAGTGATGTTTGCTTTAATAATCTTTTAAATGTTAAGTATGTTGGGTTTTATTTAAAGCAGTTATGTTTATTTACATCTCATTTTCGGGGTATAAATGTCTGGTTTATATTAAAATTTTGGTTTTTGTACAATTTACAAAATAGTTCTTGTGATTCTACACAGGTCACCGTAGGTGTAATCCATGATGTTTTAATGTTGGAATTTTCCCTCTTTCTCAAGTGAAGTTGTGAAAAATGGCATTGAAACACTGTGCCTTAAGCATACATTGACCTCGATGGAATCACAGGAAAACCTTTAATATTTCACACAATTTGTTTAGATTCATTAATATTTAATTATAATTTTCTGTCTCATTCAATACATTATTTTTAAGCCCTTGAAACAGTTTACTGTGCAAGCTCCACAAAATTTTACATGCAGAGAGAGTATCAAAATTCATAGAATATATTTTTAACTTGACAAAATACAATCATTTTAAATGTGCCCTTATAAACCATACCATCTTTCTGTAAATCAAAATACTGTTGTACTATTTGCAGTAAATTAAGCAGTATTTCAATAAATAAATTGTTTGTTTTTAGCTGATCTGTTTAAGCATTTATTTCAAATATCTTGTGTGTATGAAATTGTGTATATTGTTTGTATAGCTATTGTTTAGTATTTGCAGGTACAAAGTATTCTTAATTGAGCAAGTGAAATGCACTTGTTTTGTTGAAATAAATACCACCTCCATATTTAATTGATAACTTGTATTTTCTTGAATGTTTATATGTATATTGTTAAATTTATTCATTTATTTTCATATGTGAATGGTTTAGAAATAGTTAATTAATAGATGCCAATGTAAAGTGTTGAAGAAATCAATAATCATGTGTGATGTTTAGTGAAGGATACTAGATGTGAATAGTTAATGTTGTTAAAAAGTTATTATTAAATAGAACTATTTTTATGAGAAACAAGTTCTGGCTATTCTGAATTAACCTAGAATGATGTCGTGTGAATGCATTTTTTGATATCTTCTAAATGAATGAACAGAAATGTAAGATATAAAAAAAACATCAAACTTGTGCCCTTTTGTAAGGAATCAGTATAGTGAAATGCCCCCAAATATTCAGGAGTAGACCAAATAGGAATTGTTTTTAAGAAAAATGTACAGTAATAAAATCAGTATTATTTAACGTTAATGCTTAATAAAAGGTAATTGTAAAAGTGTGCTGCTTTACATTTCATCACTAACTTTTAATTGAAACCCTTATTAACAGTTTTATATAAACACCCAATACCAAAATTAAAATAATTTACTGTTACTGTCTTTTAGTTCACACAAGTTAAGTATCTTTTTTCGTTAAAATCTATCCAATAAATACCATAATAAAATTGGAATTTTGGGAATGTAAAACATTTAAAAAATAATTTATTATTAATTGATAATCAGAATTTAGTATTCTATTGGACCATGTGCAGACTTAAGAGCAGTGGTACTCTATTGCATTTGAAGGCAATAAGTTCTTGTTAATCTTGTTGTATGTAGGTCAGCTGGCCAAATAAAACCATGAACACTTAACATAGCATTTGTTCTATGTCAAGATAAAATTAAATTAACAGTATTGTACTCAAATTATAATGAGTAGTAATGCTGGTGCTTACTCATTCAAATTATATTTTAACATTTGTATTAAGTACATAAAAGTAAGAACAGACGTCAAAACCCTTGGGCAGCTTATTGGTTACTTTGCTTGGGCGTATATAATATGGTGGTGCAATCAACAGGAAAGTAACATCCCATTTGTTTGTTTTGCTTATTTGCTTTGCAGTTGAACTGTTTACATCCCTTGTGCACTATACATTGTCATTTGTTTATTTTTCTAGTAATCTTTGGACTGTCAGAAAATACTTTAGTTTTATTGCAAGTAGCTTCTGGTATATTGTTAGTTAATTATTGTTTCAATTTAATATATCTTCTGTAGTGTGGAGAATAAACTGGCATAGAACTTTGTTTGCTATACATTTTTAGTTGTTTTCTTAAAACACTATACTATGACATGCAAGCATCCAATAATTAACTTTCAGTAAGAGACAATTTAAACATTTAAAGATTTTTACTGTTGAAAATTTTGTGGGAACTAAAACAAAGACAGTGGTTCAGTAATTAGTAATGTTGTGTAATTTCAGCCCACACCTGTGTTGGTAGATGTTCCAAGTTAAATATATTTGAGATCCAGAATAGTATATAGAGTTGCCACATTATCACCCCTCTATAGTACCTGGGAACAACAAGTACCTCTACTCGGATGAAATCTTCACGGTTAACCAACCGGGTCAGGTATTTAAAAGAACACAACATATCTGCGGCCATCTTCTGACGGCGGCAGAAGATGGCCGCAGATATGTTGTGTTCTTTTAAATACCTGACCCGGTTGGTTAACCGTGAAGATTTCATCCGAATTATTCACCGGGAAAGTCTACGTTCATTAAGTACCTCTGCTGTGTTTCAAGTGTTATTTTATGTAATTTATTTCTGTGTTTTTGAATATTAATTTAGGCATTCTATTTTCAGGTTGTTGTTTTTTTTTGTTTGTTTGATCTACAATGTTTAATGTATGTGTCAGGAAATGACATTGTCATGTTAATTAAAACAATAAGGAAAGGAAAGGAAAGGGAGATAGAAAGTAGGTGACTTAACTGAGGTTCATAGATATTAGGCACCTTGTGAGGATTACAAATGTATGTAAAGTTAAATTTGCTGTTAACATTACTGCATTTAGGTTATATTTACTGCTTCACTAGTAACCAATTGCAAAAAGATAAATACGGTGAAACATTTTTAGGGGGGTAATCACATCCATGCAAAATCATAATCTACAAATAGTTCATAAGATGTTTTGTAATAATCACTTTCATTTATTGACTCAGTGTCATGGCCAATGCATCATTTTAGAAAGAGGACTTATCTTCAAGTCTTTCTGCTTTTCTTAATATAGAGTATGACTATATTACACCAAAAAATTCTGAATCCGATTATAAAAGTGATGTAAAATGCTGAATATCAAAGGAAATAAAGAATGTTTTGTTCGTACTGATTTAAGTTCTCTAATTGGCACGATAGTAAAAAATTGCAATGCCATGAATTAAGTTTTAGTTATTTAAACTGGCAACGACTGCAAGTTCAATTTTTTTTGTGAACCTACAATATGAGAATTTTGTTGATGCAAATCAATGACCTGATGATTATGTATGTGTATATATATATCACCATATAATTTGCCACATCTTTAATATTATACTTGGAAGTTATGTGACAGTAGTTTGAAATATTCATTTAAAAAATAATGAGGTGTTCTATTTTCCATGAGTAGAAAAATTAAGAGCATAAAAGAAGAAAAGGATTCTACGTCGTTTGTAGTACAAACTTTGTCTTCAGGGAAAATAATAATGAGCACTCAAAAGAGCGTTAGGTATGATGGTTTAGTTTTCACTGTAGTCTTTTATTGATTTTGGTATTTTTACACACACTTATGTGATTGTCTTCAGGGAAAAGGGATTTGGTCACATGAGTCTGAAGACTCCTTAATAAACATACCAGTTTCAGCTTGTTCCATAGGGTCTGCTTTCTGGGCCTTTGGTGTTTGATCAATTATAATATTGAGAAAGCAGGCCTGAAGAGAACAGAAAGCTGACTATGAGACACTAATATAGTGCCTGCACAGCAGTCACGAATTGGGTGTTAGAACAGCGGACGACTGCTTTAAGTAGGTATGGCCTAGTTGAACAAAGTCTGTTCTGCAGAGCGTTGATTATGTTCAGTTTTGATGGTTTTCATTTGACTCTGAATCACATTGTCTCATTGTTTTCAGAGTTATACTGACCGAATGGCAAATGTGATAATGTGGGGTGATATAGTGCTACGTGTTGAAGTTCAGAGCACACCTGATATTTTACTGTACAATGTTTCCAAAATTGTCAAATGTAGATTTTATGCACAATAAATATGGCTTACATTGAGAGGCATTCTTTATAGTGTTTTTATAATTTAATAATTGTATTGGAACAAGTATCAAGCATTATCTATTATTTTTACTAAAACATTACTTATATTTGATTAATGAATCCCTGGAATTAAATATTCAATACAATGTTTCATTATAAAGCTAAAGTAACATAAACATTAAATATAGGCTATATATACCTTAATTAATGTGCGTTATTATTATTATTCTAAATTTCATTACATTAAACCCCCTTGAAACTCGAATTCTAAGATTTAGCCTTAGCTCAGTATTACGCTAATAGTAATTTCGAAGAAGTAACACCAACAGCCCGGAAGATAATTTCTATAATGTTTACAGGCTATAATTAAATCACACGATTTCTTAAATGTCATGTTGCATATTCGATGTGAAGAACGTAATAGGGGACCAATTGGTATTTTAAGTCAATCTTCTTTGAGCTATACGCTCGGATCAACATTTTATTTCACCCTCATAAAATATGAAGTTAACTCGTTAAATTTTCGTTACAGCTCCTCGACTGACTTTAAATAATGGCTGCCTTGTAAAAGATACTGATTATTCAAATCTTATTTTCCTGACGTTCAAGAGGGAAAGCCGAAACTATGTATCAACTATTGAACACCTATTTCCTTATTTTCATCAACATTTTGTCCTCGAAATCCTTACGTTGGTCAATCTAATCCTTTAAGATTATCTAATTATAAAATTAAACTAATAATTGCAGAACTAGCATATGAAATACAGTCTTATTATTGATATTTGCTTAAGATACCATAAGTGAAAACAGTAACTTTATTGATTTCCATGTCAAGAATAAATTATATGTGCATTTATATTACTAGTATATTTGTTGACTTAATTTATAATAAGAAATATGTAAAAATGTAAAGATATTTGCTAATTAAATTTTTATTATTATATCTTGCGCAACATTAAAAACTATGATAATCTTCGCATATTGTTAAAATGGCACGTTCTTCAGGAACGAGTTTCAATTGATTTATATGGAAATAATAAAGTATAGCGTTCCTTAAGTTTCGGTTTTTGGACCAATGCTATTCATAATATGCATAAACAATATCATTGTATAAAATGGCAATAAATACATTTTTTTGATGGTAAAACTATTGTTTTCCAGGTGGGAAAGGCGGGGGGAGGTTGGCGAGGAACAGCTTTAACTTCTCCCATCATAGTCGGTTGACTTATTTATTTTAACGCTCACAATCTAATTATAAAAATAGATGCGACGATCCTAATTAAGCTAGAATTTTGTAGGAGAAATACCAACCATACATTCAACTTACTAATCAGTGGTAAAATTATGGATGAGAAAATTTTTCATATATTGTGATAATCATTTGCCCTATAATTAACATATAGAATATGTACGCAAAAATTCCCCTTGATCAAAAGTCTCTCAATCTATTTACCTAAAGAATCTGTAGAATTGAATTCTGAAGATCATGTGCAAAAACCTACGTGGATAGGTTGTTGTTACTCTTATACAAGAGGTGTATAAATATTAAGGAAACTGTAGATTTGCTTTTAGAGAAGAATTTTTTTATCAGTTTTTCCTGTTATACGTATTTAAGATAATTTGTTAGTACGAACAAAAAACATAAGCATATAAATAACATGTACTATACTCGACCCACAGACAGAAATCTAGTACTGTAATAAGAATCTTCATTCAATAGGATTACAATTATAGAATAATCTTCCTGTAAGGATAATTAAATTACTTGTAATTTACTTCAACAAGTATGTATCATACAGAAAACGTTTACTATTCCTGTAACAAGCTTTTTAATCTTTATTATAATTGTAGCTTAAATTTGTTTTACTGTGAAATATGGGCTGTAAATAATTGTATTATGTAGCGTTGACCGAAGCTTGTTTAAAAAAGTAGTATTGACAATAATAATCATTATTATTAAATTCAGCGAAAACAGTCTTTCTGCGCTGACGAAATTCTGGGGAACTTCCGATCATAATAAATAAAGTTGTTCCACCAAACACAATCAAATGAGACAAAAGTTTTATGTATAAAATTCTAGATAATTTGTCATATTTGAAGTGAAATATCCTCAACCTCTTAAGTTGTTTCACCTTTAAATGCTTTGACGTTCTTAATTTGATTGCCTTCAAATTTAGTTTTGACAATTCCGTATTAATATGTATAAAACAATTACTATACTTAAGGTACACAAGTTTCACACAAATGGAAATGATTTCGTACATAAGACTATTTTCGTTTGACGACACAGATCCGACAAAACGCCCCTAACACATATTTACTGATGGTAATTTATACTGTACCCAAAACTGTCACAATGTTATTAAAATTTAAATACATTACGATTGCGTTATAAGTCGGTTGACTTCTATATTTTAAATTATGAATTATTATAACACTAATTCTTAGGACGAAGCTGGTTATGAAATTAGAAAAGTATTTTTCAATTATGTGACGTTTTCAGATGTTCCTAATTATTTTAGCTTTCCTCAAACTTTATACTTAAAATATTGCGTCTGTACATTAAAAAAAATGTTCGAAGGATTACAGAAACCTGGCACTGTATATATAATTCAGTACTACATTATAATTGTGTTGAAATGTCTTCTCAATCTTTGTATCAGGTTTCTATAGTATTTATTACAGATCGTCATAAACATGTTGTCTGCACTCTCAAATAAATGTTATACATTTTTAATTTACCTTATTAAGTCCACAAATGTGGACAAAACAACATAGATGTATTAAATAAATATAAAATTATTTGTTGACAATTTGACTATTGTTACTTAGTGTTTCTCTTACAGAAGAGTTATATAAAAACTAAGGAAACTGCAGATTTGCTTTTAGTGAAGAATTTTTAAAACAGTTTTCACTTTATACATATTTACATAATTTGTTCGTACAAACCAAGGATATAATTAATGAGGCAATACACGTGTACTATACTCGAACTATATTCACAATAAGAAATCTAGTATTGTAAATGTATGCATGTTAATGTCTGATTATGTATTTATTGAATTATTTAAACAAGTTTGATTATGTAGTATTCAAGAGACCAATAGGAAGTGTTTATCCTGTATTCGTCAAGAAAATCAGACTGGCATAACTATGTGAGCCATACTTTGATGTCATCTGTATTGTACAATAACTTTTAGTTTAATATTATAAAAATGAGTGTCTAAAGTACGGTTGCACACAGTTTGCTTGCACATTGACATCATAATACAATTTAAGTTTTCCCAATGTTGAAAATAAAGCAATCCATATTTATAAAATCTGTATCCAGGATAACTGAAGTTTTCATTTTCATTGTACTTCAAAATAAATGAGAGAGCTTTAATAATCTAATTTATTAATATAAACTTTAACGTATACTTAATCTATGATTACTGTACAATTATAAACTGAATTTTTTTTTTGTATAATTACTTGTTATAGTTTCTAATTATTTATCAAGATGTATAATTTACTTTCAAATTATACTTTACCCTGTACAATATGTTGAAACTAGTCAGAACTAGATATTTTTGTTCATAACATTTATTCATTACAAATGTAGCTAGATATGGCATAATTTGATATTTTAAGAATATTTTGAGGATTGCTATGTCTATGTAAGGAACATCTGTGTATTGATTTACAGTAATTATAAAAGTTGCATTTATACTTGTTAATATCATTTACATATGCAGTGAATAGATATTTATTGAATATCATAAATAGCATTAAAAGCACATACTGAATTAATATACCTACATTTTTAAAACCTGTCCACATGCTATTTTTAACTAGGCCTTGCACATTATCCTACTCATCACATACCAATCTAAAAGAGAGAACAGAAAATTTGATCAACATTCTTTCTAGAAATTAGCCCAGTTTGACTTAGCATTGCATTAGTATCAATTATTCTAAGAAATTGCGTGTAATTAATATGTACTGTTGCTTAGGTATATTTGATGTTGTGATCTGTTTTTGTTTACGGGGAAAACATGCAAAGGACATATGAGTCTCTCAGACTCACAAATGGTATTCCAGGGTTAATAGAGTAAATATGTAACACCTTGATTCACATGTTAAGGTATTCAGTAAAGGACATCATATTTAGAATATTATTTTTCAGGCTAGAGTGCCATTCTATAATGTGAGGCACATGTCTGTATTACAAAACAAAGCATTTGTTGATAACTCTTGGATCCCAGCAAATTCTGGCAAAACATTTCAAGTTATTAATCCATATGATGGAAGTGTTATTTCGCAAGTTCCAGACATGGACGAGAATGATGCACTAAAAGCCATTAAATGTGCACATTCAGCTTTTGCAACATGGCAACATACTACAGCGAAGGTATGATGGTTTTGATATTTCCCAAAAATGATAATCAACTGTAACACACAAAATACATAGCAGTGTTGCTGATAGAAGATTTTCAGTTTTTTACAAGAATTATTATTTTTATTAAAATAAAATGTTACATAAATAGTTCTCGGATTTCCAACCAGGTCATTTGAGAATTTAAACACAATATTTCCATGGCTTGTGCTGCCATGTTCATCATACTTTACCCTGAACACCTGATGAAGATGGCAACGCATTTAAATTCTCAATTGACCTGGTTGCAAACCTGAGAAATGTTTATGTATCATCTACACTGGGAAAGCACTCGTTCTCTAAAAATGAAATGTATTTCTTGTTTAGGAAAGATCTCATTTACTGAGAAACTGGTATGACATTCTTGTTAATAATGAAGCTACACTTGCTAAAATTATAACTGCAGAAGCTGGGAAACCTATTAAAGAATCACTTGGTGAGGTTCAGTATGGAAACTCTTTTGTTGAGTGGTTTGCAGAGGAAGCAAGAAGAATTAGTGTGAGTAAATGTTCTGTACACAAAATTAATAATAATAACAATATTTTCACATGAATTTTATCACATTGGATTGCACCATATTGTTACCATAGTTTGCTTTTAAAATATGGATTCATTCATAATGATTGAATCAACTTAAAATGTTATATATTTTGCCGATTGATACTTTATATATAAACACACAATTGATAAGGATAGGAAAGAGAGAAAGTAAGGCAGAGACATGTTGCTGTCACATCCTGGCATGAGTGCAGGCTGATTCGCACACTGCCGTCACATCAAGTACACGGCCATAAATCTCTAACAGGTAGTCACACACTGACATAACTGTATGTCAAATAATGTGGTGCCCTGCCTATCTTAGAGAAATCTTCACATATATTGCAACTTAACTATTATATTTATATCATTTCCAATTTTCTCCCAGGCTGTTAGGTGAATGTGCTGATCACGTTACTGAAATGACTTAACATTGTATATAAATTCATGTTTTCTGATTTTTCCTATTAATAACTCCTCCATGTGATCCAAAGAAAATTTATTATTTCAATCCTTGAGTAGTAGCGTTTAGTGTCTGCAGAGTGTTTATAAACCATACTGAATGAAATATCCTAGTCCATATCTGTGTACCTATCAGCAGTTTCCAGGAAACATTATAAATTTTATTCAAATACTTATAACAGGGCTACTTGTCCTTTTATCATTTAATTTAGATGTATTTTTGGAAATAATTGATTTTGTGAAACTAGATAGTGCATTACAAAGAGAATCAAATTCTGAACAACGTTTCTTCTAAGACAAATTAGTGTATGAGTGATCATTTTGTAGTTATCGGTAGTTATAACTTCCAAAATGTAGAAAACTGACCTGGGGTGAAGTCAGAAATGTGTGTGAGCTCAGATCACAGATTCGTGAAGAGCCGTGATATCGCAGGTAGCTGTGTGGCTCTTGTACATATGACAGAATGGGCAGGAACCTCGCACACTTTAGACCTCACATGAAAGGATGTGACATGACTGCAGTGTGTTCCTAACTTTACTTCCAGTATAAAGCTGGCAGTCATGATAGTGGCTGTACTTCAAACTTTTGGAGGCAACCACCCCCTTCGACAGGTGATAAGGAGAAGCATTCTGAGTGAAGGTCAGCTATCGATGGCTTATCTCCGTACATAGTGAGAAGCATATATATATATATATATATAATATATCCCGCAATAAGGATGGGAAAGTGTAAAGTTGGCAGGCACCTTGCTGAGTGCAGGGTTTCTTCATTAGAAGATTGAAAATAACATTCCGAGAGATGGTCAGCCATTGACTGAAGTCGATGCTTCTCTGCTTAAGCCCAAAATGGCCAACCAATTGTGAATTGGCTAACTTCGGGGTTTGACCACAACATATATTATAGTATATTTTGTTATAGCCTTCCTTTAGATGCAAATTAACCTACTTATGTAATTTCGGCTCAGCTATAACAGTAACAATACTTTTTTCAATTTTTGTATTTTATTATTTGCAGGGAGAAATATTATCTAGCCCTACACGAACTAAAGAAATGATGCTAATTAAGCAGCCAATTGGTGTTGCTGCTTTAATTACACCTGTAAGCATAACTATTCAAGTAGTTTTTAATGTAATGGTTCATGTCTGTGTGTATTGTTTTATTAATATCTTTAAACCAACCTAGTGTTATAGGTAGAAACTCATTTACATTAATGTAAAAAGCAAAGAGTTTATATTTGCATCATATAGTGTAATCATGTAAATATAATACAGGGGTGGGCAATGGCTTTGTCTTGAGGTCCACTTTGTGGAAGCGGCGATAAGCAGAGGGCCACACCATAATAATTGCACTCATCAATTAACTTTGCATTTTATTTAAGGTACAAATACTTTGATAAAAGCCAATAAATTAGTTTCTTCGATTTATTTAATATCATCTTTACCTGTAAATACATTTAATTTAAAAATCAGTTTAATGAAATACATGTACTCTACCACACTTTTCTAATTTTTTTCTGAAATCAGGACTGACTCAAAATTGTGATGGGCCACAATTTGTCCACCCCTGATATTCCTAAATCCTATTTGTATTTATAATATATTTATAATATGATTAAAATAGATTTATATGATCTTCATAATGTTCCTACATATTTGATTGAATCCTGGGTAATTTATTTCAAACGTTATCCATACAGAAAGTTAAAAACATTTTATTCTCAAATTTGTTCCCTTTATTATTTCAGTGGAACTTCCCAATTGCGATGATAACAAGAAAGGCTGCTGCTGCATTAGCGGCTGGCTGTACATGTGTGGTGAAACCAGCTGAGGATACTCCATTAACTGCACTTGCTTTGGCACATTATGCTGAACAGGCAGGATTCCCTAATGGTGTTTTTAATGTTGTGACATGCAGCCGTGAGAATGCTCCATCTGTTGGAAAAGTTTTATGTGAGAGTGGACTGGTAGCAGGAATATCTTTCACAGGTGTTTTATTATTGTTTATATACTTTTTTATTACCTATTTCTGTATTGAAGGAATATTATAATAGAATTTTATGTCATATTTTGGCATTTATACTATTGTGACTTCAGTTTATTGACAGGGACTTCAATAGATGGTCGAAACGTCTACTTTATGTTAAAAAAAATTTCAAAATTTTGTGTAAAAGTCTGTTATATGGATAGTTAATTCTAGTATTGTGATTTTTACTAGTTGGAGATCAAGTAAACTCATCACTCAGCTGTATGAGAGCTTTGTTACTAATTTAAGCTTATGAAAGTCACAGCTGTTAAATGGAAATTAAGTTCATTATCATAATTACAGTGAGCTGAAAATAACTGCCAATAATGAGTCTGTACTTGCTATGGCAGTCTCCTTGAATTGTCATAAACTATCAGGAAAGGTTTAATAATTTCTCATCTTTTGAACAAAACTTTTCAATATTCCCAGCACTACCTCTGATGTTGCCAAGGTAAAAGAAAGCCTAAACATGGAATTATGGGAAATGCAGTTGGAGCAAAGTATTGGGGAAACCTACTTTTCATACAATTTTGAATTGATAAGAAAGTTTGCCATAAAGGTGTTATGAGATAATTCATTGTCTATATCAGAAAAAAATAAGAGACAGGAATATGGAAGAAATAATACATTTCAAATTGTTAAAAAAATTGTTATTGCTAACAATAAAAATGGGCATACAATTCTGAGAACTACTTAAAAAATAATTATACGAATTTGAGTGTATTCCAGAAAGTCAGCTTCTTCTTTCCAGTCTTCCATAATTTCTTCTCTTGTATTCAGTTGATGGTTTTATAAACTGTAAGAGTTTGTGTTTACATACCGACTATTTGACTCATTTTGTTTGTTCACTTTGTGCTATTTTACTACAATTGAGTATCTGTATTTATTATTATTCTGATTTTGCAATTATAGGCTCTACTGATGTTGGGAAAAAACTTTATAAGCAATGTGCTGTAGGTGTAAAACGAATTGCTTTAGAGCTGGGAGGAAATGCTCCATTTGTTGTGTTTGAAAGTGCAGATTTGGACAAGGCTGTAGAAGGAGCTATGACTTCTAAATTTCGAAATTGTGGACAGGTAATTAGTTTGTTCTTTTGTACAATTGTGAGAGTCGTGAATCTTCAATGAACAAAAGTTTTATTTTCCCATGACAAGAAAACACTTCAGACTGTATTTACTTTTTCCAGATATTTACATTATGCAATTATATTTAATTTATAATAAAATATTCTTCTGAATATTATAGTATATCTTTGTTTGAGTAATTGGCTATCAATTAAGTGGACCAATGTTTCAATATGCCTTTTTTTTCAGACTTGTGTTAGTGCAAACAGATTTTTGATCCAAGAATCAGTTTTTGATTTATTTGTGAGCAAAATGAAGCAAGAAATGCAAAAACAGCTCATTCTCGGAAATGGAGAAGATAAAACAAAGTCACTTGGTCCTTTGATTAATGATGTACAAGCCAGGAAGGTGAGTTTCGACAATATAACCTTTATCAGTAGTTCTATATTTTATATACATGAAAAGAAAACTGATATACGAAAGTTTTCATTCCTTAATAGGGAAATAAATGCTTGTAATAGTTTACTTGTAGCCACAGTTTGAGGGTAATCCTATACCAAAAAACAAGTTATTATTTAATTTAAATAAGTTTAATTTGATGCATTAACACTTTTATCTCTGAAAATCTGAATCCATGCTGATAAATTCATCAGGGTTAATACTTCAAAAACTAAACATTATTAACTTTAGACTAGCATAAGAACACATTTATGAAGATATCATCAATTTTACTTCAATAAAATTATCCGATACAAGTTTCAATATTTCATTTAAGTTTGGGCAAACATACTTTTGCTACCATGTTGTATCTTGTCCAAAATAAGGGTGTTTGACTTGTCAGAAGATGTCTGACTTCTTTTTGTAAATTTTGGGCTCCAGCTCTGATATGATTTAAATCATATTATATTGTTCTTATATAAGAGTGGAAGAATAATGCAGGAGCAGGATTAAGAGAAGTTACTTTATTGTACTTAGGTGAGATTTATCAAATATACTTTCCACCCATAGTGCCATTTATATTATTCTGTGTTCTTTAATAGAGTAGAGATGATGAACGAGTAAGTTAAACCATACTTTTTCTGTTCTTGGTAATTTTCGAAGTATTATCACTTTACTACAAACATTTATCTTAAGAGAACGTGGGCTTTCCCGGTGTATATTATTCATGAACAATTCTCGGGTTTTCAACCGGGTAAGTATAAAGTTTGTACACAACGTTTCCATGGCTTGCTCTGCCATCTTCTTCAGGTGAACTGCTAGTGTCTCGGCACCATCAGTTCACCTGAAGAAGATGGCAGAGCAAGCCATGGAAACGTTGTGTACAAACTTTATACTTACCCGGTTGAAAACCCGAGAATTGTTCATGAATTTATCTTAAGGTTTATAAGAACATCATTTATTAATTACCAATTTTTTTACAAGATAATTTTATATTTACTTCACAAAAGTTACTTATATATATATAAGTCGTCGGCTAGCCGATCACTGGAAATGTTTTCCTAACTTTCTGATGAAGGGGGCGGTGCCTCCGAAAATTCAAGTTCTCTAAACCTCACAAGGTGTCTACCATCTATGAACCTCAGGTAAGTCATCTTCTTTCTATCTCTCTGTCCTTTCCCCATTAATATATATATATATATATATATATATATATATATATATATATATATATATAAAACTTATTTCTTGTTTGTAATGTGTTTTGTCTGACATAGTATTTGAACTTTTTTGACTGGTTAGCTAAGACTAAATAGTATTCAAGATTTTGAACCATTCTTACTTGATTGTAACTCTAAGCAGATTTTATATAATCTAACACTATACAACTTTGCATTCATGATATCGTCAAAAGGCTTAGTTGAAAACAATAAATAACCTAACATATAAAAACAATGGTATGATGTGAAGTAATTTTACAATTATAATGTGTTTATAATTTTATATTGCATATCATATTGCCAAAATAGTTATCATTTAGTTTCAATTTTAGGTTCATGCAATTGTGGAAGATGCCATCAAGAAGGGAGCAAATGTTATTACTGGTGGGAAGCCAGCTTTAAATGTAGGGGCAAGGTTCTATGAGCCAACTTTATTAACCAACATAAATAAAAACATGGTTTGCTACAGCGAAGAAATATTTGGACCAGTTGTTATATGTTTGAAGTAAGTTATATCTTTGAATATTTTAATTTTTTTTGTAAGAATTATTTTATGATTCCCTTTCATATAATCTGATTATTGCATTGGATTATGAAACATACTTATTTTTATATATGGCATTTTTTCTTCAGTTAATTTATTTTGTAACAATAGTGTTAGTTGGTTTTGTGTTGATAGTATTGTGTTTAAGTACCAAATTGGTTGGGATCCTGCCCCCCATACGTGAATTTAAGCATTAATGTTATGATTATCTCTTGCACAATGATTTCTTTAGTCTATACTATTAATAGGATGGGTACTAGGTCTATATTTTTCTCCTTTGTGTGTTCCTGTGAATGTTTGTCTTCTAGTTTACTCATCACAGAGATTTTGTTAACTACTAATACATGTCCCTTTGAAAGAATAGTGAACTGATTGAATTTTTAAGTTTTAACTTTATCAAAGACTTGACTTCGAACATTTTTCTATAAAGCAATATTGTGTCTAAATGATGAGCAGTAGTTTGATATCACTGAGAATATACTCGTGGGTCTGTAGATAATTGAAACATAGTTTAAGTGAAATTGGTTTTAACGTTTTCATGTTTAAAGTGAATAAAATTGGACTGAGAGACAGATAAACAGGAATTTAGATGAGATTGGCTTTGATTCCCTTAATGGATAAAATGTGTTAAAATTTATGCATATAATATGAAGATACACTAAAATCACTCAATTCTAAGTGATGTATAGTCAAAAGTATATTTTATTTCTAAATGGTAATTTGTTCAGAGTGAGATGTAAATTGTTTCATCAATTGAGACTTTACTAAATAGAGAATATAATTTTCTGGGAAAGCATTGAATCAAAACTAGATGCACTTAAGAAATATAATTTGATATTTGTTGAAGATGTGTGTTATATATAGAGTTGAAACTGTGAACTTCAACATCTTAGGTTCCTCTTTAATTTTAAATTGTATGATTTACTCCTTTGATTGAGGTTTTTTATTTTTCTCTTGGCATCATTCACCTTGAGAATGCTGAATACAGTTTTTAATTTTCCTTTTTGCTTAAACTAAGAACAGATTTATCATGAATTATTATTTGTGACAGAGTTCAGTATTTTTTTGCCAAGCATATTTTCTCATCTTACTTGTATTCCAAGGCCCCAGTTGTGAAAATAGGTGTTGATGTTAAATAAACAAAACAGCCAATTTTTCAGCAAACAATTTTATTTTTATTTAATACATCTACGACATTTTGTCCATATTTAAAGACTTCATCAGGTAACTAAATATTTATAAATTTTAATACAGAATATTTAGGTGTTCACATTATCTGTCTGTGCATAATTTGTACCTTATGCAGGGCTACTTTATCCTTATTCCATTAAAGTATTATGAATAAATTTGTGCAACCTATGTCATTAATATTGTTTTATTGGCAATGGCTTTCTTTTTATTGATGTAAGCCACACTTCTGATTTATATTATTTTTAAGGTCCTACACATTAAAGTAATAAAGGTGTAAAATATAACCTGTCATAATTTGTTTTTTAAGTCTATATGATTTTGTTGAAATAGATTCAAAACTGAAGAAGAAGCTATTGCAATTGCAAATGACACCAAGTCTGGACTAGCAGCATATTTTTACAGTGGTGACACGCCTCAGATCTGGAGAGTGTCCAAGAAACTTGACGTTGGGATGATTGGCATAAACGAAGGTCTGATATCATCTGCGGAAGCAGCTTTTGGTGGCATCAAGGAATCAGGTTTAGGCCGTGAAGGATCTCATCATGGCATCGAAGAATTTACTTATGTCAAGTATTTATGTCTCGGTAACCTGTAATGCCACTCTCTCGAGTATGTTGTGGTCCCAAAATTTTCAAAAATGCCATATTCTGATATTGTACCCATGAATATAAATGTCACAAATTGGGTTCCTACATGCTCATGCAATAAATGACTTCAAACCAGTCTTTGATAAATATTTCTATTTTTAGATGAAGAAATAGATTTATTAGCAATAGGGTACATTATTATATTATTGTTCAAGCTATAAAGAAATTTGGAAAATTTCCCAGGTTTTCATTTGTTTATAGTTCAATAAGCTGTTAGTAACAACCAATGTTACTGACATATAACACTTTGATATTTTCATATCTTTCAATAATGTGCCCTATAACTGTAGAGAAGTGGGCCATTAGAAGTTTAGTTATTTGAGTATATATTATATTTAACTGCTGTGATATAGAACCCTAAGTCATATTAATAGACAATGAATTTAGTGTGTAATGCATGTTTATTCTTTATACTTTGATAATTATATTGGCTGACATAATGAGTAATTACATAAGTTATAGAACCCAATTATATAGCTATGTGACATTGTCAAAATTGGTAAGGACAGGAAAGAGAAAGAATTATAAAGCTGCAGTCGACTCCAAAAATTTGAATTTGGGAAATTCAGCTGTCTTTCCTCAATATTTTATGATTCTTTGTATGCAGTACAGTAGTGTAAAATCTGTTTTAGTTTTTAGTGGCAGTCGGCAGCTCACTCGCTGCATGCCCAAAAAATGGTTTTGACTTAAAGGTCAGTATACCACTAATTTATGTTTGAGAAAACCCTTTAGGTATCCAAAAATCATATTTGTCACCACCCTAGAATATTGGGACTCATAAAAAGGGCCCTTATATTTCAAATAGCTTAGGACCTGAAGAAAGCTGATTGTTAATCATTGTTTGGGAACTGTATGTATATTTAAGAATTTTTTTATATTTCCCATTTGACAACAGTTGTAATGAAACAAAACCTGAGTATGCATACTAGTCATATTAGAAGGCTAATTTCTATGAATTTTTGAAATATGTATTGCCTGACAATGTAATACTTAAAATTCTGCTTAGTTTCTAAGAATAATTCTGAGAAATACATTTAATTGCTATTTTTGTGATTGCTGTTAACACATATTCCATTATAAAATTTCAGTTATTGTTATAGAAACTTACATTTTAAAGAAACTTTAGTAGTATATGAATAATAACCACTTCATCAAGCACTTACGCTGAGACAATATATGTTTCTTATCATATAAAGAACTTTTAACAGTCTTCCAAAATAAAGGTATAATAATATAATATAATAAAGGTATAATACTGCAGAATCTGGCAATAATATGATTCCATTTGTTTCATGAGTGGTAATATTTATTTTAAAGCAATAAGTAGACTAATTAAACTGCAAAAAATTGCTTTTGAAAAATAACAACTCTGATTTTTGGACCATTAATCCAAACTGATGTAATTACATTGATTGACTGATTACATTACACAGTATTGTTACTTTTTAAATTTATTTTTATAATTATGATAAATTATAATTAACATTCCTTTTTCATGTAACAGATTTTTTTCACAGTTAATCACATTGTTAAATATTTCATATGAAATAAAGTAAAAAGCATATTGCAAATGTATTTTGTGAAATCTCAATTTCTGAGATAAAATATGTAGTTGAAGATTCAAAGGTTTATAAGAAATTAATCAAGACTTTCTAACCATCTGCAAAATTGTTGCAATTTAGATACCATTTATTGTTACACTGTAAATGCTAGTTATTATTCAAGTTGTGCGTCATAAGGCTTTTTTTTTAAAAAAAATTACAACATTAAAAAATGCAGGAGTAATTTTGAACCTGTAACTATTTTGTGTGTCACATACTACCAAAGATATAAGCATTACTTTTGTGCTAGGGGTTAATTGAAACAGAGTGATAAATGTTCACATTTATGTGTAAATGAAGCTTTTCTTTAATTATTTGTCTGTTTATTGGTTATTGATTGTTTTTATAAGCTTTTATCTATATTAAAAAGCACGATAAAATTATTGTTAGTAATACACAGTTAAACTTTATTGAACAAAAATTTGAATTAGTTTACTAAAATAATGTATAAATGTAATTCTGTAGCCTTCATTTGGTAGCACATTTATGTACATTGATTGTTGTTATGCCAATGGTTTTGTAAAAACAAAAATAATGCTTCAGTGCAGAAATAGGCTGCTATAACATAACTTTGTATTGTAATATTTAATTGTAGAGATTTGATGTATTTTATGGATCGGTGTACATTTCTTCGTGACATTTATGTAAAGAAGGAAACATTTATGTAGTCTGTCTTCCATGTAACGTCTTCCAGATTACGAGTCTTCCACTGAAATTGATGCCTTACAATAACAGACAGATGAGCTGTGTATAATGTGAATGAATTTAAAGAAATTCAAGTTGTGTGTGATGTATTATTCACCATGAATGTGCTGTTTCATTATCAATGTAAATATTAGATATTTTATGGCATAAAATGCTTGCTTATGTTATTAATCTTTATCTTGTGCAATAAAAGTACAAATGTAGAATTGACTATATTCATTTACAAAATAAAGTAATTATGTATATACTGTAATATTATTTTAACTTTATTTGGAAGAAAGATCAATTTACACAATGTTCATTCTTCACAAAATTCCAAGAAATTAGATTGTGATCATTAGGCTTAAGGGAATGGTGGGATATCGAATCAGTCCTTGGACGTCAACTCGGATTAGCTCGGTGGCAGAACGCCAGCCCGGAAAATGGGAGGTCCAGTGTTCGAGTCCTTGGTCCGGTCAACAGTTTTCCATTCTTGTCTTTCTTCCAAATTGGCTTTACTTCAATTGAAGCATTTCTACTTACTTTGACTTAAACTTTATTTTGTGGGTGGGGATATAATTTTGTATGATAGTATTCGGTCCTAAGACTGGTCTGATGCAACCCTCCAAGCAAGCCTTTTCATTTCTACATGACTACCACATCCTCCCTAATCTGCTTAGCACATTCCATCCTTGCTCTCCCTTTTCAGTTCTTACCCCACACACTTCTCTCTAATAATATTTTTACAAGACCCTCGTGTCCCAAAATGTGGATCAAGCAAATCACTAAAACCAATTTGAGTAGTTCATATCTACCTGTTTGCAGTGAAGATGAGTTCCATATATTTATAAAACAAGAAGTTTTACATTGAATCCATTCAAAGTTCTGAAAATTAATGTTGGAAATCAATTTGCAAAATAAGTGTAGAACTTACCTGAAAAATATACTCATCCAGTTGCTGAACCATGTTGGTTGTGTGGCTCTGATGTCAGCCGTTCTGTCCAGACTCCAAGTAAGTGTGATATGCAAGACAGGTAAGCAAGGGTAATTAATCAAATATTGCAATGCCTGATTACTCTGTAATTAGTGACTGGTGGTCACTGGGGCCAGCAAAGCTGAAAGCAGTTTTCACCCAAAAGGCTCAGCACAGAAGAACTTTTGAGGACTATACAGATAAGAAAGAAATGGAAAAAAATTTAAGCCTGGGTGAAAAGATTGGGAAGATTAGCCTATGGCTCACAGGAGTGAGCACAATGAGGCCAGGATGATCATTGGTGAAAACCGAATGGCCTGAGAGTGTATGAAGAAAACATGATGTGAAGGCGTGACTAAATTAAGAAAGTGGAAATTGAGAAATCAATTTAGATGTTGAATTTTGAGCTGTCGATTCCATCCTAACGTCTCAATGCCTGTATAAAATTAGAATCTAGTATTCACTTTGCTCACATTATCCAACTCCTTCCAGTGCGTTGACCAACAATGGCCAGAACTGATGGTAGCCTACTTTATACTTAATTAGAATCTTGTATAAAATGTAAATATGTTGCATATTCTGAGAAAAAATTGTTAGTAATTGTATTTTCCCAGTGTGTAGCAGAACTATTTAAAATTATTATACTATAACTCTAAAGCAAATAATAACAATTTTAAAATAAATATCCAACCCAAAATAATTTATAACAATAGATGTAAATTATAACACAATGTCGTTCTTTTAACAGTTTATTAAGTTTTGAAAACGTATTATTTTTGATGTGCATACAATCAGTATGGTGCCACTGAAAATAATTATGAATTTGGAAAAAGCTAGTTTTATTTGGCTGGCATTTAAAATATCTGTGCAGAGGTGCAGTGTGGCGGGGGCTACCAAATATTACAAAAAATAACAACAACATGTAATGTGAACTATACATTTGAACCCTGTCCAATACACAATAACAAATTTAATTTTGCCAAAAAGTTGTTTAGAATTTCTGTAAATTTTGGTGCCTTTTGGTTTTTAATACCTAAGAAAAGGGTCTAAACCCTGGGCTGCCGAGTCCTATGCTACGCCGCTGTATCTATGCGAGTTTAGTAGTTGAGATAAGACGATCAGTTTCGCGATACCGTTCATCGACACCGCACGGAAAATTATACGGCAGGTCGGATTGAGGATTTAGATTAAGCTAAACCTGTATTATGAATGGAAATTGAGACAGCTTCTGCCATTTTTGTGGAATTTTCTGTTGTAGATTGGTTCAAGTTAAAGGGGTTTAAAAATTAACCAAAGTTGAAAAAGGACTCTTAGCAATGGTATGCAGTCAGCCAAGCTTATCATGAAAAAATCGCAGATTTTGCAAGTTGGATTACAATGATTTTCACATCTGAGATGCAAAGTTTGTTGGGCAACCCCCTACAGACATTGTTTACTGTGTTCCGTACCAATGTAGAAAACACTACGTTGGCAAAATCCTCAGGAATAAGATTGTAAGGAAATAATATATTAATAATGTAAATTAGCAGAACATGCAGGGGAAAAGCATCAAAGTTCTGTACCAAACCTATGTCTCCTAAAAGAAAATTAAAACAAGTCACATTAATTAAATCAATTTCCAACAAATATTCCCACTTCACCTGAAGACGATGGTGGCGTCTGCCATGGAAACATTCTGGACTACAAACTGCATCACCCAAGTGGAATCCTGAGAACTCTTCATTCAAATATTCCCACACATTGGAACTCATTTTCAAAATTACAGGAAATTTGAACCACAGTTCCGCAGGTCAGAATACCACGATGCTAACCTTTCAACGCCGTGCTCTAAACCCTCTGTCCCACAATTTCTCCTACCATATAAATATATCCATGCGCAGAAAGCTGTTGCTCTAGGACTAGGTTGAACCGATTGGGTCCATCAAGTCCACAAGGGCTGTTCAGACTCTCGAGCCTTCTACCTTGAGTTGTAGCTGTGGTTTTCAGCACCTGTAGACAACCCCCGAACACCCCCCTTCCCCTCTCACAGCACTGTTTGCTTGCTGAAATGAAAGGGAGAAGTGAATTAGTTCTTTTAATAAACAATAGTATTTTAAGGAAAATATTGTTGAACTTTTATTTTAAATGCTTAGAAATATTTAAATTTGTTAAAGCACTTACGAGTCTTTTAGACCCAAGATTTCCTGATTTAGATAAAGGATGAAATTTTCTCGTGATTCCAGTCGAGCAAGGCCATCGAAATCATGCGATCATCATCTGACGAGAACGAAACTTACCCAAATGGGTACTGTATTTTTCACGGCAGTTAGATTCGTGTACTTACTGGGCGTTTCATATAGAATGGGAGAAAGAGGATAGCATAGAACAAATTCTGTAATTGATTTATTTATCTGAAACAAATTAATTACAGTGATAAGAAATAAAAATGCTTCAATTGAAGCTCAGGTAAAGACATAGCTAAATTAACTAAATTTACCTAGCAACCACCACATTGGCATCGTACTCCCCCATCGCTGCATCAGCCTTGCCAGATCGAGTGATGTGCCATTGCTTTCTCGACCTCCAAGATCCCGACCACTTTAATTTTTTCATATGGTGTTCTGTTAAAGATTAAATGTTGATGCCTCTATTTCCCCAGGACTTACAGCAAGTGAAGTGCTCAAACATCAACAAAGGATGTTCTTTCAGGAGTGTGGTAGAAACTGGAATATCACATAGATATTTGCAGTCATCAGAGTGGCACACAAAGCACATCTTTAGAGACTTGGGTAAGTATAGTTTCACTGTAAATTTGATTTATCAAAATAAAGTAATTACAGCATTCACAGGCATACTTTCTTTTTGTCCCACTCAATATGAAACACCCTTTATATTGTTCTCAAATAATTTTGTATAGTTCACATCTTTCAGTTTGTTGCACTTACTGTTCTGTACAACATTTTTGATCAATAGAAATATCTATTCCTTTTCTCTCCATTAATTAACACTTTTCTTTCAGAAACATATGCCTGAAAGTTTTATTTTACTGGGATAATTTTTGGCCCCCCGTTCAATAGATGAAAATAAAATGTAACACGTTTTGGGTGTAAGGCTTTATTTATTAAACAACATGTGTTACAGCATTTATGTTGTTTCCAAGACAAATAAAATAAGATACAGATTGTTTATATAATATACAAATGATTTGTGCTGTAGTTGCAAATGTCTTCATGGGGTAAAGCTAACATACAACTGATGACTACCACAAGTAATCCCATATTAATATATGCTCCCATTATCAGAAACTTACACCCAAATTTTCCTCACCTTACTCCTTTCCCAACAGCAATGTTCAGTTTCTCAATAACCACTGCAAAATAATAATTCACATTTCCTTTGGAATAAAATCTTTCCTTTGTGTGATCAGCATTCAGTTTCCTGAGATTTTTTTCATTTGATTTACACAATCCAATGACATATTAGTCTTGTCTCGTATATTTTATTTTTCATAATAACCGGTAATACAAAATTAAGGACTATGAGTGCTTCAAGTACAACATTAATGGGTTTTACATGGTTAAATTTCATCTAAAACTGCCAAAGCAAGAGATGTTGAAACTGACCCTGCTCATTTTTCGGTGGAAATGAAATAAACCAAAAGAAAAATAACTACGATTTTGCAGATATTGTGCTTTGTGATAGTTGCTTCAACAGAAGGTATGAAATTTAACCTTTACTAGCATCTATACTTCACAATCACCTTAATTACTACTATTTATACAATATGTACGTGTATGAAATGTAAAATAAAAATAAAATGAAGCTATGCTTAAATATACAATGACCGTTGGAATGTATTGCAAACAATAAAGGTATCAATTCAACAAGGTGTGCATACTCTCTGCCACATATGCTGGAATTTAATTATTAAATTCACAAAATAGCCAAGGTGACAAAGAAAACTTTACAAAGGGATTACTAACACGTCCAACGCACGAGGCACGTCGTTATCGACTCACGGAAGCCGTGACGTCTGCGTCGACGAGTCGCCCGACTTTCTCCTCCGATGATAACCGTGTGGGAAGTGTGCACAACTGTCAAACGGATCTAATATTTAAGTACTTGTTACAAAAATTCAAGAAGTCACAAATTAAAATGGTTTGTACAACAGAGCTTGAAACCAAATACAGCAAACGTTTAAAACTGTTATTTCTGACAGGGCTCTCATCACCTGCTTATTTTGTAGTTATTAATTACACAAACTGGGAATACTGTGTGTCAAAATGTTTCAAGAGAACATTTGCATTTCCACAATATACACATGTATGCACTACATAATGATTGACAAGACTTTAGTTAGTTCAGACTTATAACACCATGTCAACACGGAATACTGTGAGAACCAGATACCCCTCTTCCCAAAAACATAAGACTGAAATTTGATTGCTCTCATCTGTATATGTCAAGAGGTACGCGTGCCAATTAAGAATAAAACGAGCCTGTATTGGCTCCTAGTGACAAAAACAACATAAGAAGCCGCCGTCAATCTACGGCATCTATAAAAATTCTTTCACGATTGTACGTCAGAATTTCTCCCGACAGTTATGTATACATAATTTTTACAAATATTCAGACACACAGATGTAATCAAAACAAAGCATTTTATAGTACGTACATATTAGTCACCTTTTTCGAAGAAATTAACAATATCGAATGATATAAGTAATTCTTTTAGATCTAAATATTTTTAACAATTCCATCTAAAGCAATATAAAATACCCTCAAGTACCAAGTATCAACAGTGATACTTTAAAAAAGCAACATGTCTTTCTTACAATTTACATGTGTTGATTTCAGTTTTATTATTGAACATTCACTTTACAAAGGAACACAATTTCTTTTTAAAAAATGTATTACAGATAACTGCACATAAAATTCTGTATAAAATTTAACTCAAATACTTATATATACTTTATGATAAAAAGTGAAATGCTGTATATACATATTGCTTTGGGTTTACACTAAATTGAGAACTGGATACATAGAAAGTTGCATTAACATGATATGCTTAATATTTCCATTTGTGATCACATATTACATATAAATAGAAACCAGAATTGAGTATTTCACACACACATTTATTTTCAAGATTTTTAGCTATTATTTGCAAAATATAATTTATTCATGAATTTGCACATACCTACTACATTAAAATAACATTCTCATGATCACAAATTCTCTGCTTTTGAAAAGGAAATTAGATGTTCACATTTATCACTGCAATATTTTAATAATAAAGGAACAATGTTCTTGCAGGTTTCAAATGTCATCTTGATTTACGTGCATCCGACCTTAATGAAGCACTCCCTAAAGGTAAAATGGGAAGTATATGGATGGACACACCCCACTGAGCTCAACACTCAAATTTGGCAATAATCTGCTCAGTTTGATCACATGGAAACTATACTATTCTTCTGAACTTTTAAATAAATCATCAACTACAAACACAACTTTAGACAACCCAAAAATTATATTTTAATTTTCTTGATCCTGAGAAGATCTATTAACTGGTTTTAAGCTCTTCAAGATTAATGTGGATATGGCATCTATCACCATTGTACGGTTAAACACACGGTATACAAATGGATGTAGCAGTACATCTGGTAAACAATACTGCACTCTCGGCATATTCAAAAACTATTTAGCCAAAGTCACGAGACAGAAAACTGCTGAACATTACTTTTCTAATTTAAAGTCAATTCAGGGTAAGTTAAATATCTCAAATCTGAAAATAATTTTTATTTAAAAAAATATTAAAGGTAGAAACTCATAGGAAGCAAATACAAACATACCAAGTAAATGGAGCTATAAAAATTATTGAAGATTAATAAAAAATTAGATGTTTAAACATTAGAAAAATTACTAAGAAAAGCATAAAACATTTTATTAGAACAGAATCACACATTATCACAAAATGTAAATACACATTGCTGCCCTTGATTAATATTACTGGATATCAGAGAAATAGGTTAATGTAATGTAAAATATTTCCCAAACAAAACTTGTATAAAAGTTTAATATTATAAGCTTGACTTAAAGTAACTGCCAATTTCTACACTAAAACAAACACACAAAGTAACACTAATTGATCAAATAAAACTAAATCTTTAAATAGCCCTAGGATGAAAATTAAAGCTAATTAAGTCTGGATACAAATCCACGATATGATTAAAGTACATGTCAGTGAACTATGTCTTCCCAATCGACGCCCAGTTCGAGCCTGAATATTTCCGACGCGGCACACGGCCTGACGAGTTTTCGAGGTTTGATTTTGAGACGAGGCTGGACAAAGGTACAAAGTTCAAAATGCTGACAAAATGTTGTTCTGTCATATGTGGCAATGATTGTGTGAACGTAAAATTAACAAATCTATAAATAACAATCACAGTAATAATACTTTTCCACAGGTAATATTTTCAGAAATAAATTTATGACACACGTAGACATCATGATATGCATTCTATTCCCAAGATTCCCGCAGCAATAATTTACATTAGCCAAATCAAGCCAAGCAAATGTGAATGTGTTTAATACTATAATAGATTTACTTTCTGATATTCCAAATTTAGACAAAAACCATAGAATTATGTCAATAGTAATTTGTACCATTTCCTAAATATTTTCCATGGCTAAATGTTACCAATGTGAAATACCAAGCAAATATCTATATTGAAACACACACATATTGCAAAATTAAAAGGTGGTATAAGCTGCTATTGCTGAGAAGGGGTTTCATACATTTGGTATTACCTCTGGATGTAAACACAACATTTTTTATTCTGATTGCTTATGAAACCTTCTTGTGAATCATTTGGAAGTACAATCAATTTATTTTTGTTTTATTTTTAACATTTTATAATGTAAACAGTTTCTCACAAGCTACAAATAAAATGTTATGAAGGGAATGCCATTTAAGAAATTGAAATGTATATGTTTATGTATGGCACAACTAAACACTTAAAAATTGGACCCTTCACATTAAATGCACATATAAAATTGCACATGAAAGATGATATGATTTGTCAGCTTTAATGAATTTGGAAAATTATTAGCTGCAGAAATAAATGTAAGATGGCTCAAATATAAAAATCATTAAGTTTGTGCAAAATATCTTACTTGACAAATAAAAGATATGAACCATATGGCTGTTTGCAAAATAAAGAGAATAGAATGTAGAAGAATTGAGAATCAGACAAGGAAACTTTCGTTAGTCACCTGCACGAGAATCATGCACATCATCAGGACTTTCCTTTGAAATCTTTTAGTTTAAAATGTAATGCTTTATGATCATCTTAGCTGTCCCACCCGGAGAGCAAGTGCAACAAAGTTACACTTATTTCTTCTATGTGGCTAAAAACAATATCTACAAAGATAAAAAAGTTGACTATTGTCTCCTCACATTAAGGAATGAATATGAAAACATTGAATACATAATCATCAGCTGGAGATGCACTGACAGCCTAAGTTTGCAAATAGTTTGACAGATATAGTAAAGGAAAGTATAAAAAATATTCACATTATTGTTCAATTGAAAAGTAAATGATCCAACCCATACCCAATTGTTATATTTCAAAAAGCTCTAAAACTATCTACATGTTCTATGAGCAGGACATGAGGGACATCCCAATTATGTTAGCGTAAGGATACAAATATCCTATATACAAGTTAAAGTATTTTCACAGATAATTAAAAGCAATAAGCAGGAACAACAAGATAAGGTAAACACAGCTTGGCATTAAGGCACAACTAGAGTTGCACAAAAAATTAAATGAGCTAATAAAAAACACGTGGGAAGACCATTGTCTACTTCCATTCACAGATAATAGAATTTTGTAAAAAATTATTTACTGAAGTCATGCAACATCTCAGATAAGTAAAATAGTGTCTTATGATAGTTTTCCAGTAAGTTACGCACTTCACAAAATCATAAGATAATTGACCCAAAAGAATTTTTTTGTCAAGATGTGTTTTCTTAAACCATGCTGAAATATAAGACAGAGTGCAAAAGGCCCAAAAGTTTTCTTGGCAATACTATGATTCCATGCTAATCTATCCACTTATTTCAGTCCTTCCAACTTTTGCTCACATCTGTGTGTAGTATAAAAACATTGGTCTGGAGGACATCTTCAATATGTGACAGGTTTTGGCAATATGTAATGAGATAAAATATTAGGACCAGTTAGGCACACTTGTATGACATACACTTAACTGGATAAATCAACTAACAAAATTATAACAATTTGACACAATCCACTCGAACTTGTGCCTCATCTTTGTGAGAACAGGAAAAGAATGAAACAAATATTTGATGGGAAAAAATTGATTAAAACTATGCATAAGAGAATTCATTGACTTAATCTTACCAAAATTGTCACATAGACCATTCCCAACATGCAACATAATCCAGACAGCGGAAGAATATCAATGCCACACTCTTGTTTTAATGAAACTAAAAAAATCTAACCATACTATGTGATACTTTGTAAATATCACAAAAGCTCCAATTTAGTAAGTTAAATTAAGATTCTAAGTTGCAAAACTAAACCATTCACAAGTCAAGCACTTATATTTGGGTTCAGAATTAAAGCATGGGCCGTCACTAATCAATTGTAGGCTGAAAAGAATAGCTCAATAATTTTATACATCTCCAATGTGTTATTTGTGCTTTGATAAAATAAAATATGTTTTGGAACAGTTGTTGTAAATTGATTAGTATTTCAAACATTTTGTTTGGAACACAAAATATGCTTATGAAGCAATTTAATTCTTTCTGTAAGATGTAAGTGTATAATTAGTTGCTATTGCAAGCAATTATTTTACAGGCACTAAATATGCATTATGGATTTTTTGGGAAACAGAAATACAATAAGATTTTATACAGTAGTCTGCAAGGAGATTTAAGAAAGTTGTTTACAGGCATGCTTAATAATACAATGAACAAATATAAAAATTGGGAAAAGCCTGAGATAATTAGTCTGGGGTTTGATTGTTGTTAACATTAAATATTTTTATAATAATTGAATTTATAAGTCTTTTTTTTGTAGACATTTAATGTATTTTGGAAACATTCAGACAACTTGATAAGAGCTGGTGGAAGCGAAAGCAGAATAAAACAAATAAGCATTCTTACTGACTTAAGCAAATAGCTGGATTTAGGTTGATAGTAATTAATAATTTAGATTGATAAACATTTAAAAGTATGGAGCACTTAAAGGAAAGTCTTTGAAATGCTACTTTGTGCCTGGTATTTTCCTTCCTACATTAATCTGTAAATGAGATGTTCATTTATATCCCAATTTCACATAAATCAACATCATTAATTTTAAGTTAACAATTACATATCAACATGTAAATAGAAAACAAATTATCAAAATAATGACACACAATTTCTGGATTATAGAATAAATTGAGACATCCCTTCAATTAATATAAATAACTTAATATTAGTAATTATATAAGCTTAATGGAGGTGCTTCTCTAGCCAGGTATAAAAAGTTTATGTACATATACATGTTCCAATATTTTAAACACAAATAGAAAATGGCAGATATGGAGCAACATAACACTTCAAACCCTGCACATTGCTTAACTTTTGCTTCCCATGTCTATATGGCACACACATTGATAAATATTTCTTAACATTATTATTTCCTTAAAAATATATACATCTTTCTTAAAACAGAGAAAGTATGAACTTAAGAGTTTAGGTGTACTATACAATTTAAATTGAAAAATTAATTTTACATATTAAAAAAATTAAACTATATCACATTTTGGAACATCTATATATACATTTGCATAAGTGTGTATATTTATATATATATATGTATATCCATCATCCACAAAAATCTTATATGGTTGGATTTGAAAAATGTAAGTGTAATTTAAATTTACAATTCATGTGAAAAATTCTCATTAAAACTGATGTTCACCACTTTCTTGGATGTTTTTTTTTCTGGCAATTTAGTTGAGTTCTTGGGACACTGTTGTCTAGAACAGTTTCTTGACTCTTCTCATGCTGCACCTAAAATACAATTGACATTAAATCTCTTCACATAAAAATTGGATATGGTTTCAATAAAAACTGTTAAATACATATTTTACAAGTTCACTTCTGCATATACAGTTTAGGAAAGCCACTCATTCCATTCTGCATCAAGAAAATGAGAGAGTGTACTAAGCAAATTTTTACAAATGTACAAGTCTGATTGTTAAATCAAAGTTCTATTGGCCAACTACAATTTTGGAATAGTAAAGAAGAGAATCAGTTAAAGCTAGCTGAGTATGATATAACCAGTAATTGGATTTACAGATTTTAAACGAATTCCAATTATATTTTAAAAGGAATAGACACAGACTTCTATGACATTTTTTTTTTCAAAGAGATAACATATAAGTGGAGAAGTGTCACAAGAAAGAGGAAGTGCATAAAAATTACAAAAATATGACACAAATTCCAAAGTAAACAAGAGAAACCACAAAATAAATAGTCAGATAAGATTAGTTTAAACTTTTAATATAAGATTTTATGAGAACATTTTTGTATAGGCTCATATATAAAGGTGATGGTAACTCAGTACAAGATATTTCAATGTCATGATATGCTGAAAATTATTGAAAATGGTAAAAGTTGCAGAATACTATCAATTATAGTAGTGACAAAATTTAGTCTTAAGACATTAATACAGTATTGAAAATTCTGTACTGGAGTTGGACTCAAACTGTAAAACTTGATGTCTGGCAAATTTATGTCAATAATATATATATTTTTAATTATGTAATGTTAGAGGGTTCTAGTGTTAGGACAGGTAAGAGAGACAGAAAAGAGTGTCAAATTCTTTTAATTTTCAGAGGCCTTTTCACCAGAAGATTAGGAAAACATTCTAGAGACAGCCAGGTGTCAACAGCAATTTTTACTACTCAGTGGCCGTCATTCATAATGCTTTTCTTAATCTTTTTATGAAGGAGCAGGGAGGATGGCTCCAAAAATTATCCCACACTCAGCAGGTGCCTGCTAACTGTACACTTCAGGTAAGACACCAATTTTCTGTCTCTCTTTCTTATCCTTATAAATTGTTTTAATTGGACTGACAATGTCATTTTCTGACTCATCAGCTAGCCGATCACTGGAAATGTCTTCCTAACATGCTGATGAAGGGGGCAGTGCCTCCGAAAATGGAAAGAACTCCAAACCTCACAAGGTGTCTACCATCTATGAACCTCAGGTAAGTCACCTACTTTTTCTCTCTCTTTCCTTTTCTTATTAATATTCTTCCATCCCTCTTCTCTATCCATCCTAACTTGAAAACCTAATATATAGACTGAAAATGTACGATTGGTCGTACTTGATGTGGTGGCGGAGACAGTAAGACGCCTGCCACGGCTCTAGTGGCGGTTACACCTCTGATTTCGTGTACACAGGTTTGAGTCCTGGCCACATTGAATACTTTCAGTCTTTCTTCCTTCTTCCATTCCCTTCTACACGTAACATATGTATTTCTTTGATTCCATGCCGTACATATGATTCAAAGAGCGAATTTCCTGCCTTTCTTTCAATTATTTTTCTCTTTATTTCTACTCAATTATCCAATGTGTGACTTCGCCACTTGTCCAATGTATAATTTATATATATATATATATATATATATATATATATATATATATATATATATATAAAGCATCAGGAAAGGGGCAGTGCCTCCGAAAATTTAAAGAACATCAAACCTTATAGGTTGCCTGCCATCTGTGAACCTCAGGTAAGTCACCTACTTTCTGTCTCTCTTTCCTGTCCTCATTAATTAGAGAGATAAAACACAATAAAGACAGGAAGAAGAGAAAGAAAGACGTTGGCTGATCTGAAACTGAAGCTCAAGGTAACCATTGCGGGCTGAGATTTTTTTCATTTTTTGGAGGCAACCAACTCCTTTATTAAGAGAGGAGGAGCCACATTCCAACTGTCAGCTGGCCATGGACCATGTTGTACCTGCCACACAGCTACCTGTTACTTGCAAACAAAAGATGCCGCCAGGCCAACTTTCTCTCTCTCAAGATGTATGCACACATGAACAGAACACAAATTTACACACATGCACACCACATCCTCAGATTAACACAAACATACTTAAATAGGTTCACATTTATTTGTGACAGTATGTAAGGCCCTTTCTAGAGAATGATAAGTTCAGGGCTTTGGACTGCTGACCATGTGGCATAACACTCCATGGCCAACCAGCACATGGAATGTGTCTCCTCCTCTCGTGATAAATGAGGTGGTTGCCACCGAAAATTTGCAGAAACCAATCTATATCTCAATGTCAATGCTCAATGCCGAGTTTCAGTTTCAGGTAAGCCACCCCCTTTCTTTCCCCATTTCCTTACTATATTATTTGTATTACATATGTGAATATGGCTCTCTTATAAACTGGCCAATGAAATGGTGAGTGACAAGATAGGGGACTCATGATGGGATTGGGGTTCAAATCCCCTTCAAATCATACTGATTTTGATTTTCCTTGATTTCACAAAATTATTCAGTTCAGTGTTGAGATATAGTCCTGGACAGAGGAGAAATGATACAGAGGCCATGTAACCTCTGAAATCTGGGATGTGTAATCATTTTAAAATTTGTCTTTGTCAATATAATCATCTGTCCAGGAATGTAAACAACTTATAAAATTATAAAAATACTTACAACATTTGTGGCCTAAATAGCGAGTGTTGAATTGTCCCATTCTAGATCTTTAATTTTTCCTCCATCTGTTCCTTCCTCCTCCTCTTCATCAGTTGAATCTAAGTCATCATCTCTGTAACTTGAGCCATCATCTGACGAATCATCATCTTCACAGCCACCATTATTGCCACTGTTATTTCCAGCTCTTGACGTCTGTGTGGTGCTGTCTAATTGCTAGAATCAACATATACAGAATTGCAACAATACAAATTAAATTAATTCTCTAAATACTACAAGCTTTCAATCTCAAATTACGATTTAATAAAGACGTGTTTGTATAGAGTAATTCCTTTTTTGGCCTCATTAGTAAAAATTCTATTGTGGGAAATATCATGTGGATAATTGAATATATAAAGCATCATTTTAAGAACACTACAATTCCAGAGGTTATGGAAAATCAATAACCAATATACTTTAAAAAGTACATAATTGATTTATACTGTCCAGAAGTATTGCTGAAGGATCTTTAGCATAAAAATAAAAGGTTAATGTTCTGCAATTCATTAATTTACTTGAAAGACCTACCAAATCATCAAATGCTGAATTTGTCTTGAATTTAATCCATAATAGTGGTTTTAATTCAAGAGATGATATTGATTTGAAGAAGTATGTGAAGCAAAACTCGACAAGAGAGATTTTAAATAAGGGTATGAGGAAAGTATAATCGACAGCCTGTTTTTTGCCCTTTCAGTAAACTCTGAATTTTGTTCCATGGTCATTACTCAGACACAGATAATATCTTCCTGAACTTGACACCACTTTTAAGCCATTGAAGTATTGTGGATATACGAGTCTTTGCTCTCTGACGACAAACACAGCAGTTTGTTGAAAACATAGGTCCATCACTACTTCCTCTCTTTACTTTATAACAAGTAACAAAAAAATAAAAATGTGTTTTTGTACAAGATCCAGTTTCTTAGCTGAGTAAGGGAGTTTGCAGAATATAAATTATAAATAAATAAAAAACTCATGAGACTAAATGTGGTTCTTGATTGAGTCAGATCTATTACACTTGTAATACTTCACATTAAAAACCTTGAAGGTTACTTGGTTACGTCTCATACATGTTTTCAAACAGAACATCAAAGCATCAGGCAATGCCATATTGTGGAAGTACTGCTTCAAATTTGAATATGGAAATAGACATGAATGCAAGAAAAAATTTAATAATTTGTGTAAAAAATTGTCATCTAAAAATTAATTAATTAATTTTTAAAATCTAATACACTATAAATGTTTGTTCAAACTTAATACCTCCATTGGGTTAACAGTAATGGTGAGAGCAGAATCATCCCATGCCATCTCAGTATCTGCTATCTCCTCTTGTGTAGCACGGTGATGTGCAGCACGTATTCTGATAACTCCTAACACAATCATGAAGAGGAGGAAACCAACACACACAACAATAATTATCGTAACTGCATGACCTAAAAAAATAATAAAAAATGTTGTCAGTAATAAAAATGGATGGACAACAAAATACTGATGTACAGTAAATACAGTTACTCTGTCAGAAAAAAGTTTAAATAATTAGCAAGGTACCTAAATTACATGACTCCCACCTGGGATTTAATTGGAAACATTGACTGTATAAGTTAATAAAGGTCTATTGAAAAACTCAAAATTGTAAAACATTTTTGATATTTAGTTCTTAACAAATATTTCATACTACAGAATCAGTTTAAAAAACATGACTTACTTCCCCCTGTAACCACTGACTGTGCTGAATCAATATTAGATGTCAAATAAACATCATTTAAAGTCTGTGCAGGCCTTAGTTCTGCGTGGTGCCTGTCAACGTGAGCGTGTGCAGGAACAGGTTGAACCTGACTGGTCTCAACAGCAATATGATGTTCGCCACCACCATTATGAGCATCAGAACTCTTTGCATTTGACAAATCATGCAGGCTGGTTGTAAAAGTCACTGTAGGCTTTGCTACCTCAGCTACCTTGTTTACACTTTTTGCAGGTGGCCTAGGATGTATCACAGTTAGCTGGAAAATGAATTAAATTAATTTAATTAATATATGCACAGGATAAATATGATATATTGTGACATAAAAAAGAGAAAAGGGATACAGCATCAAAGGACTTTCATGACGGATATTTTGAAATTTTTAGTGAGATATCCTCCATTTTTAGCATTCATCTGATTGCCAATTACACAGTGCCTACTGAATGACAAAGAACAACACTCAAAAACGCTTCAAAATATCCAAGCTAATGGAAACTACATGCAGTGTATCATAGTAAGCTGGAAAATGAATAAAATAAATACATGGCCAGTGATGCCAATGCTCTACCTGATGATCTGATGAAGGGGGTGGTTGTACATTGGGTAATCAGATAATGCTTAAAGACAGAAATATGGTGGAAATGCACTCTATAGTGAAATATGCTCAGAGAAAGCACTCAAAGAAAAGCATATGTTCAAGGTGTAGAGAAGAAAGAAAGAAGGAAAGGAAGAAAATATTTGGCACAGCCAAAGATCATAAATATGTTACATCGAACTATTGGGTCATTAAAATGAGGGAAACATTACAAAACTAATTATTTTAATAGATTCAATTTCTGAAAGTTGGGTAACAAATATGAGTATTTAATTAAGTTTTAAAAAGAAACAGATGCATACTTACAGTTTGTACATACTCATTGCTCATGAAGCGCCCATTTAGCTCTGAGCATGACAATTTAAAAACTCTGTTAAGGTAATAAGCTGGTTTTCTGTTGGTGTACTGTATTTGTCGAAGTACCTACAAGGGAACAATAAAATTCAAGTGAATTCTCATATAATTCACAGCATGAATTATGAAAGTATGTGAAAAAGGGTTAAATAGTACCTGTTCATAATTATAAATCTTATCGGGACCAGAGACCATGACTCCATCTTTGTTTACTTTAGCAACAATACCAAACTGTGTCAGCATATTTTCAGGTAATGTAACTGTTTCATGATCAGGATTGAGTGGTGGATACACTGATACCGTGCAGGAATCCAGCTGTTTTTCAATAACACTGATGGGCTCTCCTGAATGAAAAAAGATTAATATTTTAGAAACTATTAATAAAAATTCAATTATGAAAATCAACACAGCCATTTCTGTCACTTTCAAATATATTTATAAAGAGTTAATAATCAAAACAGTTTTCTAATTGATTTGGTTATCACTGCATTAAAATTTCAAATCAATTGTATATACAGACTAATAGGTCACATTTTGAGGCACGAAGGACTTGTTATATTAATATTAGAGGGAAGAGTGTGGGGTAGGAATAGAAGAAGATTAATATTATAATATGTTATGTAACTCAGACTGCAGTAATTATGTAGCAATGAAATAATTAGCACAGGATAGATTAGCTGCATCAAAACAGTGTGTGGACTGACTACTCCAACATCAATATAAACAAAATTGTGCAAAATGTATTAAAAAATTAAGATAGATCCAAGCCCTATCCTATCAATATTATGCATTCTAAACACCTGCCACTTTGAATGCCTTTCCACCTCTCCTGTATAAGGAGGGGGTGCCTCCGAAAATTTAAAACCGTCCCACCCTGCCGTGGCAACATCCAGCCCCAATTTCAGGTAAGCCACCACCTTCCTTACTCTATTTCCTTACCACATAAATTGTATTAATTGTTTTGAAAATGCCACATCCATACTTGCATTTATATATATGGTCTATAATGTGCAACATCTCACAACATTGAAGTTCTTTTTTTTTGCCACATTACCAGACCAGCATATACTTGTAGGCTGATAAATCTCTTGCAAGAATGGAGTGTGCAAATATATGTGTTGTTAGAGACAAACATAAGGAGAGATCAACATAATGCTAACCATGTTTCCACTGTTTCTGTCCTTTAACTTGTCCAACAGTTATGTGAACATCAGTAAATATCCTCACTCCTAGCCTGAAGTCTTCATATTCCCTTGCAACATTTCCAGTGCCATTAATATCAATGCTTGGCTGTTGTGGCTGGAGAACCATCACATAGCTTTCTACACTTGGTACTTTTACAGGACGGCCCCTTTCACAGCTGAAATGATAACAATTGAGATATAGATTTGGGAGAGTATTAATATAATGTTCATCTAAATAAATGTAACCAAAGACTCAAAATTAACACTGTAATTTACTTACGTTACAGTTGTTGTCAGATGTAAATTGCGTCTTCCGGCAGTAGGGAATTGCCTGGTGTTGGTATATCCAACTTTTCGCAACAATACAACCAAATTTGTTTTATTGTCACCTTCAATACTCAGCTCTGTTAAGTCTGAAAATAATATCAACAAATCAGTGAAAAAAATAATAAATCTTGCATTATATATTTAAATAAGGAATATTACAGAGAAAATAATTATGAGAGTATCTTGGTCTGAATCAGGCTTTTTATACTGTATATTATACACAACTTCCCGATTATATTTCACATCACAACATTTAAGCACTATTATGATAATAAGTAAATATATGTGTAAGAAATAACTGTAACTATGCAATAACTGAATTTTAAAATAAATATTTGAGAAAAAGCCTATTTAAGAAGGAGGTGCAAGTTGTAGAGAAAACAAAGTTGAAGAAAAAAGAAAAAACCTCCAAACAAAAGAAACTGAAAACTATTTGTTTACAAAATTAGAAGTTGCAGGTGACCAATGGCTAACAGAGTATCTACAAATTAATGAGAAGCATAAAAATGGAGTGGTAATAGTGAATTTAAAAAATAAAAATAGAAAGCTTGGATAGTCACAAAATCATGTTTGTTTGTAATACACACAAAATATAAAATACATCTTTTACCACTATTGGTAAGTAATTCCATTCCAGGTTCCAATAATTCCATTGCAGGAACTTCTAAACTTTCTTTACATTTGTGGAGGCAACTGAGAACATCGGGTTTTTCTGTTTTATTCAGAAGTAGTGACAGACCAGCTAAGTAGCCTCGGAAATGGTGTTTCATTTTATTGTCAACCGCTGAAAAGGAAAGTAAGAATAGAAATATTAATTTATTATTGACACAACAGATTATGAACTTAAATTCTATATCAAAGAAAAGTTTAAATATTGGGTGTAGCATAGAACTGTAGGAAATATCTAATTTTCAGTAATGATTATAAACTTTTGCACCAATTAATTTAATAACAATATTTGTCAAGCTAATAACATATCATTACCTTGCCAGCAAGCGCCCACTGCAACAGTTGTATTGATGCCTTTAGTATGATGAAGAGGCCAATCATCAATAATTTCAGGATTTTTCTTTTCAGTTTTGAATGGTTGGCCATCAACATACAAAGTTACTTCAGGGAATTTCACTGACACAGCATAGTGGTGCCATTCATTATCACATACCTAAATATTAAAACATCAAAAACTCTTCTAGAATAACTAAGGTATTTTTCCAAAAAATATAAACTGAAATATTATAGAAATTACAATATTATGACCCACACAATATCGAATTGAAAACAAATGGTGAAAATATAGCTGCAACTATATTTGAGAAATTTATCCCATGTTCTTAGTGAACAAGCAATTATTTGAAGATTTTATTGTGAATGCCATGAGTTAAGGGTATCTGAGATTACTTCTACTAATATTATTACCTAGCATCCAAATGAGAATGATAATAGAAAATATTTAAATAATACAAATTCTACAAATTAAATAAAAAATGAAAATAGAATGAAAGAGATTTAGGCTTTTTAGAACTTAATTGGTTTGTTTTCTAGTACATCTTTGCAAAAATGAAACAAAAAAAATTAAATTGATACCACAAAAACTGGGACACATACTTGAGGTAATTTCCATCTCCACTCTGCTGGCCGGAATATGTTGAGGTCTCCTTCAACGTAATCTCTTCGTAGTAGTAATATCAATCGACAATTACGTACAAATAGAGCATAATGATGGCGATTCATATCTGAAAACAAAAAAAATCATTGTTTAATAATATTGTTCACCCATTAATGTACACTTTTTTGTGGCCTACTGATGGGTGGTTACCACTACACACATTTCAAGTTTCTTTTTTATGACTGTATACCTCATATTGTTCGCACAACTGTAATGTACCATTATATGTACAATAAAGTGTACAAGTGCAATGGCCCATTAGTTCACACAACTTTGTGCCACTTCTCATGAAATATAAATGAGAAGAAATTTTCAAAAATTTCCACTAACAAAATTAATTATTTTAAGGATCTGCAGAACAATATGTAGAACAAAGTTTCAGATGAACAAAGATAAAGCTTGAACTGACATGAAACGCATCATTCAAACACTTGCAATTCTTACTATGATTATCAGCAGAGCAAATAACATGTTCTTTAACATGTCTATCTTGGTCAGGGGTATCCTTATGCTTCATCCATGTTGCAATTGTGAAGATCTGTGGAAGACCGTGGTGTATAACTTCAGGGGGGATGGTAACTGCAGTACTAACACCATCAAATTCAAAAATTTGGTCTGATTCCCTTCCTTCATCTGTTGGGAGTGATTTGGTCCATTCAGATCCAAGGCCTGGGCTTGGAAGCAGGTCAATACTTTCCATACTTGCACCTGTAACAAATCAGATAACATGATAATTGACAAAAACTTACTTTTAAATATGTAAATAAAATATTATGATAAAATAAGATAAAATTTAATATATTAAATTCATTCAATATTAATTATTAAAACAAGAAAGTGTAAGGAAATCGTCTGGCAATGTCCTAAACAATTAGGAACTTGATAAATTCCAATCATGTGGAGATTGATGATTCAAACATTGTTGAATTTCACTAATTTGTTTTGGAAGAAGTTAAAAAAATACTTATTCAAGCTGAATCTGAATGTGGAAGTTGTTGAAAAAAATAATAGGTGCTTGATAATCCCAATTAGCTCAATTTTAGAATTGTCCACACAATTTATTACTTATTCAACTCTTCCCTGAGTTTATCCTTATATTTGTCAAGGCACTTCAGATCTGGAAGACAGTGTGATTTCTTATTTTCTGCTCTGCTAGAGTTCAGTGTGATCCTAACTTGCAACAGTCTGTCCTGACTTTGAGTTCAAATTATTTATTGCCCGAGCATCTGTTTTCACTTGGTCAAGATGCAGTCAATTTCATACCTTAATCATCCAACTGGGCTTCCCCAAGTCAACTTATTATAAACACGTTTCTTGGAATGTGTGATCAATTATAGGGAATCTTTGATATTCAGAAAAATGGAACCATTATTTCTCACCACTCACTGCCTTCCTAACTACCACACTTTCACATTATTTCTTTTGTCCTACTTTGACGTAGAATTGTACATTCAAAATGACACATCTTTACCTAGGATATCAGTGCTTCAGAATTTTTTCACATTTTCATCTGAGTAATTGATCATTGATGTACCTGAATGACTTGCAGTTTATATCTATCTGATACTCACTGTGTTACACTTGCCATTCTTGTGGAAACTCATTAACTCCTATTACATTTTCTTTGAATGATTCATTTGTTAAGAAACCTACTCCCATTGCCCTTTCTATTTTATTTGTCTTTATGGTCAACCTATCTACAAATATATATTTAAACAGTTAATCTGTAAGTACATACCACATAATTTGCGCTGACTTTGGACAGAATAAGTATCTCTATCACAGCCTTTTCCGATATGTGAAGTGGCTAGACTAAGTTTAGCTTCAACATTACGAACTGTGCATGGTACATCACATAGTTCCAATTCAGCATCAGGAAACAAATCTTCTCTTCCTGTTCCAGGAGCATAATCTATCCTCTCTGGGATACCTGAAACAGGAGATATTTATAAATAACATGATAGGAAATTTCCCAGGTTCAAAATGGACTATGACAATATTTTAAACAGCTTCTTTAAGAAACATTTCTATTTAAGATCATACAGTAATATAATAATGATTGACATTATTATTTGGATATTATTTTTTTGGGGGGGTTAACAGGCTACATGAGGGTGATCCTGAAACAGGCAACTCCCCTTTAATAGCATAGGAAAGGAATGGAAAAGGGGGTAGAGCAAGGTAGCCAAGGGTTAACTAGGGCCCCCGGGCTATGGCTTAAGGATCCTACCAGGTGTTTGACCTAAAGAGATGTACGGAAAACCCTAGAAAACCTGCATCAGGTGGGTTGGGCATTAGGTACTATTCTCACACCCTTCTCAATGACAGGAGACGAGTTTGCTGTGGGGTCACAGCATTCCCTTCTCCGTGTCCCCACCACTTTTTGGAGGCAGTTGGCCGACTGATCCAATGGGATCAGCGGACAACTCTTGCCATATGCCCAAAGTCTTCGACCCCCAGTACATATACTGCCCAAAATAGGTGAAGGTGTCTCGGCATGTGAGAACTTTGATAAAAAAAAAACAGAGACGATGTGTGGCATTCCCGACATAATCAGGGGAGTCCCACAATCGTTCTGTGGTCAAGTGCCTGCGAGAAAACTCCCTGCAACAAGCACACATTGAGCTTCTATTATCAACTGATATATTAATTGATCTTTTTAGAAAACTTTTTAGCTGTGAGAGATTTAAAATTTTATTCCTTACAGAAATAAAAAGTGAAAAATCTTTTAAAATTAATGAACATAATTTTGCAGATAATTGATTAGTTAGAATATTAAGAAGAGAGATAAAACAATATTCTGTGAGATATTAATTAAAAACACTTTGGTGAAGAAAAATTTAGAACTCACCTTTCCACCCAAGCTTGCAAACTCTGTTTACTTTTATGGTTACCATAACTGGAACAGATTGTTTCATTCCACAGTCATATGCCACAACTGAAAGAATGTGATTATGGCTTCGTTCATAGTCCAAAGGTTCTGTGTTTCTAATTGCTCCTGGAAAAGATTTTTATCATCTGGTTAGACAGAAAAACTAGTTTTAATTTTGTGGGAAACCCACATTCTTTTTTTTAAATATGCTACTGTGTATGTATGCATGCATCCATCTATAATACTAAAAATATTTGTCAGTGTGTCCGTCATTATGCCACAGGAATAGGCGTACAAACTACTGGTACGAATTAGAAAAAATTTGGCACACATGTTCCTCAGGCTCTGAATTTGCCCATGATATTTAATTTTTTTAAGTATACAGAAGTTATATGTGAAAAAGGGAAAATGTTAACAAACCTCCATTTGTTGGTTGCTCTAGAGTTGTTTATACAGAGATAACCTTATCTTTAATTACAATCCTGCTTTATTATTTATGTGAAACCGAGTAATGCCGGGTACTTCAGCTACATATATATATATTATTAATAAGGACAGAATAGAGAGACAGAAAGCTGGTGACTTACCTGAAGTTTACAGATGGCAGGCACCATGCAGGGTTTTAGATTCTTGAATTTTTGGAGGCACTGCTCCCTTCATCAGAAGGTTAGGAAAACATTTCGAGTGACAATCAGCTGTCCCTTTCTTATCTCCTAATGAAGGGTAGCAGTTACCTTTGAAAATTCAAAGAGCATATACTACCTATTATGGAGTCTGTCAGCTTTTTACTTCAAGTTAGCAACCACCTTTCTTCCTCTTTTTATATATATAATTCAATTTGGATAGGGACATTATATATATGACTGGTATACCCTGATGAGAATTTGACACACTTTTGCTTCCCAGCCTGGTAACGCCTACTGTCGACATAAGGCATGTCAACTGCTCTCCATCCGCCTTTAATATACAAATGAGATACATATATTTGCTTTGTCGGATTTACTATGTTGATGTGAATAACAATTTTTTTTAATGAAGCCCTTATAAAAAAAATGGCAAAATCCATTTAAAGTCATCCCTGGAATTAAAGTATTAAGAAAGATTATATGTAGCTACAATACCTTCATTATCAATTGTGAATGGTTGATCACTTGTAAGGATTTCATATTTACAGACATCCCCATACTTTGGGGTACAGTCACGGTCTGTCGCTTCAACACGTACAATTTCCTCATACAGCCGACCTTCATCCACTTGGTACACATATGAAGGATCCAAAAATGTTGGTGGGTATTCGTTAATATCAACAACAGATATATGAACTGTTGCACTGTAAATCATAACAGATGACAAGATATAAGCACTATTGCAATAAAGTTAAAAGTTTAAAATATATGTAAGAGTCAAATAATGATTAATATTCAGTATATTCATAGTTATTGAAATTTTATTCACTGCTATACTTAAACAAACCATGTTTTAGTACTTGGTAGGTGTCGAATGGCAGGGACACAATAAAATGAAAATTTTCAAGAACTTAAGTTCACAAAAATGAACATTATCTTGAATCCCTGCCAGTCAACACCAACTATATATATAAGATAAGTCAACTGCTGTTTTCCTGTCTCTCTTTCCAAATGATTTTGGCAACTTGTCTTTCCTTGCCACACACACACACACAATTTTAATGTCAAAGAGTACATTACAGAAATCATTCAATAAAAAAAAGTTATTAATTTACATACTTTTCAGATACTACGCCTGAACAACTGACAGCAGCTATGTCAAACTTGTAGTTCTTTCTCTTCTCACAATTTAATGGTTTCCTCGCTCTCAATTCTGCTTCATCATTATTTTTTAATATGATCTAAAATCAAAATTAAAACAGTTATTATGCAAGTTTGAATATTGCACACTTAGCTCTTTGCATTAATTCAACAGTCAGAGGAAAACAGAGATGGCAGAAAAATACCTTAAATGGAGCTTCTCCATGATGTTTATTGACAATTCGAAAATCACATATAACAGCACCCACAGCTCGAATTCTCGGCCTCACTTCCACAACGGTTTCATTTTCCTTCACCAGTCCATGGTAACCATTGTCCAACTTTGGCAGATCTAGCCTGGGCACTGAAAATAAGAGAAGAAATGTACATATGCTATCAAAGCAGATATAATTCCATTTCTTAAATCTTACCAATAACATATTAATAAACGGGAATGTTCAGAAAATTAATCACATCTTAACATTGTGATCGACACGTTTTTCTATCATGATAATTTTTGATCCACATTTTAGCCTTATTGAAGTCATATTAAAGATGAAGTTTGATCTCAGAATAAATTATGTCACGCACAGAGCAGCCAGAGAACCTAATTACACCATTCGCCATTGTTTTATTTCTATATGTAAAAACATTGACAGGAAGAATAAATGTAAATTGTTCTACAACAATAACATTTTTATGTTTTTTTGTAACATAAAATATAGCTCAATGTCAATCTTTTAGTTTTTAATTGAACGAAAAATAAAATATTAATACTATGAGAGCACCAGAATGGAAATTATTAATTTAAAAGCTTTACTTTATTTACAAATTTTAAATGGGAGAAATGTTTGGTCGCAGGTGACCTCTCAGATATGTAGCTCATTTATTGCCGCAAATAATTTTTAAATAGAAGAGGGCAGAATGAATTTGACACCCAACTCGGAAGGTATCGTATGAACGATTAACTTTTAACAAAAGAATGATTCTCTCGCCAATTTTTCATAAAACTGTCTCATTCCTTAATATTTTTCAATAATCTTTAGCACCACATTTCATTCTCTTATTTTCCACACGTGTTTCTGCTACAGCGTGAGAATGTATCAATCGGACCAATATCGGAAGAAACTGTGCTTTGAAATCACTGTCGTACCTGTTCACATATTTTTACTTCAAATAATTATCGGTTTGTTTAAAGTTTGCAGTTTATTCTAATATTACTCTTATTTGTTACATTTATTACTTGTTACAAGTAATATTTACTCATTCACTTCATCATGTGGTATGTACGTACAGTTAAGAAACCTACGCCACAATCATTAAGAAAACAATTCTTATAAGTCGTTCGTTTGTGTGTGTGAAATCATCTATTATGGTATTACGGTATTTTTTTTTCTACTTAGTGCAAAAGACATCGGATATCTGTTTTGCGGGGCTGCAATGCGCCTGTTATAACAGAAGGGGAAAGTGGTCGATAACGCCCCCCCCCCTCCTCTGGCTATTTATTAATACTCTCCTTGCAAATTGCTCGACAATTACGACAGCTGAATACAACACAATGTAGATCGAGAAGCGAATGGATAATCATTTTGTTGGCTGGCGCGACGGGGTCGATATAACGTACGTCACATTTCTTCGAGTCCATCGACTGGTTTCGATTAATCCGCCCACCATAAATTCACGTCGTCGTCGGCGTATAAAGCGTGTCTGAACATTCCTTTTCATAAAGGAGAAATATTTTTATAGTTTACGATCGAAGATTCAATCGAGTAGCGCTGTGTGAGCAAAAACGTGTGGCTTTCTATGATAAAGTTTAAGTTGTCTGTGATGGAAAATATATGAATAATACGTCACCAGTTCCTTTGCTGACATTTTCGTATCATAGCTCTGTGAAACATTCACTTCATCGTCATATTTGTACCCGCTATCACAGTAAACCAACCTACCTAACAAATTGACCGCCACTATCATTTCCGATAGTTTCTAAAACTGATTGTACATTTTTCACGATTCCTTTGTAGCCTTTCGACAAGTCTGGCTCTGTATTCGAGCAATTCAGGACTTACTTCAACTACAGTATATCTTGAAATATTTGTGCTGTTAATTCCAAAATTAATCCACTGTTGTAAACAGTTCTTGCAGGGTGATTTCGACGTTTATTCTTCATACTTTCGTCAATGGTAATGTTGCCCATAAATGACAAGGATTGTTTTCCCTTTGCAGGGTTGACGTCGCCCTCCTCCACAAACTTAATTCGGCTATACGGAGAAGAAAATTTCTACTTGCGCTATTCATTTGATGGTGAGAATTGCTTAAGGAGATATAAAAGGTAGGGCTGAGAGTTCTCCTCTCGCTTTTACACCATTCACGTTCCTCTTCGGTTAGACGATCTGCAGCACTGCCTATTGTTTTGTCAGACACAGACGATGACTCATGATCCCTAAAAGTCTACGAGGGTAAGTCAACTACTAACAAAACAATAGAAAATAACTTTGCGTTAATTCATTATTGGCAACATAACCTCCTTTCAGCGCGATAAACTTTGTCCAGTGTTTGCGCAACTTTTCCAAATAGTGAGTTTTTGGAACATTCTCAAACTAGGCAATGGTCTCGTTCGTCGTGTTTTTTTTTCAGGCCAGGAAACAAAAAAAGTCTGACGAAGACGTGAATGCGCCAACAAATCCAACTCACACCATCACAACGGGCATTTTGTTTATCATCTTTGCCTACTGATCTGCAGTCGCTGATCGTTTGTGGATGTCCGACCTCATTTAATTGAATTATAATCGGTTTTAAACTCTGGGATATATGTGCATATAAATTCGTGCAACTCGGCTTTGAATTCATGAGTCGTTTAATCACGACCTGAAGCTAGTTTCTTTCGTTGTTTGAAAATAACACAATTTATTTGCTTTGAACAGTAGTAAAAATGCTGTAATTTTTTCAGCCATGTTTCAGTGTGTTGATAGATGATTTTCGGACACCCTAGCAACGTCTCTTGGATTTTGTAAGCGCTCATCCTCGTAAATAGAGGTTAGTATGATTGCGATATGCCGCTAGGTCTAACGCGCAGAGCACGCATCCATTTTTGGGTTCTTTATCTTGTCCTTGTCACTTCACTTCGAAAAAGGAAGTAATTGGTCTGATTCACAATAAGTGCACTTGAGAAGAAGTTTACTCTTGGCGTTATAAGGTCTCGTGCATAATAGAAATCATCAATTTACTGCTAACAAACCAGGCGAAATTTATGAGCTTAGGTCGTCAAATTCATGAGAATAACGGCGTAAGAATCTCGAGTAATAAATAGCAGACTAGAGAGAAATGGCAATGATGATATCCACAGACAAATAAGCATCATATAACACTGTTTTTGGTGTAAGAAAGGCTTGATGACTTGGTCTGTAATCGATGCGCACCTTTCACGCACCCACACGGCAGAACGTTCTGCAAACAAGACCAAGTCAACCGAATTTAGTCTACCTTTCTGAGACGTCTAAGAAATCAGATACAACGTTTAATAACAGTTTCGATTCAGGTGACCTTATTTGTCAAATGTTACACATAATTGAACAGAAACCCAAACGTTCCTGGTTTCGATAATTACACTGAGGAACAAAAAAGAATTATTTTGTTTCAGAGAGTTAAATGTGCGATTCTGATAGAAAATTTATCCGTAATTCAAATATAAAAATGGACTTTCCCCATCACGCAAGTTTACCGAGAGAGAAGCGTTTAAAAAATCACAATACTTTATACACAATATTCAAATATTCAGACTCTACAAAGTATATATTTTGCCTCTGGAACATCCCTATTGATGACCCAACAGTAATCTGCAAGCATATTAGGTCTCAATTTCCCTTGATACCTCTTTTCCATAGCTGAAATCTGATGAAAGTGATCCCCGTGATCATCGCTCACTGCGCCTAGTAATCTAGGTGCGAATGCCGGAAGTATTTGGGGACATATTTACGACCAAAGTATTTATATGGTGTTATAAGGTCGTTGACAATATTAGGGTAATTTTCCGCCCTTCGATTTCCCAAAAAACTAATTTTTTTAACCCTAATATGCAGGCCGATTATTGTTAGACCATGAAGAGAGATACTCCACCAGCCGTAATATAACAGAAAATCGTAATTTCCTCCTTTCTACGTCAGTCGGATGGTTTGAATTTTGTGTAGTTGAGAATGTAGAAAATATTACCGCGTTTGAAATTATAAATGCCAGTGATGTGGAAAAGCCGAAAGTCATATTTGAATTCAGGAGAAATAATACATTCAGAACCACATATTTTCCATTCTGAGTGCAATGGACGAAAAAACGATTATTTTAAAAACTTGGAATTGAATTAAAAAAAATATCTGTGGGAGTAGGAGAAATTACGAATACATATTTGAAAACACGACAAAGAACTGTATCAAGTGCAAATACTGGCACTCGCGAGACAAGAATTATGTTAACCAGCGATTTTAAAATACTACAGAAAAGCATTTTGGGACAAGAAGCCCAAAATTGAGCAGCTTTTTTTTGGTTCAAGTAGAGGTTGATTGTTCAGTTATTACAGCGGGTAACGAGTGAAATGTATAGTACTGTAAAAAAGACAGAAAATTATTAAAACCCATAAAAGTAAAATGCATAGTGAAATCTACAATTTTGAAAAAATGACGTTTACATTCAAGTTTTTTGTAACTTGAAACCGATGCAGACCACACTAGGGGGGGGGGGGAAGGCAACTCATCAAAATCTGGGCCAGGAAAATGAGTAATAAAAGTTCGGTCGGTATCTGCTAATTACAATCTCAAAACTTCAACGGAGAAACTGAATCCATCGCTACATGCAAAACATCACACTTGCCTTAATCACAGTAATTTTAGAAACAACTTGAAGATATGAGTTTTCATTCTAAAAAATTATATAGTAAGTTCGCCATTACAACTCTGAGACGAGCGACGGATCACATCAGATGAGGTTCTAAATTTAAGAACGAAACGTTGTGTACAAATTACTGTTAAATATAAGTTTATACTAATTTTTTCCTGACTTATGGGCTATTATACTATTTATTTTTTACTATAATCACTGTTCTTACTAACTACTGCAATACGAAGAGTAAACCCGAGGAGCATCGAAATGCTTTGCTTCGTATTTTATCGACGAGGAGTGAAGGGCAAAATTACTGTGTGACGTGCTTAAAATGTTCCCTATTTGTAGCAAAAGTTGACGCACCTCTCCTAAATAATTCTGAGCAACACATCCTCGCCGTACACCCCTAAAATAGGTGCATGACGTATCTAGAGGTCTGCAAAGAAGATCCAAAACTAGTTTTGACATCGGGAGGTGTGTCCGATCTCTCAAACATTCATTCCTACAATTTCCTTCTCGAATACTTCATCTCAATTTTCATATATATATATATATATCCAGCTTGTTAAAACCACAGATACTAGTAAAACCCAATAAATGAAACTTCAATTCTATGGTCGATACTACATTGAGTGTAAACCTTCATGTTTAGTTCCCCAATTTTTATCTCTCCTCAGAACTCAGGTACTTACCAAATTTCCATATAGCTAATTATTTGAATCATTATGCTGTACCTTCAATCATCGAGTTAACAAACCGGATTGTTTTTAATAATAAAAACTGTAAGCATACTCTAAATATTTTTAATTAGTAACTTTAAATGGGATTTCTGTGTTTCATCTTAGTTATTATCGTATTTTTAGTAATAATGTAGAACGAAAATTTAGTGTCCGGGGTTAACACAATTCCTAGTAACTATTTGTAATTTCATGAATTAACTTATCCTATTTCCTGAACTAAATCTAAATCCGAAGACCTTCCATCGCTGCTCTTTCTTCAATCAACATTCATCTTCAGCACGAGATTTCAGAAGCTTCCAGGCTCCTTTTCTCTGACCTTCCTAATGTTCAAGTTTCACTTTTCTACGCCTCTGTACTGCGCTTGTCAAGAACTTTTGGTAATTGAATGTAGGATAGTAATAAAGCTTATCCTGTATGTCATTCAGAAGATATGCTTCAGCGTTACTGCTAACAGCGGGCAGTTGCATAGATTCTAGGGCAAGATACTCCGGGGTTCGCAAATCAGAGGTCCGACCAGGAAATACCAGTTTCCTTTCCGTAGAACGGCTCATCGCTTAAATAAGCTTATCGTCAAACTGAACGCTATTTGTAATAACTTCCAAAGGATTTTAATAAAAAGACAGCCTGTAATTACATAGGGAACACTACAATCCAAATTTTGAACAAAAACATATGTAAAATACTGTACAAGCAACAAGCGCAACAAGTTTCTGTTTACCTAAAAATTTAAAAATGTAGGGGCGAACATGACTCAAAGTTCATCCAATGAAAGAGTTGAGTTTCGTCAACCAAATCTCAGATTCCCTGACCCCTGCCCGTTTAAGCAATACTCACAGGCGAATACTGAAACACACGCCACAGATGCCGAATGAAAGATTTACACCAGCCAGAATGAACAATTGGGAGGGGGGGGGGGGTAATCGTACCGTGATTGACGGACTAGAGCAATTCATCACCAGGCAATGTTCACAAAGTTCCAGTCTTTTCGCAACCAACAATTGATATTCTTGTCAGTTTTTCGAGCTATTTAGAATACTATATCCATTAAAAAAATATTTATACTGCAAAAGACGAATGGGTTACTGAAAGTAACGGAAACTTCTTGATACCAATGACGAGAATACAGTACACAATTTTTCATTTTTTATGTATGACGTGCAATTAAGTCAAAAACTTAAGCCAATGACCGTGCTTCCTTGTAACGAGCATGGTTCTGCATGACGATGACGTGTTTGTCGTCGAAACGATGTGCAGTTTTCTGATGATTTCCCAGGCAACTGCTTATTCTTCTTTTTACTTTATTGTTAAATACCTATACGAAAATACTGAAATCAAAGTCATATGGCGAAACCAAATTTCCTTTCACATCCAGAGTCCACACGTAAGGATGGACGAATCTTGGTCCTCTTATTGGGCGAAGCGGCTAGCAGCTCAAGGCTTCAATTCGAGGTCGTGGTTTGACCGTTACCAGGAACACCTGTTTTACGAAACTTTAAACTAAAGTCCGGCCTAAATAGCTTAACGTGCTCGGCTTGAATAAATGTCGACGGACAAACTATAGATTATGTGTGAGTTGCGGCGATGAGGTTGAAGGGGGGGGGGGGGAGTTTGTAGTAGAAATTGATAAAGTTGCATGAAAAAAGTCTCAGCGCAAGCGGTCAATATACCAACGCAATCAAATTCACCCAATAGGAAATTTGCGACAACGAGGCGAATTGTCTTTACCAATATAAAGTCTAATGTGTTCTGCTCATCAAAACTATATCCAGGCAAATTTTTCCAAATATTTTTGTATTCATGACTTCACCGTACCTAATTACACCAATAAATAAAACCCAAAAGGTTTACATTATTAGTGAGTGTGTGTAAAAAAAACTTGTGTGTGATAACAAGAAATCTGATCAGGATGCAGAAAAATGAGTCGACACACATCGACAGGATTTTCAATTCTACAAGTGGAGTGGCCCTGAATTAATTTGGTCTGTTCTCATTACTGTGCTTAATGCTTCAGAAACTGTATTACATACTTACCCACCCAATACGATTAAGAGGTGTCTATACAAACACATTTTGATACAGTATAGGCAAGGAATGGAAAATAACATTACGGAGAATCTATAATTTGACAAAATGACCAGAGCTATGAAGTAAAGAAACTTTGTACACATCTTGATTGAACTTTTAATATACAAACATTATTATAATGCCTTGGTCCAATTGTCCATTTTCCAAGGAATACATTAAGCAAAGAATTTGCTCCCAGTCGCTCCTCCCTGAACCGACACCGTGAAACCTGTGGACGACATAGTTTCCGAATGTTAATTTATTGCATTATTCAGAGTGAATCCATTTAAAAATGACATTTGGACAACGTACAAAGTCATTCTTTCCTCTCACATTCCAATTAAATTATTATATGGAGAAAGAATGATCAAAAATTGTAAAACTTTGTTTATAATAATAATAAAATATTAAAGACCCACCCTAATAACGTTAAGCACTTTAACAACAACAAGGCCCTGAGAAAAAACAACATGGTTCATAATTCTGAGTTTCAGTGATGCTGACTTATGAAAAACTTGAACGATAGTCCTTTGTAATATATGTGACAGTCAATTTACAAAATTTGTTATGATTCAGAGGAAGAAACATCATCACAGGTGCTTGACACGACTTTCATTCCTTAAAAGGATAGACACCTTGTTTAAGTGTAGCGACGTGCCATCGAGTACAATATTTTGTACAAAAAAGGACATAATTTTGTAATCCAATGAAAAGTTTTATTTGTAAATACAAAACCACTGAGTATGAGTGTAATAAATAGTTTTTGAATTGGAATTTGATAATTATGAAGAAGCAAATATTCTAAAACTGAGCCACTGACACTGTCTGTATACTAAATTTAATTTAAAATACAGGAAATTGCACATTTTGAACTCTATAACAGTAATATACTGTTTATAACATATATATTTATATGTTGGTATCAAATAAATTTACAGAGAATACATATCACAACTGAAGAATCAAAGTTTCTTTTATTAAAATCTTCTCGAAAGTACGTGTTCTTTTGTATATTTATGGAACTTCATTCAAGATAACTCTCGGAAAGGAAATCGAAAGAAATCTTTCAGAGGAAAACCCGGTCACTAAGGAAAACTCGTAACTATGGTCACCGAGGTATTTTGCATTGACGGATTTACAAAACAATCACTTCTTACCACATTTCGGGTAATTACTCGTAAGGAATCACTTCACCAGAGTTTTAGCAAGCGAGACAATAAATTGTATAAGGCCCGAACACCTCGCATCTCCGATTAAAGATTCGGGGAAACACCGAGTGAGTCTATCCGTAATTGTTTCTGCATAAAGCGTGATACATCGCGCGGAGGCAAGTTTTCACAAAAGAAAAATTCAGTACACTATCTTATCTGTAGACAAAATACACGTTTCGCAGAGAAAGTGTCGAGAAAATTTTTTTTAACTTACCACCATCTGCCGAAACGGACACTGGTGTGACGTTCGAAGAGGCAAATCCAAGATATGCCGCGAGAAGAAGGTACCTCCTCATTTTCGAGTTACCTGCTGAATGAATTCGCCGCTACGTATACTCGTAAAGTTCACAGTAACAAACGTAAATGCGTTCACGCGACCATTATGAAACTCTCAAAGCTTCACGTCAAGGCCCGGATGCAAGAAAAACACTTCTTCGATGAGACGTAGATTTCTTACTCAATGAGAGCGACCCCTCGTGTCCTTTTTTGCTGATATTTGTAGCGGTCTCCCACAGATGTCCTGTCGGCGTGGGTGTCGGATACGAGGCCGCGCAGCACGAATAGTGCTGCGGCGCGGTGGCGAGGCACACAAACTAATCGCGACGGGGACTAGGAGCGCCGGCCGTCGCTTCGAAGATCTCACACGATCAAGAAGAAAATCTATGGCAACCCAACGCACCTGCGCACGTAACGTGACCCATGACGTCACTGTATTGACCGACAATGATCGAAAATAATCACGCAAACAATAATGTTAATTTCTGCGGCCATTTACTTTTTGTAATCCTAAAACGATGTTACTGAACATCTCGCTGAATTATTCCACGCCGTGGGGAAAACGCAGAAACCGATCCCGAGGCTCGTCTTCTAATGAACAACGAGGCCACTCCTTTATTTAAGAGAAAGCCAAACAAGAAAACGGCTTAATCGTCGGACTCAACGTTCGTCGCGTACCACCTAGTCTACCATAGAGTGTATATATGTATATAAATCCATGTAATAAATTTTTATATTTATAATTCATTTTATTTGCAGCCTGAAATTTTGTTGGCGCGAGAAAGAAATGTTTTTAACCTGGCAGAAGTCATAAATGCGACTTTTTACCTTGGTCTGAGCCAACCCCTTAATATCAAAGAACTTCATTCAACGTCCATAGTCTTTTTATCACGTATTTTATGTATAAACCAGTGTCTACCCCTACAATAGTAGGGCCTAGATAGATAATACAGTAAATAATACAGCAAATTTCGTTAAGATTTCTTTCCTTACAGTACTTCTCCATTTAATCTTTTACATTTCAGAACCAGACATGCCTTCTCGCGCAATGCGAAGTATTAATTAAATGTATGCTTACCAGGGCGACAAAATAAAACAATTCCTTATAGCTACGTACAATTTATACTTTATACTGACACAAATATTTTTTTTTTGGTGCATCAACTTGTTGAAAGACGCAGACATAACCAAAGATTCCATTTTTCCAATCCCTCCTCCCGACCTTTCATTGATCTCCCTTGGCCAATTTTAAAATTAGTAGATCAATATTTTCTGGATTACGTAATTTTATGGCCGCAATAAAGTTTTAAATGGTTCCGTGCCGCAACGATAAGTATAAATTTACAAAAGAAAAGGGGAAGCATGTCAATTATAAACTCCTTGATATCAACGGCAAACGAAAACGACGGAACTTCACTTATTTTTTTATCGCAAATTCTACATTTTATTTTTGTTGTACCTCGGTTAAAATGTATTAAAAAACTACTACTTATACTACAGTATTTTCTTTTGCTGTGGCGATTTTATTTAGTATGTTTTTTCTCCTTTTTGGAGTAGTTTACTTTAACTTGTTCCTTTGCCTCGAGTCCGGATGAAGATGGGCGCTTGAAATCCGTTTGTAGTAATTATGGAAACAACTGCATGACCCTTAAATTCCTTTACGATGCAGTTACATTTGTTACTGATAATGAAAGGTTGACAAACCTGGAACTATAACTCTCTTAAAAATATTTGTTTAAAATTTAGATACGGAGTTATATATATATATATATATATATATATATATATATAATTCATAAGGACAGGAAAGAGAGACAGAAAGTTGGTGGCTTACCTGAGGTTCACAGGTGGCAGGCACCATGTAGGATTTGAAGTTCTTGAATTTTCGGAGGCACCGCCCCTTTCATCAGAAAGTTAGGAAGGCATTTCCAGTGACGGCCAGCTGGCGGTGCCTACGAAAATTCAAGAGCTTCAAATCCTACATGATGCCTGCCATCTGTGAACCTCAGCTAAGCCACCAACTTTCTGTCTCTATTTCCTGTCGTTATTAATTGTTTTAATTAATCAATGTCATTTTCTGACGCATATATATATATTAAAAAATCGAGCGATGAGTCGTCGCCTGCGCGGGGCGTGTTTCCGTCCTGGTACATACAACGTTGCAAAATTAATTATTGTCAGTGATATCTCTGCTCTGCCTCTCGCAAAATCGCATTTATTACATGTTCTCCGGCTAAAATCGAACTTTGGCACACAATAGCACGTGCACTGGTCGACAGTACATTCTGACACTGACAAACCATAGAGTTAAACTAGATTGCCCCGTAAACGCCTTCCTGAGAGATAATAGCGGGGCGCTCGACAACTCATGTTGACGCAGACAAATTGTTGAGGGTTAAAGAAACTAGACTTCCCCCAACGCACCAATCTCACAATAGCAAATTCACCATAGAGGGATAATTGTATACAACAGTCTTCCTCCAGAAGTAAAGAGCAATAATAAGACAATTTGTATAGCGTTGATATGTTGCTGTGTAAACTATCCTATTGCATAACTTGCGTACTTTCTCTTCAGTTTTATTAGCTCTTTTTGTTGTTGCTTTCAAATACGGGCTCGAGCTACACATTTCCCATCGTTCAAGTGAATTGTCCGTCGGTTATATGTATGCGTCGTACTATGTGCTACCATAATACGTGAAAACGCCCTTAAGCTGTAACCAGATTTTAACACTGGTGAAGCGGGACATTGTTGACCCGTGGCGACGGGGTTCTTAATTAAACAATTGGTCTATATGGAGCAAAAAGGTGCACATAGTATTGTAATACATTTTTTAAAATTTCAACCTAAGTACAATTTACAAATAAAACGATTATGTATAGTATTATTTTTTTCTTTGGCATGTTTCTTATTTGAGTGAATTTGTTTAGTAGATTGTTGTCGTTGTTTAAAAGGTTATGAAATTTTTCTCAAGAACTTGATAAATTATATTTCACACATAAAATGACTTTCAAAGTCTCAATACTTAATGGTGTTTTTTTTAGTCCTCAACCAAGAGAAATAATGTTTTTATTTAATCTATACGAAAAAATAAATTTGAAGTGTCTGTCTGTCCGTATGTTTGTCCGGAATAGGCTCCGAAATAGCTCAACGGATTTCAATTAAATTGAAGGGTTTAAAACAAAAATTTTACTTAAATATTCGTGCATATTTCATTTAGATAATGATATTAATATAATATTAATTCTACGGGAAGGTTTCTTGGCAAACGTGCGTTTGAATCTCCAAAATTTGATGCGTGTTGCCTATACTCTTGATCTGTTCATGCTCCGATACGGCTCAACGGATTTCAATGAAAATTTCAGGAACTGAAACAGGAATTTTAACTTAAATTTTCGTGTACGCTTCATTTCGATATCTTGCAGAGTTCAGTAGATATTCATGTAAATGTTTATAAATCCATCTACGCGAAAGGCGGCGTGAAAATCAACTGCGAGTTAAAAGTCCTATACGCGTTCCTATACCATTCATCCCACTTACTTGCGTCAGAATATATATATAGAATTATTTTTTTCTGGTTGTTTGTTTAATTCTGAAAGTGCATGTGGGGAAAGGATATTACACACAATTGCCTCGGATAATTTTCCAGCACAGGCAAATTCTCTGTTGAATAACTTTTTGACAACTTGTGATGGTCCATAGATCTGAAGGATTGATTGCGATTAATAGCATGAAAAGATAATGCTAATATATTTTCTCGTCTCCATAAGTTGTTTTCCGAAAAAAATTATTTTATATTTTTGTGCCTTCAAGCGCTTTTAAATATCATTCATCCCGCCGTGTGAAATAGAAAATTCACCATAACATGTTCCCAAGAAATCACTTCTGTTTTTTTTAATAAAAGGAAATTTACTTCTTAAATAATCATTGAATTATCAACCAAAAACAACATTCCCTCCCTGTTCTCACGCTGTTCTCTAACTTGTCGTGCATTTCTTTAAAAAATCGGGACTTTCTAAAAACGCCGCGAGACAAATTGTTAAAAATCATGACTGTCCCGCCAAAAACGGGACCTTAAGGATATTGAATTTGATCAAGAAAGAGATTATCGGTGCTATTTGTTGAAATCCCGCGAAAACGAAGTCGCGGGCACTACTTCTTCATTTTCTTCCTTGGTTCTGCAGCCCATAGAGGGTATTGGCCTACTGGATCGACTGCGGACTGTCGGGACTGTCCCGCGAATTTGGAGTGATACGTGGTCAGTTTCTCGATTCTCGAACAGTCTTAGTCCCAGTCCCCATGACAATGACGAAACAAACATCCAAGTCCATGCCAGGATTCGAACCCAGGACCTCTGTATTGTGAAGCAGCGACGTTAGCCTCCAGATCACAGGAGGTCGGCGCGAGCACAGCCAGTGGAGTATAAATATAAAAATAACGTATATCGTTTTGATATGTAGATGAAGATGGGTTCGATACAAAGCATATTGATGAATAAGACGAGCAATGATGTTTTCTAATACTAATATTAGTCATAGACATTTATTTGTTCCTAGCGCTTGGAGTAGGAAATGTCACAAATGATGCGGTAATAAATCATATTTATTCGTATCTTACGTTAGAATAATTTAGTGACATCGGAGGGCTTTTGAAATTTGGGAACGTAAAGATCGAGAAGGATATCAGCCGGCTGATATGGTGTAGTGGTTTGCGTCGCTTTCTCGTTCCACAGAGGTCCCGGGCTCGAATCTTGGCACGGGCTTCAACGTTGTGTTCTTTGGGTTACCAATACTATGATTCTTTTACTTAGATATAAAGTTCCCCGTAATTGTGTACCGTCGCTAATGACCGTAGTATTTGGTGCTACTTTTTTTTTAAAAAAAAAGGAAAGTAAAAAGGGTATATCTTTAGCGGGGGTTGTTAGGTCTTTTTACTGGTTGTTAACTTCGTGAAATGCTTGTTAATTGTGTTAATAAAAAACTATTGATGAAAGGAGATTTCCAGTCAGAATTTCATACAAAAAAAATACATATACGATATTCTTGCAATCCCACCAAAAAAAGGGTAATGTAAGCTGAGCTGCCGGGATATACCATACCCTGATAAGTACATATCTGTTATTGAACGTAACTATAGCTGTAAATTAGAGAAATTATTAAAATTAGTGCACAGCCTGTGGCTTATTGGCAAATCAAACATGCTGCGGAATATGAACCTTAGCGGTTTAGAAAAAATTACCTGAGGTCTCTTTGTTTGCGAGTTCGAAGGGCGAGAGCAGATCTAGGAATATTTTTGAAAGAGGGAACTGAGTTTCCTTCTCATGGAATGAGAATAATTAGTTTGTAGGAAGAAGTTAGTTCACGGAGAAAGTTCATAAATATAGTTAGTTCGTAGTGAAAGTTTGACTCGGAATGAGTGTGAGTTAGTGTTGAAGTACCAGAGGGAGAGTCTTATGAAAATGATGTAGCTATAGTTACTAAGTCAAGGCATTGTGGATTCAAAGTTATTAGTCATTTGATAATTGGAAGAGAGTTGATTAATAAGTCTAACAAGAAGGGAAGAAAATTTTAGTAAGTTTTTAAGTTAACGCAGAGATGTGAGAGAATGATGACTAACCGAGACCTGTCTGCCTTAAACAAAATATTTTATACTGACTACTTAGTTGCGCCCACAAAACCCGTTTAAAAAGATCCTTAAAGTAAATATCAACGCTGAACAATAAGATTAATATAATATTCTTGTTAGCATATTTAGATAATATATTATAAAAATAATTAACCCAAGTCTTTAAAATCGAAATTCATCTAACTTTCTAGAAACGTTACCCCTTCTATAATTCAATTCACACGACAGCAGTACCTCTCTTCGTCGTTCCATAGTGTGACGCGCATAAATTTTTGTTGTATATTTACTTTATTTATCTAAATTAATTTACAAAAGTAAGCATTCTTCAGGAAGTCTCCATAAGGAACAGATCCTGAGACGTTCGCAAGGAACATTTGTGGTGTAAACCGGTAAACAAACACAGTCATAAACTTGAAGCCTGACTGAAGAGTCTCAGTCCTTTGTTTGGTAGGATTTTGCGACTCGCTGAGAAACCCAGGCAGGCAAGGTCAGCAAAGTGGTTGACCCAAAAGATCCCTAGGGTTGTCCCCTGCAAAATTTTGAATTTTTGGCGAGGAAGGGTAGGAACGCCAACCCCATTGGAGGACCAGGGGAATATAGATAAAGCGGGAAGACCAATGAGGTATTTAGGAGAGCTGAGTTCGAGGTGGAAAAGATCTCAAAAATATATTCGGAAAGGAGCGTCGAGGTGAGAGAGTGAGTTAGCCGGTCGTACCGGATGGTTTCAAGGAGTCATAAGGAGAGGCGATCTGGCTAAAAGTGTCTGGAAGAAGCGAAAGTGAAGACACGTTTCCTGAACCACATCGGAGGCCTGCCTGCTTCACATACTGACCCGGAAACTGCTTTTCACTTGAATCCAGGATTTCCGGTCAACCAGGAAACTAGGGGAGGATGAATGCAAAGTAAGAAACCAAAGGCAAGTATCTCTTGCTCTGCTATGCGTATAAACACGTCATACAGCTCTGAGTAAAGTAGATTAAATTTACTTATGTCTCTTGCTATTTTCTTTGTTTGGTTAGGGCTCAGCTGGGCAAATAAAATTCATTGAAATTAATTTGTTGAATCTTTTACATTTGCTAATAATAAAACTGTTTTAAATGTCAAAGTTGAAATTTATTAGCGCCCACCCATTTAAATATATACTCTAAATTCCTTAACATATTTAAAAATAAAAGCCACGTAACAATAGAAATACAACAATAGTAAAGACTTTCGCTTATAAATAATTATTAATTTCCTACTTTTTATTGAAACGATTGTAAGTCACTGTTGAATACCCAACATGGCCGTAGTGATCCAAATGGGTTCCTGTAATCAGTATGCTATTATCGAATGCCTCAACTCTCCGTTTATACTTTTACTTAGGAATGAAACAATATTTAGATGTGTTTTTTTACGCCAAAAGACGTTTAAATTATATGGATGAAAGATAAACCAAGAGGAAAAATAGTTCATTGAAATTCTGTCTACTTTGAGTTCGTTTGAAGGCAAAAACAGAATTCCATGTGTGTTCCCAACATTACTTCAACATTTTTATGTCATAATAGAAAAAGATTATTTGAAATATAAATAAAATCTAGAACTCGATGGTTTCAAATATTTTATGCTTTGACAAGGCAACAGCGTACTGACTCAAGATTAAAAAGGAAAACGTTGTACTATAAACAAAACGGATTCGCCCAGTAATATATTACTTGTTTATAAAACTTGGAATATTGTATCTTTGTCCAGCCCACCTCCAGACTGGACGATTTGCTTGACCGTTTGAGCCTGAAAGTTGCCTACGAAGCAGCCGACTTCTGGGTGAGGTCTTGCCTCACTTTCTTAAGAGTGCCAGGACTGTTAATTTTGGCTCTTATCTATGCTACTCAATTCCTCGCTCTCTTGTGTATTTATAATCGCTGAACCTTAGAGTTAACCGTATTCAATTTTTTGATTTTAGAATTAATATTGCAGTTTAAGTTTATTTATTTTACGATTGGTACAGTTTATTGTTAGTTTCAGAAGGAGTTATTTGATATATTTTACTATATTGGTTTCTTTATTACTATATGTCCTTATTTATTTTAATTCCCACAAATTCACATTTCCTAGTTTAACTGCCTAATGATTTAATTTTGAGTGTCCTAATTTATTGCAATTTCCCACTATCAAGTTTAACGGTCTTCCATACAATTTTGCTCTGTATTCTTGAATCACATTTCGGTCGTAATTATCCTTAGAGGCAGTCCAGGACAAACATTTTATTTATTTGAACCTATATATATTTTAATCTAAATTAATGTTTAACTACATACTTCAAAATTGTAAGCAATATTATTTATGTCAACGGTATTAATTAAGAAACTTGAATTTTAAATAATTAATTTTTTTCACGAAATATTATTACATTATATTTTCTAAATTTTTATACTTTTTTTGTAGTAAAATTTTGAAGAAAGTGATCTGATAAAGTTTCAAATGTGATGAACTGAATGAAAATTTTGTTCGTTTGTTAATCGGTCCTTAAATTTAATTTTATATAATTTTTATTCAATTTGTTATTACTATCATTTTATTGAATCAACCTAAGGGTCTACGCATGCGTTACCATGAGCCAGTAAATTTTCAGTGTCTGTTTTCTGTATCTCAATGTATAGAAATGTAATTTATAATTTCTGTTTGTTACTAAAAAATTTTATACGTACAGCTAAAAATTATGGAATAGTAAACAATTCAGTTGGTCTTCAATTTTGAATGAGTTTTTGAATAAATATTTAAATTTCCTATTGTAAATAACGGGTTCTTTTTTTAATTCTGCCTTCACTTGTTGCCTCTTTCGGATTCAAGGAAATCTTACGTGTCTTCAAGTGAAGGGATCGTTTTTATCCGTCGTTTATGGGAATGGTGCTATTCAAATGGAATCTGACTTAAGCTTAAATCTCTTCCTTATATGTCCACGCAGCAGCACTTGTGGTGGGGGTTGGTAAAAATTAATATTAATACAAAAGAATGGAAATTTTAATTAAAAAAAGAAATTTTATTCAATTAAAAATTTAACACTTTTTGGTTAAAAACAAATTAAATAAAAATTAATACATTAAATTACAAAAAATAATTAAAATTTAATTTTGGGCCGGAAGCTTGCTAAACTCAACCGAGAGAAATAATATTATTTAGGGATATAGTGGGGATAAAAACAAAACTTGGAATCGGATTTTTTAATAAACACTCAAAATAACCGGGGCGAGAAACATAAATTTGTACATCATTGCTCTGGATATCGGTACATCTCGTGGTGTTCGTCAGTTGTGGTTGCCGGAAACAGCTACTCATCTCGTAGTACACAACCAGCCATGTGGTTGAAGAGAATCCTCCAGATAATTGCCGAATACTCAGCAATGCTGCAGACTCGGTACTCTGAACGTAGCAAAAATCTGAGAAAGTCTCCAATAATCGAAAAATTCCTCCGTTCCGTCTTTTACTAATTTTGCTCCGCCTATGTGTGTCTGGTTGGGTTGAAAAAGGTGTGTCCTTCTTCCCTGTATCGTGGTGACCTTGTCTGTCAAGCCCTTGAGTTCGCAGGTGCAGGTAAGATGTCCAGGCTGCGAAAGTGTCCCGGAATCTTCAGACAAGAAAATGGTGGCTAGCGTAACCTATTATTTTCATTTCCTGCCCTTCTATGTCCTGTCCCTTCCTGCTTATTGCCGCAAGGGTATGTGCACGTGCAGTTATTCTTGATTTACAAGTGTCACATTTTTAGACCCTTCCAAAATCTTACAGCCAATGGCACTAATGGTACTGGATTCCTATCTCTCTTCTGGCTATATATATGGATAATAAAATTAACTAATCATGTTCATTATTGTTCTGCTTCTTAAGATTAGAACGGAACATATACATACAAAATATCCAAAACTCAATTAACAGTTATAATGGGGGTAATTTTTTTCTTATATATGTGGGTGCAAACGCACACCACACACTCCAGTCAGGGTTTTTTGTTATCCCTTATTGACTTGCCACTTGTGGCAACGTTTGTGTATTGTGGTCCTGCGAGCATATATGAAAATGGCTGACATACGGGAATTCATTATTGTTCTCAGGGAGGTTTTCTGATGTATTTGTTTGAGTGTCCCTTAGCTACCCGAACTCCTCAAGTTAAAACTAGTCAAAGCGTGCAAGTTGGTATCACAAGAATTCTATTTTCGTACTTACGCCTGGTGGTGATTCGCAAAAACACTGTTTCAACCACAGCATACACACGAATCGTTTATTTATTTTTCTGAAAGTAAGGTTAGCGATACGTTTGTTCGTCCAACGTCCGTTATGGATAAGGACAAAGGAGAAATAGCCAGGTGTAGTGTGTTTTGAATACTGAAGGCCTTTCTTCTTTTTTATATCCGGTGAACTCAAGGAATTTTTTGGTTGTCTCAAATAAGTAAAGCGGGAGACAGCTATTTCCGTTACATAACGATTTTATTACATTTATTACCAATTTATTCTCCTTATCCATCTAAATAAGCTTGTTTATTTGAATTCAGCCCATGCAAGTATATGAATCTATATTCCTTCGAGTTTCCCCGCTGCATATATATTCAACCTGCCAATGATTGCAATTCTAAAATTATCTTAATTATTTTCCAGGTTCTGACAGAGTTGGTACAGACCTCGTAGGCTAAATCACTGCTTGTTTCTAGAGGAAATTTGTTAGCCTTTGAGCATAGCCATTCAAGTTTGTTAGTGTACATTCATGTCCGTGTTAATATGGTTTTAATTTACTTTTCAAGCACCGCAGTACATGTGCGGAGATCATAAATATGCATGCTGTCTGCTGTCAAAATGCGTAGGAAGGCCTTCATCAACGATGGATTTATCCCGAGGACATACATAAAATTAGCAATCTGCTTTCAGCTTACAGTTCTGGATATGAAATAGTATCCGGATATTTGACCATATTCTGTAGAGGCACAACACCGGCTGAGGTGAAATAACTATAATCTTAATTAACTAGACTGTAAATAAATTGACGATTATACACACATTTGTGAATTATTTAAATTGTTCATTTTATAACGTCAAGTCTTAAAAAAATGTATCAATCTGACAGAGTGTGAGTTAGACTCATTAGTATGAAATATCAGACCATTTAAGGATCCTTATTTGATATGATAAAGATAATACATTATTAATAAATTAATTAAAGTCGTTATTAATCGGAAATCAGTTACTCCCGCTTTACTTATAGGAGACAAACAAGAAAATTCATTACCCTGCGTTCCCTCTGTTGTCATAACATTCGAGACGCTCCTAACGAAATAATCTCTTAAGTTAATAAAGGATTAATAAAAGTCTTCAATGCTCCAATAGCAGAAGTTTTCAGGATTACGCTTTACTCATATGCAATCTTTAATTTACAAATTAATACAAATCATTTACATAAAATATTCACTATGTATATGTATATAACGTCTAGGGCATGACGGACTTTCTAACTAGGTAACTTAATTGCCTTCTAGTCAAATTTATTCAGTCGGCGAATTTAAATACCAACACCCAAGATCTTGCCAGGAATCGAACCCAGTGTGACGTGGTTTTTATTTTATTTTCAATTTATAAATATATTTAAGAATTTAGAGTATATATTTAAATGGGTGAGAATAAATCTCAACATTTGACATTTAAAACAGTTTTATTATTAACAAATGTAAAAGATTCAACAAATTATAATATTTAGAAATTAATTAATTTCAATGAATTTATTTGCCCAGCTGAGCCCTAGCCAAAGGATTAACATAGCAAGAGACTTAAGTAAATTTGATCTACTTTACTTAGAGGTGTATGATGTGTTTATACGCATAGCAGAGCGAGAGAGCCTTTGGTTTCTTACTTTGCATACATCCCAAGTTTCCTGGTTGACCGGAAATCCTGGATTCAATGGAAAACCAGCTTCCGGGTCGGTATGTGAAGCAGGCAGGCCTCCGATGTGGGTCAGGAAACGAGTCTTCACTTTCGTTTCCACCTCCGACGCTCCTTTCCGAATCTCTTTCCGAGATCCTTCCCACCTCGAACTCAGCTCTCCTAAATACCTCATTGGCACCCCGCTTTTTGTATATTCCCCTGGTCCTCCAATGGGGTTGGCGTTCCTACCGTTCCTCTCCAAAAATTCAAAATAATGCAGGGGCCAACCCTAGGCATCTTTTGGGTCAACCACTTTGCTGACCTGGGTTTCTCACCGAGTCGCAAAATCCTTCCAAAGGGCTGAGACTCCTCGGGCGCCAGTCAGGCTTCAAGTTTATGACTGTGTTTGTTTACCGGGTTTATCCCAGAAATGTGCCTTGTAAACATCTCAGAATCTGCTCACTATGGAACCCTCGTACAGAATGTTTACTTTTTAAATTAATTTAGATAAATAAAATAAAATATCCAACTGATATTTATACATGTCACACTAGGACCTCTTTGGTGCGGGGCAAGGGTCCATTCACCTCTTACTAGTGTAACAATAAAATGTTAATAATCCATTTACTTATTCGACACATACAAGAAAATACCTAACCCTTCGTTCCTTCTGTTCGCATAAAATTCGGTTACAACATTTATTTTTCTCTTTAGTTTTATTGTCCCTTTTTAATTCAAACAAAGGCCAAATACGAAAAAGTAATTTTGACGTACTTCGGATCTCATGACCTTTGAATTGTTTTTATTTATTTATTCCCTCCTTGTAGGCTCGCAAGGCTGATTTAAAAAATATAGAATAGTGGAAATAAAAAGATGAAGTCTTTGACTGTACTCTATCTAAAAATATTAGATAATTATCGTTTCCTTACAAAATTACGAGCAAGTCGCCATTTGAAGCTACGTCAGATACACGTGCTTTATTTTAAATTAGGCTTTTAAAAAGTTAATTAACGTAAAGCGCGACGGCTTTGGAAAAAAACTTGCCAATCACATTTGTAGGAGACTTCAATCAATCTCCTTCGTCAATGGTGCCTTTTAAAGGTTCTTTTTCAATTCGACGTGCACCTGGTCGCAAAAAAAGTTGGTTGGTACAGATAGAAAGGCCACGCGTTTTACCGAGTCCTGCAGTATTTTCAGGATAAAGGTCATCTAGGGTAAAGTAATAAGAGGACGAGTGTTCCGTTGCAGCGAAGAAGATTCCCGAAACTTCGGGCGGAATCGACATCAATAGAATCTGCGCAGACCGCTACATAGCGGCGATATTGCGAAACGAATTCCGATAAACTATTACAGTTGTTTTAACTTTTACAGACAAATAACCATTTTGTTTTCTTCTGTTACGATTTATGCGTCAATAAGCAGAACGAGGAGCAAGGAGGCTTAAACTGATAAACGTAAATCAAGTTAAAACTTTGGAAATTGAATACATCTGTCCACATCAGCGCATTTCCCACTATTTATGCATTAAATGAAACATAAATTAGTTTCACTGGCTATCGGATTGGTTTAATTAACAAGGCATGGATTTCTGGGTCAGCGTAAAATTATCAACGATGATATCTGACTTTAAGGGCGTCGGAAAGCTTCCATCTTGTCAATGTTAAAATAGATACGTTTTCTGGAAACCTGAAAATTTCAAAGCTCATTTTTAACCTTATGGCAAGTGTGTGGAAGAAGAATAAATTTTTTGAATTATCAGCCATAGATAAAAAAGGTTCTAAAATTTTCTATAAAAACAGAGCTAGATAAATAAATTATTAATTACAATAATTCATTTATTCTGCTTTCATGCACGTAACTTTGGATTTAAAAAAGGTGCACAAATTTTCCTCCGAGAAAATTGTAGATAAAAAGCCCTATATTAGCATTGGCAAATGTACATCCTTCGAGATTCTTCGTGATCTCAGACCAAACACTATGGCAAACGTCGTGTATCAGTAGAATGATCTGTGAGCACGGAAATTCATGTAACTGTACTATCGTGACGCATCGCCGGTAACGTGCGACTTGGAGGAATTTACCCTTAACAGACACAGTGTATTACTACAGAGATTATTGTAGTGAGTAAATTTCTGTTCTGTTGGATGGAATAATAGGACTGCTTAATAACCGTACGAAAGGGATCAGTGATTGCTTGGAATTTTCAACGGTATTATTGGAGTACTTCTTTGCAATTGATTTTTACAGAATTTTTTTTCAGTCGTAAAACAGGATGACAATAATTGTAACTATTAATTTTCCACGTTACATAAAGGTGTTAGAAAGCTTCAGAGAACGTACAGAATACGTCCGGAACCTGTCGGTAAATCTTTACACAGGGCTCACAGAACTTTCTCGTAGTTTCATTTTCCGCTGTTTTCGGAGCACAAACTCTGACGACTGAGAAACCGACGCGGCTTTGAAGTACGAAAACAATTTTGACATCTCGTCATGCAGAGAAACAAAGACAGCCGTCGACCGAAGATGTTTATTAAAATTTGTAAACACTGCGGTTAGAAAATCCAGGCCCTCGGGTTTGTTGAGCAGATTTGTAGCTTCAAACGTGGAAATAATTTATTTTCTGTGAGGCTTCAAATATGCTTATGAGAAACGTTGAAGGAAATCTCGACGCTTAGCTGCTGCGTCTGTATACTAAATATTGATCGACACTTCGAATGGATGACATTACCGTTACCGCTTATCAAACGGCCGGTCTTTTAGTCCCTTGATTTCCCTATCTTCACCTCTTCTGTTCGTCGTCATTTCAGTATTATCGTATAAGATCTGTAAAATTCATGTCTCGTTAAGTTCTAATGACAGTTTTGTATTGAATGCCTTTCTAATTACAAATAAATTAATAACAAGAAAATTGTGTGGTACAGTTCTGTTAATTTGCGTTATTTTATTAGATTATTATTATTATTATTATTCAATCCATTAGTCCTCGGTTGAGGAAATAGGATACGTCAAATATAATATTATCAAGAAATATACAAAATATTACAATTAAGAATTGTTGGGCAAAAAGATGAAAGATAAAATTCAATCTTCAATTTTCAGTCGACGGAGGAGGCAGCAGAAGATCGTGCGTAGGTTCTCGTCGAACATGAAAAAAAAAATAAGTCAGCAGTAGTAGAGTACAGACAACTGAAAACGATTAAAAACTACTGTTTACGGCACTGTTAATTCTTAATGGTTGTAAATAGAGGACAAAATAATCTTTACTGGACCGGGAAGTGAACCAAGGAACTATACAATTTTATTAATAGTGGAAAGTTAAGTAATACAAAATTTGAAATACGAGGACCATGGATTTTCAATCTTTTTTGCCAAGGAATTTTACTGTTTGTACCTTAGCCGAGTCAAGAATTCTCCTGGTGCATTAAAAAAGCACTGTGTAATATAATTACCGGGCAGGGATTGAATTTTAATTTAAATTATGACCAATTTATTAAGTTAGATTTAAAAAAATTAAATCTATTAACTAAAATCACAATAAGTACAAAAACTTAGGGTCCATTAAAAGTACCACGGCTGGCTCAATTTGTTTTTATTGTGAAACTATCTATTCAAGGGACATTTTGTGGGCATTTCGTGCAGGAAGAAATCAAACATTCGCACCGGCAATTAATTTGCACTCACGCGTCTGGCTTCCGGCTCTCCTTGTTTTGTGACTTCTGCGTTTTTACCTGGGACTGGCTTCTCTCAGATTGTCTCAAGATTCAAAACACACTTTTCTCAATCCTCACCACCTTCCTGCTTCAAAGTTCATTCCGGAATAACTGCTTTCTTTCTCTCTCTCCAAGATTCTTTCCTTAGTGATCCCCCTCCTTCGACGATTATTTCCCAAATCATTTTCTTACTGCCAAGTTCCATTCCAGACTCATCAATTTCCATTCCCCGACTTCTTCCTTGTTCAATGGTCATTCCCCGACTGATTAATTTCTTCCTCTTCACCTCTTCAGGTAAACTTTTCCAGACTCCCTCCATGATGTGGATGATGGATCACATGACCCTCAGCCCCAATCAAATCTCCAGCTTGGCCCACTGTTTTTATACCTAATTTGTGGAGGAAGATGCCCCTTCAAAATACTCGGTGTCAATGAACTGGGCACAGATAAATATTCCTTAATCCGCAAAACTGTGGATTAAACATGCCCGGGTCGGCGATGTCTCGTCTTGCTGTCACCTTGATGCTATTCTATTATAAGCGTAATTTTGGCAGCATGAGCGTGAGAGAAAGAGAGATAGAGAGAGGGGGAGGGAGAGCGAGTATTCTCACTCCATCCATTGTTGCAGAAGAATTCGCGCCGTAATTAACCTATCGTTGACAGAGAGCTAACTCCCTGAGAAAAATTAAACTTCTTTAGATCGCCGATACGATGTATACGGAAATTGGTTTTATTTGTCGCGTCGGGTAAAATTTAATATGTAGTTATTGCTCACTTTTAAAAGCAAATAAAATAAATATAATTTATCCCAATAAATATAAATGAAGTTTCTGTCTGTTTTCATCGGATTGGCTTCGAAACGTGAGAAAGCGGTACCAGTTCAAAACCAACTGCGAGTTATAAGGTCTTCCCTGAAGCGATTATAATAAATGATACCGTTCTTTTTATATATTTAATGAATTCAACTTTATCAAAATTCTGTATCTGTTGTTTCGTTTTTAGGGCAAATTAAAAAGCTATTTCCGCGCGAACTAAGTCCCGGGTATTGGTAGTTTATAAATAATTCTTTAACAGTTTGATATTAAGAAAAAATTAACTTAAATTTCAATTAAAAGTTATAACAATAGTTTCATATATTTATTTATTGGCTCTGTAGCCCAAGAGGGATTTAACCTACCGAGTCGAATGCGGACTGTCATTTTCCAAGACACATTCCGTATTTGGACTGGTACTTGATCGGTGTAGCAATTCTCCGTCAGTCTTAACCACTGACTCCGATGACTATAACGAATATGGACATCCATGCCCCCGCCGGGATTCGAACCCGGGACCTTTGTGATGCGAGGCAGCGACTCTGAGCACTATAACACAGGACGTCGGCGACAATAATTTTGTAAATAAAACGAAATAGGTTGATGGAACTGAAGCGGATTTTCTAAAAATTAGCATAAATTAAAATTCAAGGAATTTAAATAGTTGGTAGGGATTGATATGGACTACTTTGGGAATCATTGTACTTGCTGTGAGAATAAAACGTAAATTGTTCTCAACCATGAGGTTCTGTGCCTATAAATAACCAGTAAATTTCTTTTAGTTTCATGCTGAGTTGTATATGTTCATATGTAATAAATAATATTTAAAATTAATTGAAAGACATTTTAACCATTCTTATTATTCTAAACGTATAATTTGTAGTAATTAAGATGAAAACGCCAGTAATGGGAAAGCCTTTGACAGAGCGTTTGAAGCAATTTGCTGGCGATCGCAGAATTAGCAACGCAGCGTCAACTGCCCCGATTTAATTATTTTGCAGCAGATATGAAGCTAATTACTTTTTTGCCGGTGTCATGTTTTTCCCCCTGGAACTAGAATTCACATGCTAGTACTTGCCTTATGAAATACGTTACTTGTGTCTGCTGGAATGCCTTATACAAATTAATGTAAAGTTCTTGTGACAAAACACTCATTCGTATTTGACAAACAAAGCAAGATAAAGAAAATTATTTTAATTAGTTGAATGCCTAGTTAGGTTTCGTTTTAAACTGAAAATGAATTTATTACATAATTAATATTATTCCTCTTAAGAATTAATAAGACAATCGTGTTGTTTTATGGAGCTTAAATTTTCCACAAAGAAATAACTAGAATCAACGTTATAAGAAATATTGCTGTCAAGTAAATAAGCAAGTATAATTTGATACTGTGGTAAATTAACAGCAGGTCTTCCCGTATTTCACATGTGCCCTAATTAAAATGGCCGATGCACTCGTATTGAGACTTTACGAGGGGAAGTAGTTTCAGTAATTTGGCTGCCACGCTCACAATTAAGTACTTTACTTCCAGTGAGTTCCTGATGCGAATTTCTGTTAAAGCACTCTGTACGATGTGGTCGTGGCGTGTCGTTCGTGTTATTCAAATATATGTTAATGACTCTTCGGTACTCACGGAGACTTGATAAAGAACTTAACTTACAATCAGAACTCCCTATCTCACAATAGAAAAATAAAAAAATTGTTAATCTAGCAACATTTATCAAAAGATTTAAAAATTAATAATACATTCTAAGTTGCTTAAAGCTAACTTTGATTTTATGTGTTTTACCAGTTTATTTTGTATTACATTCTTAGGTGTTCAGTGTACCCTGTCTTTAAAAAGGAAATTGATTACAGTTTGTAATGGAACTAAGAGTACAAAGGGGCGTACATGAATTCATTTATTTACTTAGACGTCCATTTATCAATATATGGAGTACTTTCATTGTCCTATTTGTTTCGTGGCCCAAAGTGATTCTAACTGTCGGCGTAAAAAAAAGTGCGTTGGCAATGAATATTACAATTGTTATTATCGATGTTGGGAAAACGTGCACGTGAGGTTCAGAGCTCTGAGCTCTGGAATTAATCCGTGTGATCCCCGTGGTGGAGAAATCCGTATATGAAAGGCGAAATGTTAAACTCAGACGGGACGGAAGCCCAAAGATAGTGGTTTTTGAAGACTAGATTTCGCTTCTTCAAGTTTTCAGAACGGATGCGGACAAAGTGACGAGGCAGTCGAAGATGAGGTGAAGGATAATTATGGGAGGCAGTTGTATATAATAAAAAACATCATTTCAATAAGATTGGTGTTCCGTTACTGTAGAAACAAGTATTATCCACAACCCGACTGATAAAACGTTTATAACATTAAGAAAAAACTCAAAAGGGTACAGAAACGTTTTTGTTCTGTTAAATAAAAGTATTATGATACTTTTAAAAAATATAAAAAAATGTCTCGTTAAAAACATGTTATTCTTTTTATTTGTATACAATAAGCTCGGATGTAAATGCTTATGGTCTTTGTACAGAAAAAATTACGTTTCACTTTCATACTACTAATTTGTAATTGTCCCTGTTTGGATCCACGGAAGTAAAAACTTGTGTTCTCATTACATAAGTGTATTTACACGTTCATATATTATTATCATTTGTGTAAACCTTAAGAATTTGGATGTCTTCAAATATTCACCTTAAATGACTACTTCTATTAATTATATAAGTGACTGTTCAATCATAAAAAATAACATTCCAAAGGAATATTGTTGTTCAAGAAGGAAAATTAATCAAAAACACGTTTCCTCACATATATAACATTTAAATCATTACTTATCAAAACTTCAACATATTGAAATCGGTATGAGCGCTTTACTATTTTAAAATAAAAAATTATTATATAAAAATGAAAAAACGATTTACTTAACATTTATTTAATTTCCAGTATACTGTAATTGAATAAATGTTAATTTACAAAGCCAGTATTGTTTTAACGATGAACAATAAAATATCTTACAAATTAGACACAAGACTGGGGTCGACTTTGCGGGTCTTCTAATAGAAACAGACATACATACACAAACCCTACGCGGAATTCGCAGTACGAGTAAATCGGCAAAAGGTTACAAACAGAATAATTATCGGTTTTCAGCTCAGCCCTGAGAACGCCGCTGGGAAACACCACTCGTCAATAGATGTTGTTGTACCTGTTCCAACCAAATCCTTTAACTTCCCTTTTGAAAATGAGCCCCTTGTTTATTTAGTTTTCTTCTTTGCTGCCACGGACAAGAGCAAGCGTTCAGCCCGTTATCCAAATGTTCATAGCCAGTTTCGATATTCAACCTCTAATTTCACAACCTCTTACTGTTTTAATGAGCACTGAATAATGTTTAATATCCTGAATTCATAATTCTCAGTGTTCACTCCTTCATCCTTCATGTGCGAAAATCAATTTTTCGTCGATTTTTAGCACCTGTTCCCCATTTCATTATTTCACGTCAATCAAAAATATCTCTTTCGTCTTTGGGAGAAGCCGATCACCAAACTCCACCGATGTTTTCGGGAAAATACCATGACTCGCCTGATTCCGGAATCTCTGTGAACGGAAAACCCAAGGCTGGCTAGGGTTTATTACCCTGTCTGTAACCTTCTTCAACTCCCCACCGCCGCCTGATTCCACCAGATTCCGTGTGTAGTAGTGTATCAAATATGTAATTCAATTATTACTTTAATACAAGCATACACTAACTATCATCAACACCAAACAACTCCACACAAAGACAACCCTGATAACCTAAATACAAACTTCCTCCTAAACCATACATTTCTTTCCTATTAAATAAACTCCAATTCTCAACGTGCAATTCGAATACAAATATCATATTTGTCATATTACAGTATTAATTATTAAAACTGCATGTGGGATAAATCCCATTCGTTATAAAGTCTATACCTACATACTTGACAGAACTCTAATCATTGTGTTTTTATTTCTACAATTCATCAAAACTTCAAACTCGATAAAGAATCTTGTTTGTCACATTTCGGATTCGAGGACGTGTGTAGTGCAGTTAACTTATATTGCCAGGAAAATTGGAAATACTGACAGAACATCGAGAATAACTAACTGCTTTCAGCGTATTGACGTATCTATGAAGAACACTTTAAATTTAATCATGTTAGGTCTCCCCCCCCCCCACCCCCACCCGTGTTAAGCCTGGAAGCGAAAGCGTGTTGACTTTATTTTTTAAGTCAGTAGTATCACTTTACGGAACGAATAATATAACTTCTGCACAATCGTTAAATTACTTAGAGTTGTACGAGTATTTCCATTGAGAGGATTTGTTGATTTGAAAAAGTAAGTGGGCTTAAGAGGAGTTCGCTTTTGCGGGAGGCAGCAAAGCCTTTTGAGAAGTAAATCACCTCAAGGGATTAAAGAGAAAGGAATAAATCGTAATTTGACTCTTAAAATTCAATTAAAAGTATTTATAAGTGGTTTAGAAACTGACGTAGTTGCCACGTTGTCAGACTTGACGTTGAACTCTGTGCTGATTCGTTTATGAAACTCACGATACGGCGATGATGCTAAATGATTGAATATTCACCGTCGGATGATGGAATACATAATATACATAAATATTTTCACCTGAGAACGTTATGCGCAATATGGGTGCCGCTATTTCTCATGGTTGGCCAAAATAAGAAATAGCGTGAGGTGTTCCAAGGACAATTTGCAGCTGATTTCGTCTGAGCCCGCAGTATTTTAACAGATATTACGTAACGTAAAACTAAGTATGGATACACTACCACAAGAAGCTTCACGTTATGAAGTTGGTCAAGGCGGTGAATTATTTGTGTAATACTTTTGTCTGTCAAATGATTAAACAAGACTGAACAATTAAAATAGGAAAGTTTGTTGTGACTTTTTTTAGATGTTATACACGTTGAAGTATTAAGTTGCAAGTAATACACAAGAACATTGTATATAATATCCAGGTCCAAGACGTTGCCCTTTTTAATGCGCTGCTTAAACGTGGTTTTTGAATATCAGATATCCGTTTATTTAGGATTATTTTGATTTAACTTACAATTTATTGCAAGATCGAAACTTCTCTTATGGCAGTTTCGCGAGGAAATAATTTGCATGTGTGGCACACATTTCTAAATCTCTGGGACAATCATTATCGTTAAAAAATCTAATGGGATATATAATGATCAATCCTGACGTCTGCGTTCAAGTATGAATCTCGACAGTAGCCCCCCAGTCTCGATTAAAAGACTCTTCCATAAATTTTAAACTTCAAAATAGACTTGTTCGTGATAATAGTCTCATAACGTTTTGTAAAGTACTAGTTACCAGACTCTTTCTCTCCTTCGTGAGTCCATTACATATTTCTCAAGATCCTTTCATTCACCCAATTACACCAATGCTGAGTTTTGCAAACCGAAAGAATCCAGCTCGCAGACGACAGTTAGTATTTTCTGTCGCAGACCTCAAAAATACTCCTTCTCCTCTAAAAATAATAAATTTCTACAATGGTTGTGTAAGTCAATGTTGGATAACTTCGTATTGACCATGGTTATGTTTCTACTGTATAATTACAAACTTGACATTTAAAATCAAATCTTTTACACTGTAATGAATTAAGGTGGCGATTGCCATTTTATTTCCATCTGTGGCATTACTAGACACAATATTATAATAAAAATTTTCCATTGGTGACAACCAGGCGGGAATAACAATAAGCCCGACGGAAATAACACGCAAGGCGGGACATTAGCAAGCCGGGCGTGTGAAATTCGCAGTTTTGATGATTTTTCAGACGCTACCTGAACCCAGAACATTCACGCCGGAAATTTCGAAGGACACATCTCCCTCCACAAAGTACGTAGAAAAATCGCGGGTCAAGCTGGCACGAGGGAGTTGACTTGAGAGGTGAAGACGCAGACATGGGGCAGTCGGGAATGGAACTTGGAAGTAGGAAGGAGGAGAGGAGATGAGAGAGATGGTACATTTGGAAAAGCATCTTGGAAGAAGAAGAAGAAAGCCAGTTAGGAAATAATTTCGGAAGAAGAAGCTTGAGAGGAGGAGAGAGTGTGGTAGTTGGACCACCGCGGCGAAGAAATAGTCTGGCCATAGGATTAGAGAAGTCAGCGGCAGGTGTAAGTCCATTCACCTAATTCCCTGGAATCGAGGAAGGAAGACAGACGGCAGGGTGCAACAAGTTCTACGTAATCCCTGCACCACAATTCTCGGAAAGGACCCCAGCTACGGATGTGAACTCCGGGAGCAGCCTAATTATCTGTGCCGATGGAGGAAGGAGGAAGCAGCCACCTCACCAACGACGCAGGTGTGTTATTGCCAAAATCAAAAAAATGCGTGATGACGATATTACTGCTGCACTATAAGCCCACAAAAAATGACCCTTAAGTAGATAGAGCCTTACTAAATGAAATTGAGCTCGTGGTGGTAATTTTAATGGGCTCTAAAAGTTGTATTTATACAAATTTGTCTTAATAAACTAATTAGTTTTTATATTAACTTAAAAAATTTGCTTTATTTAAAATATAAATTTAAATTCACTCCGTCCATTATAATACCTATTATAGTGGATCATATGACTAAATGAATTACGCTTGCTTAGGATTAGTGTGGTTTCTTATCCGAAAGAGACGTCCCGTGGCGATATTTTCGTGGATTCAAGCGAAGGGAACGACAACAAACAGTTGAAAATTTTCTGAAACACTGTGCTAGGTGCTAAAATTACTACAGATAACCAAGTGCTGATGATTGGAACCTTTGCGGACATTTCGCGAAAATATCGACACCTACCAGCCCCTTTATAAAACGCGGGGGAGATTCTTTTATGGCAGGTTATATGCGGAGAAACATGAGATAGCGAGCGGAGATGCAGTCAGAATATCAGACTCGAGAAAAGGCGCCGAGACAAGTTTTAATGCCGAGGATAAGAGAGATCAGCTACTTAGGGGCAAAAGCCGAGAGATAGGGATTTTATTCGCGGAAGATCTACCTGTATGGAACGATAAAGTATGTTGTTACATTTTTCCCAATAAAACGTTTAGTATCTTTAATACATCAGACTAACGCCATAACGTGGAGAGTCCAAGAACAATCTATTGCCGTTATTTGACGTACTTCATAAATTACATTTTTGTTGTTGTGATTTCTCTTGTGTCAAATAAAGTAAAAAAACTTACCATTTTAATTGTACATTTTCGAATAAATTTATGAAATAGTTATTTAATCTTAGCCTATCTTGAGATACGATCTCATATTCTGATAAGTTGCGTGGACTTAAAATCCGGAAAGGATGTGAAACATTAATAAAATGAAGTTTTTGTTGGTGCTAGGCACATTCTGAATATTTTAGATTTCACTTGTATTAATAAATGGCTCGATCCACGTTGCCTAGAGTGCAAGGTCATGCTCTTGTTCCCGTAGATCGATCTGTGATATGCATTGCCGAACCGCGCCAATGGCACAGCAGACTCCCTCCCCCACTTCAAAATTAACCAGTACGCATGGCTAAGTAATCTGCAGACACCAAACGTTCAAGTAAGCATCTTGCAATGTTTTGATCTCAGGAGGTATCCAGCTGTTATTATTTGACGAGGTTTTGACGCCATTAAAAAAAATGAATGTAAAAAGAACTTCGCGCCCTTTCCTTAATGCACCACGCAAATCACCTTTGGTTGGGAGGTTTATCCATTTGTGATTGGACACGAAAAGAAAAATAGATTGTCCCATTACTAGTCGTACACTTTTCACAGAATTTCTCAATTCAAAATATTTATTACCCAGCTAAGCTAAACAACATAAACACCCAAAAAATACTACACCGTATCATAAGACAATGATTAGTATTGTCCTACTCGACAATGCATGAAATGATAATTTAACTTTCTTCCTATGGCTGCAGTTTAACTAACTGTCCACTGTGCTTCAATTATTACAGCGGAAAGTTTTTTTTTCAAGTGAAATATGTTGAAGAAAATCGTCAGATGCTTTCGGGAGCTTTCTCTCGAAGGTATTTCTCCCCAGATTGACTGCGGCGCTCACCTTTGGGAATGCCTCGCACTCTGGTTTTCTCAAGGTTTTCACATACCGAGACACCTTCATCTATTTTACGTGTACGTACCGTGGTCGAAGACCTTGGGCATACGGTAATAGTTGTCCTTGTGATCCCATTAGATCATTCGGCCAGCTACCTCCTAAAATTGGTGGAGACACGGAGAAGGAAATGCTGCGACCCCACAGAAAACTCCTCTCCCGTCATTCGGAAGGGCGTGAAAGTAGTACCCAATGTACCTGATGCTGTCTTCTCTGCATCTCTTTTAGGTGGAACACCTAAACTATAGCCTGGGTACCCTAGTCAACCCTTGGCTACCTTGCTCTACCTTACACATTCCTTCCTATGGGGGAGTTTCATGTTTCAGGATCACCCTCATGAAGTATGTTACTCCAAAAAAATATTGAAGAAAAATAAATGTCATTAAAAGGTGTTTAGTAACATCAAGAGACAATTCTGAAGCGAAACATTTTGAATGCTCAAAACGCTTTTATTGTAGCTAAAACCAGCAGAAGAGGATTTTATTTATTACTAGCAGGGTCCCCGGCGGTGCCCGTGTAATTATTTATATTAGTTCCGTACTTTATTTAATTCGACAATAATCTCTTTGTTAACAAGGCATCGAGAGCGCCCCCTACCTAATTAAACTCATGGAATGTTAATTTATGATCACTCACTGTGGGTTAAGAAATTTACTGGAACCTTAAGCACAGTAACAAAAAAAGTGTAAAAATCGTACATTTTACTCTCCGATACGTTAAGAGAGCCGAATATACTCCCGGTACCTTAAGAAAGAAAGTATATTCCAATTAACTGAAGAGAGTCACAAATATTTCCGGTTACATAAAATAGTTGACAAAAATACTCCTGGTATCTTAAGATAGTGAAAATTATTGAAGGTTCTATGGGTTTCTTACCCATACAATGTTAGTCCTAGATAATGAGTGTACAAAGTTTGGTAGAAATTTCTTCACCCTCACCCCCATTCTGTGGCTCAAATACAAGTTCAGTTGCATGTTGAATATCAGAATTAAACTCTGTAATGTAAGGGTTTAAGCTTCTGTCTTCTGTCTCTTGATGTAGGTTTATATTTAGCTCGGGGGAGGACAAGAACAATAAATTTTAGTGACATTCTGCAAAATGTTCCGGCTCCGTCCATTGCTCATGCTTGGCGTTCAGCCACCGAAACTGGCACCTGTCTTTATGAACTGGACCGAATCAAGTAGGGCAACTAAATAAGCACATTTCATGCCTTTGGCTAAAGATCTGTATAATATAAACATCCATGAACGTAAGTTTGATATGTTGGCTTTCTATAATTTTATTCCACCATACTCCCTCCGTCGTCAGATATTTAGATTTTCCGACCAGGTGGTAACCTGGAATCCTTCGCCATGAGACACATTCATTATTTAATAAATTATGATCGGAGCTGACTGATCATATTAAAATGTGACGAGAAAATATGAAATGTTTTGCTAGTAAAATCAGTCTCTTATGATATTAATAAAATATATAAAATCATTTCCTGGAAGCGTTGATAAAAGAGGATAATCAATTGAAAAGAAAATACTTTGGAAGAGAATTTTAAATCATACTAAAACATCTGCTTCATACTCGCCATATTTGCCAATATATCCTGTTACCGGCTGAAGATCTTTTTTTGTGTTAAGGAATAAAATAAACTTTCCGTTCCAGCTTTCACTTTTCTTGTTCTCTCCTCATAAGCCTACCTCTGTCCTCTGTTGTGGCTACGCGTGACAAGTCAAATAATTCGGAGAGAAGTCGTAATCGTTGCCACAACCGTGAGGGCAAACTGCGACTTATCTCATAGCTGACGGTGAAAGTGTTTTACAGTCGTAATAATAATTTACATTTTATGTTCATACCCGTGCACGTAACGAATGAAACCAGTTAATGAAAACAGCATTCCATACAAGAAAATTAAACAAAATATTTAATATGAAGGAGTTAATAATTAAACGAAGATAAGAATAAAAATGGCAAAAATAAAATTAATGCAGTCATAAATTATATGACTCCTTGAGAATGCACTAGGCTACGCTCAGGTATATCTTTTACTCCGTTATTGACGCAATTATCATAGTGCTTGGCGCTGCACGGGTATTTATTTATATAAACAATGAAAAGTATTTAATTCGATACTAATCTCTGGGTCAACGCGTGATTTAACAGAGATGCGTCACGTTTTTTTTAACATTTTCATTCACGCCTCGTCCTCGTACCTATACCAACCTTGGGCCCGTCCGAGGCGCTAGGCACGGTAGTCGACAGCCTACGGCGGCAAAATTTGGGAGCGACGAAGCCACCTGAGATAGAGAGGAAACAAATATCGAAAACCTCTCGACAGATGGTAATTCCTCCTATCTGAACTCTTTAGAAATTACTGACTAAATTGGCCCTGTTTCTTAACCTTGAGCAAAGAAAGAAGATCCAGTTGAAGTTCATAACTTCCTGAAAATTTGGCCCAATTTGATAATTGCTTTAATAATTTTGTTAACTGTGCCCATGACTTATGCTAGGAACATTTCATAATTTAATTTTTTTAATTACAAAGCACTTATTTGTGCGGTACATTGAAAGTGGTCAGGTGTGACCAACCATCAATTTATGTCTCGTATTTTCTTAAAGTCTAATTGTTCAAACATAAGTGTTCGTCCAGCGAGGTTCAAAGTTTCATCACACTAACTAGGAAGTCACTCCACGTACCTGTTATGGTCTTTGGCACTCACTACACTAGCTGGAAAGGTTTAATCCTCGTAATTCTGCGATGTAAGTTTGTGTTGTCCAGTAGTTGTTGGACGCATGTATTGGGTTGTCGATGAAGACGGTCTTCATCCTTCCCGACCGCTCTTTTGATCTCCTGAAAAGTTTTTTGCGTAGATCCGTGTTTCTCACGTACCACGAAGCATCTACGATGATTCGCAGCACTTTGTTTTGCCACGTCTGTATTTTCTTGACGTTGGTATCACTTGCACAATCCCAAAGTTGGATGCCCATGTAGCCAGATCGGTTTAAGGATCTGGTTGTGGACCAACAGTTTATTTTGTATTGACACTCTGGAATGTCGTCGGAGAAGCCAATGTAACATAGTTGTCGCATTTTAGCCTCAATTCGTCGCGCTTTTTCTTCACATGCTCTTTCCACTTGAGCTTTGCTATCATACCCAGATATTTAGCGGTGTTGGCATATGATACAACAACACCGCTTATGCTCAGTTAGTGTATTGCATTGACTTTTAGATATGTGATGTTCACATACAAAGATTTCAACTCGTTTGGTGGTAGCTTCTCCTACTGTTGATCCTGTAGCTGGTACTGCGGTGTCATCAGCGAATGTAGCTACTGTTACATAAACTGTTTTTGGTAAATAACACGTGTAAAGTAGATAAAATATTGGTCCCAATACGCTACCCTGTGGCACTCCTTCCTTAATCTCCTTGAAGTTTGACTCCTCCGATTCTTGTCTGACTCAAAAGAATCTTTCAGTGAGATACGATTCTAAGATTTGCACATACCGGGCTGGTAACATTCCATTTAGTTTAATTTTAAAATGATAAGTTATTATTTAACAACTATATCTTATTGATTTAGCCATGTTGGCTACTGAACATGACTTAGATCTAACAACAGTTATTCGCAAATTTTCAGGAAATAAATTTCAAAAAGAATTGTTTTAATTTGGGTTTGTATATTATTTAACTAGTTATTGTTCTTTAATGTATATTTAAATTATATCTCAAAATAGTAGGTACTAGTTTTACCTCGTAAGTTCATTGTCATTCCCTCTTTAATTTTTTTTCCATGAAACAATTTTCCGTAAATTTGTTTGTATTAGTATTATTGTCTTAATTCCGTTGTCTTTGTTCTGTACAGATCTTTTTTTAAACATTTTAAAGCTCTTCAATAAAAATCTTATTGTTGATCTTTAGAGCCCTTTTGAACCATGTTAGCGGAATTTTTGGAGTTTGAACATACTTAAAAGTATGTGTAATATCACTCTAAATTTAAAATTCCCGGTACTTTAATAATTAAAAATGCTCTCCGGTAAACGGAGAGACAGTCTCGCAGCCTAAAATACTTCCGATACCTTAAGACTGACAAAAATACTCCCGGTACCTTAAGATTCAGAAATATACCTGGTACCCTCAGAGAGCCAAAAATACTCGCGTCCCCCACCCGTATAGGAGCTTACATTTTTTATTTCCGATACGTAAGTAACATGTGTAAAATGTTTTTTTTTTAGAAATTGCTCCACGTGTTTAAGACTACGCAGAACTTTATTCTAGCCCCTACAAAGCCCCAGGGGTTTACACAATTTAACCAGTATGCTGAATGTCAGAATTAAACTCGGCGACTTCCTATTAAAATTTTGGTGTTAATTTTTATTATGGAACACAAATAAAAAAACCAAAAACATATTAGATTCCTTCGAATGGTGACAAAGATGTCTGAAGTTCGATTTAGGTCAGATTGCTTCAAAATCATTTCCTGTATTATTGAAGTTCACAAATGTAGAATTAATTGACAATAAGTGAACGTGAAAATAAAAGGAGTTGTCAAAAATTATATATAACATTTCTGTCTGAATCTCTATAAGAATTTAAATTTAAATTTGAAATTTTTTTTCCTCCTCAAAGTGCAAGAAGTTGCTAATTTTTAACCTGAAGAACGGTAACGAAATTTTCAAAATACTTTTTTAAAAAAATTTAGAGTGGTAAAATCTACCGTCTGTGATATTAATATATCTTCTGCGTGACAGTGTCGACATTCTGCATTAAAGAATTTTATGAAGTAAGGAGCTAGAGCGAATTTCAGAAAGTTATCGTTTGATATTCTCAGCTACGGAGACATGACTGGAAGAAAACGTGGCACGCAAGATGTCTGGAGCCAGTTTCACAACAAGAGCACCGAGGTCAGAAACTAGTTCCCTCTACCGCGAAATGAGGAAACATGTTCCAGATGAAAACCACCAGAACACCGCAAGAATTTCGTTGGGTATAACAAATTTTATCAGAACTCTGAAAAACTCTAAAAAAACAACGTGTGCTAGTTTGCAACATGTAATTCCTTCCCTCCTCCGGAATTCAAACGTTCTCAAGCCATACGTTTTATTGCTCACACAGAAATTACGTTAGGAATGAAATAAGTTAAAGTTATCCTTTATTTTGACACGGAATCCCTCAACTAATGAAAATTTAATCTTTAAATGAAATTTAAAAAATATTTTAACATTCTATTATGTCACCGTGAAGATTTTCAACATTTTACCGTTTTAATTACGTTATTATACATCTCATTAAGCCAGATAATGAGTCCCCTAAACTTTGATACTACGAGAACAGTATAAATTTTTGCCTATTGACATTGAATCAGTGAGATTTCTTTTTCTGTTACAGTTGATGATTACAATTTTAAATAAATTATGCTGAAAAGTCATACCTATTTTACATCATTGTGTGATTTTTCCAAATTTAAATAAAGCTATAAAATCAGTTGTTCACAATATAGATTTGTATAAAATCAAATATCGTGCATCACCATATTCCTTGCGATTTATTTAAAAATCTGGGTTCTTTTTCAGCATTTACTCTCGATATTCCCGAGAAATGTGATTTCATGGTTACGATTTTAGTTACGAGAATTAATCGGTGATCATATACGTGTTATTCCAATTTTTTGTCTATCCCTAATAATATAGGTAGTAAGAAAGAATAAGAAAAAACATCTGGAAAGCTTTGAAATGTGGGTCCGGAGAAGAATGTAGAAAATAAAATGGAAAGATATGGTAAAAAATGATGATGTTTAAAGAAGGATAAATGAGAAGAGATCGATCTTTAATGCCATTGTCAAAAGGAAGGTAAACTGGACAAGCAGATACTAAGAAACTGCTTACTACAGACGTCATCGAAGGACACATGGATGAAAACATAGGTTGTGTTAGAAGAATAGAATACAGATGCTAGAAAATGTGGGTAATTAAAGGAGAAAGCAGGTAATAGGGCGAGGTGGAGACAAAATTTTACAGATCAAGCCCAAGGACCTGCCGTTAGGCAGAACAATATGTTTATAAGAATCAACTAATCTAAAAAGACATAGTTTTATGAAGTCAGTTTGAAATATAACAACTGAGAGTTTCAATAGAACACAGGTTTTTTCCCCAATTAAAAATTTAATAAACCGATCAGTAAAAAAATGCTGCAATCTGAATTTCTTACGATAGCATTTTCTGTCTTTTTTTAAACAGTGTTCGTATTTACTCGTTCGATTCTGGAAAGGCCTTCTCGTTACCTCCAGAATTTAGAGGCATCTTAATCACGAACAAGACACTCGTAAGTGAGAGATCGTGTAGTTCTTTAGCCTTGAAGTGGCTTTCCTCAACCGCAGCGCTCTACACCATAAAAGGCAAAAATTTGGCAAAGCTTCGTCAAAAGAAAATAGTAATTCACTGATGTTACCACGGCATTATAGAAAAAATATACTTGTTGTACAATAACTATATTAAAGTTACGGTTAACAACGTTTTTAGCCAGACATAATACGGTGTCTGAAAATAATCTAAGCCAGCGTATGTGAAGTAATAATACTGCTTCCGTCTTACATCAGCACATATCTTGTGGCAATGTTGTCCGGATCAGGTTAAATGACAAGCATGGCAACACTGTGCTGCTGCTAGAGGAATTTGCAACCACTATAAAGATAAAGTATACGTGTAGCCTTCCTCTGGAATTATGTCATCTGTCGTCGTAGATTATGCTTGACTTTTTTGTAACTACAAGACGTTACTTCACTAATTAATATTTAAATACAATTCAGGCAACTTCAGCGGTCCCATTGCTGTCATACAGCTTTAAACACAAAAATTCCAGTGATGTTCCTTAAACCCTGGTCAAGAGATTTGGCAGGGAGATAATTTTATAATTTAAGGCAGGGGCGACCCACCTTTTGCATGGTTCTTCTTCGTCTTCCTTGGATCTGCACCCCATTGGCTAACTAAGACACATTCCAAATTTTGGAGTGATACGTGGTCAGTATATCGATTTCCAGCAGTCTTAATCCCAGTCTCCGTGGCCATGACGACACAAACAACCGTGACCACGCCAGGATTCGAATCCGGGACCTCTGTGTTGCCACTAGACTGCATCTTGCATCGTTAAGGGTTGGTAAATAGAGATAAGGATAGAATTTTCTTTGCTTGGGGGTTGAAAAGTTTCTTACGCTGTTAAATTAAATAATTGACGCCAATTTGATGAAGCACCACTCTACAACAGTGAAGAATGATCTTCCTGTACGAGATGGTGATCGCTTCACACCGGTGCTATAGTTGCCAGAGAGTTTCGTTTGGCGAAGATAACTGTAGTTATAGTTGTTGACACTGAGGCGTGATCAGCTTGGAACTCAGTTTTTTTATGACATAATTTTCTTGCAAATTTTTCTAGCCCTGGGAAACGCTCGGATGGTAATGAACGCCGGAAATGAATTACTTTTAACGCATTTTGATCTGGAAAAGGTTATCAGATTTTAAGAATAAATTGGTTTGTAATCGGTCAGATGCATTTGCATGTCACGAACGTTGTCCAATTAGTGTGTAAACTTCAAGCGGACACGCCACCGTTAATTTCAATTTCGAGAGTATAAAGACAACAAATAAGACGAGACAGGTCGAGAATGGCCTGTGAGACATGTAATTATTGATAGGATTTAAAATGGTGTCTTAAAAACTGACGCTGTTGGTTCAGTTTGAGAGAATTACAGACTGGAAGCCAAAGAGATAGACTATGTGGAGGGTTGCGGGTGAATTTCAGGGTAAAGGGGAGCCTTCCCGCAGATCGAGCTGAGTTGTGATCTGTGATGTGACGACGACGCCATCCTGATCTCTGGATATTGCACAAATCGTCCGGAAAGTCAGAACTATTTAAGTTGGACGCTTATCCTTGTCAGAGCACAAAAATTCAGATGCACCTTGAGTCCCATCATCTCTTCTTCGTGGAGATGGTTTGGATGTTGCACATCTAAGTTAGATTTGAAGTTATCGTTTATTAAAGTAATAATTTTCTTTAACTGATTTATTTGCTTTTAAATAAATTTTTAATTTATGTTAATAAAGTAATTCCATTAATTAAATGATAAAAATGTAGATCCCCAATCATGCTACAGCGTATGTGCTGCAGAAGAAATTTGAATGGGATTAATGAGATATAAGAGTAGTCTACCAGTTTTAACTCTGCTGCTGGTGTATCTGCTGCGTCATATCGAGGATCACGTTAAAAGTTCGACCATTCTGTTTTCAGATATGATAATAAACGGCTGTTCCTTCTACATCAATTTTACAACGGAAATTACTAAGCTGTCGTTCACACGAGATCCACCACTTTCAACGCGTCGGATGTTTATTGCGTCTACAGCAGTGGAGTGATGTCTCAGCCAGATGGAAATAAAATCAAATATTTAATTAAAGTATCGCTCGTGCAGTTCCTTACTTTCCGTCTGTAAGAGAGAGTTAATTAAATTCGTAGATTCCACAGCCCCTTTTCTCGCTCTCAGCTAAATTGCCTGGTCCGACTCACAAATGCGCATCTGGCGGAAATTAACGCTCTCTTTCAGTCTCCCACACTCATGCATATATTTGTAGCGAGACCTTATGAGTGGCGATGCGATAAGCGACTTTAATGAATATTCTCAAGTCAAAGTTTTATTCAATGTATCTCAGTAAGGAAAACCGTAAACTTAAAAATAATATAAAACTATCGTGGCTTTATTATAGATTAATTGATTTCATATTAGACTTACTAATGAAAGCTGCGTGCCTATGATGGTTACTTGATTGATCATTTTCAGGCAGATCAAGTCTCAATACTATCATTATCATCATTTAAATCACCCGCCAGTTTCTCTCTAAAATAGGTCATTTCTTTAATACAGAAATATTTTTTATTCTAAGGTTAATAATTATGTACACACTTATTCTATCAGAGAATCACGACGCCTGCTTATAAAATAAGTACGGCTTCAGCGCCGCATTGCCGATTTTGAGCATGCGCGACCACATCCTTAATAAATTAGGGCGTTCTAAACAATTGAACGTCGCACCAACTGTGAAGCCATATCTTTGATGTGTTTCTTGAATGCAAGGAATGTTACGCCAGCAAACATTCATCGGCAATTGTGTGAGGTGTATAGTGAAGCCTCGGTACAGCCGATCATCATGGATACTTTGGTGTTAGCTGTGGGAGAAAACATTCACCTGGACAGACGATTCTCTATATCGTTTTTGTCTTTTGCATTTCCCACAAATTTCGAGGTCTTCAGCTGAAGAAATTCGTTGCTGGAAAATATTTCAATAACTACGATGATGTAAAACAGGAAGTGCAGACTTAGATTTCATCATAGATTTTATTTCGACGAAGGCATAAAAAAAAAATAGCTTCCCGTTACAAGTAACTTACCTAAATAACGGCGGTGACTGTGTGGAGAAGCAGTGTGAGGTGATAATAAAATATCTGGATAATAATGTTTTAATAAATATGTATTTAAAATTAAATGAGAATATGCGGGGAACCTTGTTTATCAATCCAAGATTTATTGTTTATCCAATTTTTTATATAATGAGAGCTTTCGCCTTTCCAGCCATCATCATTCTACAAACAGATTTCTATTTTTCAGTACGTTAATATATGCTTCCTTGTACGGTACCCTTTTTCTTTCTAAGAAAATATCAAAAACTATACAAGTTCTGGGAGCTTCCAGTTGAAGAGAAATATAGCCAATGAACATTGTAGCGTTGTAGATAGAGAATTCCATTATATCAGAGTTCTTATAATGTAATTCCTTATATGTAATTAATGGGTATTGTCGACCTCCTGTGGTCTAGTGGCTTGCGTCATTGCTTCACAACGCCCTTTATTTACTGAGAATAATCACGGAAATAGTTAATTTTCCTTCAATAATATCAATTTCCCCAATATTTTTTGAAAAATTACATTACATTACATTAATATATATATAATTGGGGAAATATGAAGAAATATTTGTCGGGTTTCCACTCGGGTAACACAGCGATAATGACGCGACGTTTCGTTATCTTCCAGGCCCTGTATCACGACAGAGCTTACGGTCGAAACGTCTCGTCTTTGTCTCCATGTTACCCGAGTGGTTCGATACTTCATCGCTGGAATGCGACAATTCTTGGAAACGAGAAAGTACAATACATAATACTGTGTACAATTGGCAGTGTTCACTTGCAAATTATGCAATTCTCAGTTGATCCAGTTTACATTTTCAAGTTTACTTCCGCAGTAAGTTTTTCTTAATATCATAAATTGAGACTATTCATCTTTCTGTAAACAAGGGTTCCAAGTGTGTGTAATTAAATTCACCTATTTTGCTCAAGCGATTCTTGTTGCTATCTTGAACGCTGGTAAATTACTTATAAATTAAAGGTGCATTTTGATATAGATTTTCCCCTACGTATGGTACAAAGAAGAAATAGAAGAAGTCTCAGAGATAAGAGTATCACAGAGGAAAGGATGAAAGCAGATAGAAGCAGAAACCAGAGCTAGTCTAACCCACAAGACTCAGCTGTCTCTGCTCTCTTCTTAGTTACGAAACGTCGGATTTTGGCAAGTGTCCCTACACTGCCTCTCCCTTGCACAAACCACACTATAAATTCCCCGCAAAAATACTTCGCTTTCTCACTCAGACGCGACAGCAGAAACAGCAGAATCCTTTGAGATAGACTTATATTACCCCAAGTAAGCATGTTCATGTCTCTAATTCCTTTCTCAGGGAACACCATTCGACGTTACATTGTTTCTCACTGATTTGGGTCGCTAAAAGCAATCCTTCCGCTTCTCTTGGGAAACCTAAAAATAACATCTCACCGTCATTTTTCGTTGCTATCTACTACCCTCATGTAATTTTGTTATTTTATTTGCAGAAATAAAGGAATATCTTCCAAATATCTGACGTATTTTACTGAGAGATCAAGACTGTTGGCTTCTTAGTGTAACTGATTAAAAATAAGTAACGGATTTTTAAAAAATGAAAAGTTTCAAATATTTAACTTTTCAGGGTAACGTTGCAAGTACAGCTGGAGAGATATAGCAAGTCGATGCGCAGAGGTGCTGCTCAAAGTAGGGGCAGGCCGGAGCTCACTTTAACATAACGTTTTGTTAGGGTTACTTGGTAGTGTAAACGGTATTCTGAAAACATTGATCATGAAAGGAAACAATTTTTAATTTCCTTCAAGTGATGACAATTAAGGGTAATGTGGAAAGACGGGGATAAAGGACTTTGTCGTTGTCTGTATATCCCATTCATAAGAATATAATGTTAGTATTTTAAAAATGCTAATAGCTACTCACCCCTTTTTTATTCTGAGCACTTCACGTGTTATGCTATATTTGTAATTAGAGAAACAAATTGGTCTAGAATGAAAGCTGTGTATTTTTACAAAGTTTTACTAATTCTCAACACAATCCCCATGAATACACTTGTACCAACGATAAACTAGTCTTTATATCTCATCCAAAGAAGTCTTTGACCTACTCGTTGTTGTTGAACTTTTTTCCACGTAATGCCTGCTTGACTGGACCAAACAAATGAAAACCGGAGGGAGCGAAATATGGAAATCTGGATGAGGTAGTATCTTACAACCCAATGGTTTCTTCTGACAGCTTCTGCCGGTCTTACATTTGTTTTTCTGTACTTGAACTTGCTGCTGATAACGTTATTAATTGCGTCAACACTTACTGCAGCTCTTTTTTGCTATGTCTTCAACAGTAGTACGTCGGTATTCACGGATAATGTGGTCAATGTGGGTTGACACTTGTACTGGTCGGCCAAGACGTTGCGCGTCAGTTACTGAGGTTCGACCGTCCTGTACTGTTCTACGTAGTTATAAAAATGTCCGCGTTTTATACAACTTTCACCAAACTGCAAAATTATTCGAGAAAGTGTTAAGTCGGTTTTTCACCTTCAGAAAGCACTGTTCACTAAACGTTGTTAAACCATTGTGATAACTTTAAACGAACACGCCATCGTAAAATGATTTTTGAAGCTACAAACAAAATAATTTTACTATCAGGAGTTCTCAGACCATCCTAGTGTTGCCAATCTAAAAAAATTAATTAACCAAACAGCTCCTACTAATTATTATCCTACGTCGTAAGCCTCTTTAATTATTGCATGTCCCTCTTATTGGTTTATCAGGATGAAGAACTTGTTTCATTATTCTATTGCTTACGGTTCTGGAACCGATGTAACAAATTACCTGAATCTGAATGTTTTATTCATTTTACAGTCTTTTACATATACGTAGACGAATATTACGTCGTCCATGCTACGGCGTTTATTAATACGTATTAAGTATAGCGAGTAATTCCAACATAATACTTCAAATTATTCGAGTACGCTCTTTAAATGGAGACTGGACACACAAGAAAGATCTTTACTCCGGCTTTCTGTAAACACAGAAGCTTAAAAGAGGTTGTCTATTGTTCCTCCAACAATTTATTTTACATTTCCCTTTCCTCAAGTCAGCACAATGAAGGCTTAACAAGAAAGATTTTCATCTTCGCATCGCGGTGCATTCAGCATTCCTTGAATACATGATCCCTTACAGTTCGATGTAGTTTTAAACATAATTGCCCTCTTTCATAATGTTCCGCCGGGAAATTCTTTCAGCTTTCTATAGAAGCTCCAGTCAATAGAAACGGAACTCACAATTTCAATCCCGCACATTTTCATCGCAAATACATTTCGTTCGTCTTTGTTCCAGTTTCTATTCAAATGCCTGTAAATCAAAATTTTGGGAAACATAGCCATCTAAATCGGCAATTGTTTCGTTTGTATAACAATTATTGTTTTTGAGATAAATGAGTCCATGAAATTATTGGTATTCATTCCCCCACATTTTGTAAACTTTATATCAATTACGCCATGACCGATTAATTACACTTAAATGAAGATGCACAATGTAGAAAAATACCTTAGTTTTAAATCAGTCACAGTATTTAATAAAACCAAAATTATATTTTAATTTTGTTTATAAATTATATTAAAAGTTTGTAGTGTATGCCATAGTCATCTACAGTTAAAAATACAAATTATTTGAAACGTTACAAAAACAAAATTTATATAAAAATTTTACATATAAAAAATTAATTTTTAGCATAATTTGTTTTAACTCTTTAATCTACTGTATATACCTTAATTTTGTCAATCTAAAAAATTTTATTCATATATTATTTAATGCATAAATTTCTAATTTTTCCGTGGAATGTACGCGATTTCAGGTTGTGTCGGCCCGCACAGGGCATTTGTCGAACTTCGGGCTTCACAAAGTTTACAAACGAAATAAAATAAAATTTTAGTTTTTATTAAATTTTGTTTTCATCATTGTGCATTAAAAGCAGTCATTTAATACACAAAAAATTCCTTGGCGATATTACAAGAAGCTTTATTACCCACAATATATCCAGCACAGGATCGAGGCGGGGAATGACCCCCCCTCCCAATCCGAGGAAAGCAATTTCAAAAGTTAATACATTTTTGGGACAATTGATTTTATTAATTGAAAAATTTCGTCATAAATTAGTTTTTTTCATTATCTGTCATAACTGAAAATTGAGGTATTATAGGTAAGTACTTCAATAAATTTATATATGGCGTATCTTTTCTTCGTTGAAGATACAAAAATCGATTAAAAATATACTGAACAATACAATATTATGTCGGCCAGTTCTATTTTTTTTGTGTAATCCCTATATTACTATAGCTACATGGAGAACGTTTTGGTTCTTAATCCATTAAATTTATAAATCATACAGATATGAAACCTTCTCACGAAGCTAATTTATTTTTGGATAATTGTTATATCACTTCGAATTATGTTCGCGAGTTTCATTCTAATTACATAACACTAATGAGTGTTAAATAAATCTTTATTCAAGAACTTTCATTATCTTTTAAATATGTAAAACAAAGTACCAGATATAAAACGGACTGAAATTATTTAGATTATCATAATCGTCAAACATAAATGATACAAAACAGCCTGAGATTGTTCCCTTGATCCTCTACTTACATATGAAATATCGGTTGCACTTACAGAAATAAAAGGAAGTATATTATAATTTCAGGCATTCAAGGTAATGCAAATGTATAATTTTATGACTTTGTTTAGAGGAATTTCAATTTGTAAAGAATGATGGAGTGCAATAATTTATTTTATAATAAAATAATATAAGAATAAAAATCCATTTATTCTGTATTTATCTATTTATAATGTACTACAATTTGCTCACTTTGAAGTTATAAGCCGGCATTTTTTTAAAGATTAACATTATATATTTACAAAATTCATTCACACTAAATATCTTATAAACTAAGTACATGAGTTCTACACTAAGTTTCGTTTAAACGGGCCTTCCCATAAAACAGAATCACTAACACAAATCTTACTCGGATTTGGAAGTACCACGAAATCGGCAAAAGGTTACGAACAGTGTAATTAACCGTATCGTCTCAGCTTGCCTGTAACTCGTCGCTGGACCCATCTGAGCTTCCACGTTGAACAAAGATGAACAAAGATCCAGACTAGATAACGGCTTCCTCCCGTTGTTTAAATGTCCACGGCTAAGACAATTTATCACTCCCTCTAAAAATTAATCATTATCTCCAATCATAATTTGCTTAGTGTCTCAATGATAATGTTTCAATCATAAACTCGACGTCCTTAATCCTAAACTCCACGTCCTTACTGCATCCGAAACCCCCTTTTCTTGAGTTTTTAATAAATTCCCCACTTCCTTATTTCATATTCCGTTAGTGGCGGAGCTCGATGTTGTCCAATAAAAATTCATATCTGTCCTGTCTGGAAAGAGCCGTTTGCCCCTCTCCATCGACGTTCTGGGGGAAAAACGCCATCCGCACTCACCATCCGATTCCGCCAAATCTCACGACACTTGGGAAAAATCGCAGTCGCGCAATCGTGTCTGGGTTTCATTATCCCTGTCTACGACCTTTGACTTCCCTCACGCCGCTGCCTTTGATTCCGTACCGCGAAATTCCGCAAGTGGTTGTGTACATAATTACAAATTCATTATTAAGCTCAAAATGGAAACACCGGAATATTACTTTCAAATTAAAGGAGGAATGTATACGCACACTCATTGTCGCTTTGTATTCAACATTATTATTCACCGCTTAGCTTCAACCATGCACGGTTCACTAAAGCTTTAAAGAAAACAAAAGAAGCAAGTTGCGAAACCGAAGTACACAATAATCTGAAGTATACTGGTAAGTACACGTCTCAAGACTTTCAAAGGAAATGATCTGGGATTACTTGAGTATGTAAATCAAATAAAACTTATAAGTACACTTCTAAGAAAGAAAATCTGTATAACTGGAGAAGTTCAGTGTGAACATTATGCGCCTAATAGAATGATGCCTACATCAGTGTCAAGTATCCTCTTATCTTGACCCAGACCACTCAATATTCTCGACATGCAATATACTCGTGTTAATGAGTCGGGTTTACCTATAAGGGAGGTCTAAATGAAGTGGCGCCGATGTGGCTGGAAAAGAGAGATAGTCAGAGAGAAAGAGAGGGAGGGCGAGAGGGAGAGAGAAATCTATAAACGGGCGTGAGCTTCAATCGAAAGGTTCGCTCATCTCGATATAGGCGCTTTCTCGGGAATGAGTTCTTCCAGTGTGCAATAATGAAAATGTAAAATGAGACTGAGCAGACTTTAAACGTGTCTCTGCGAAACAAATCACTTCACCTACGAGTGCTGTAAACACGTAAGGCGGACATCAGCCTTTCAGTTCATACGTCGCCTTTAAAATTATCAATAAATCTCTGTTAACTAATTTTGAAGATCATTAATGAACGATTCTCACTTCTAAATAGATCTAAATTAATTTCAATTAGTCAGATCGTAAGGAGAATAACAATCACATCTATAATTGTATTATTTACGAAATTATGTTTCTTTAAAATTCAAAACGATAGATTTAATAGAGTAGATATATTTTCAATAGTACCCTTTCAAAAATTTGAGTATCGCTTTTTAGAGTATAAGCCGCCGTACAATGGTAAGTATTGTAAATTCATTGTAGTACAATCAACCAGCGATTGCATGCTGACAGTCCGAGCGGCAGCTACTCAGGTTGCCTGCCTGACACCCAGAGGATTAGGAAAGGCCCTATTTACGCCTCGTTACTCGGCAAACAGGCTTCTGTATATCAAACTACGATTTATTTTATTTGAGATTTAATTTAAAATCTAAAAGAATCAAATTGACTGTTAGCAACAAACTCGAATCCATGTCTCGACCAAACTTGCGGGGCAGTTGACTGACAGGTCCAATGGGATCAGCAAAAAACTCACAGTATGCCTAATGTCTTTGACCCCCATGAATACACCCCTGAAACTGATGTCAGTCTCAGCTTGCGGGAGACTGGAAATTAAATACCTTGGCCTTTGGTCAAGGGGGGAGGGAAAGGGTAAACACAGGATGGAGGAAAGCCCTGACGGAATTCCCAGGACTCCAGCTGGTTATTTCCCATTCCCTATTCTTCTTTGCTCATAATTTTTTGAGAGGATTAATGCAAGCAGGTTTTAAGCAGCTTAGGTAGTGTACAGATTTCAAATATTTTGAAATATTTTTCCCAGAGAAGCTTTTTTATACCCCCACGAGTCTAGGAAACTGTATTAACACGTTGATGTCAACATTTTGGTTTTATCGTCTACAAAGCCGAAATTCCCCCTTCACGCTACACGGGGAAACATTTTACCATGAATCGGAAAAATTGAATATATATTAATCAGCGTTGTATTTATTTGCAATTTTCGAAGTTGGTTCATCCGAAATTATACTCAGCACGTCACTAAAATGCTGCGTCAGCTTGTGTACATTTTTTTTATAAATTTGAGGACGGGCCATTGATGATTTGTTCGTAGTTCTTCAATTTTGTCTTATTGTTATCGCGTTTGCAATTAAAATTTTTAGTTGATTAATGAGACAGTCGTGAGGGTTAGGCCCTGCAACATATTGAAATATATATTAAAATAAAATCACTGTTAGCGGCCCAACGCGTTGTATTTATATGGCTCAGAGTATGAATACTTAACAATGTAGTATTTAACGAAATAGCCAACATCGGGTAAAATACTAATCACGAGCAAGGAACTGCATTAGTAATAAGTTTTAAAAAATAATTATAAATTGTTTGGTACGAGTCATATTCATAAAGTAGTGGTTGTATGAGAAGTAGACGGAAGATGTCAAACAACCAGGTTTGCTCTGTTAAAAATTGACGTTTGTCACGCAATACTTATAATGTTTTATTCCACGATGCATACTCTTCGAGCCTTTATTCATTACTTTTATTTCAGCTCACTTTTCTAATCTTTTATTATCAGGTAATATCTTTGCACATCTAAACCTACTATTTAATATATTTTTACTTATAAACCTGTTGAGGTTCCAAATTAGAACCGAAACATTTAGTTAGATCTGTTACTGACCTCATTAAAAATTGAAACTGTAGAGAATTAGTAATGCGGCCAAGAACGGATAATGATTCAATACGCAACATTTACAAAGTTTTAATCCACAAGGTTATGATCTTCAAAGTTTTGAAAACATTTCTATTAATTCCTACTATTTACCTTTTTTATTTCAGCATGTTTTTTTAATATATTTAATTATACGACTGAATCTTGGATAAGTCGTAAAGAAGTTAGAATTTTTAGAAAAAGCTTCTAGTGTTTATCGTGTTTTCGGTCTATTAAGAAATTTATACTTTTGGTTCCTTGAGTTTGCGGTAGTATTCAAAAATTTATTTACACATCCTTCGGGCTTATATTTCTCAACGCAGATATGAACCACAAAGGCCGGCGAAAAACAAAAATACTATCCACCTTTCATCTGTCACGTCTCTCGTATCTCGTAGTTTCAATGGGATACCTGAGTCTTTTCCCTTATACCTGGATGTGGTTCCTTTGTCACTGAAAGCCCCCCCCCCCTCAATTGTTACACAGAAATTTGTTTGTCCCCAGCCTGATGGAATTTAAGGAATTTTCTGTCGTATTTTCACCAATCATCGTACTCCCGCGAGAAATCGTGGATCAATCATCTAGATTAAAAATTTGAACGCAATAAGTTTCATAGTCAGAGCTGGTGCTAAAATATTGTACATTTCCATATTGAAGTTGATTCACTACGCTACAAAACGTCCGGATCTAAACTCATAAGTTCTTCCGATAATTGTATTAAATTTATAGACAGAGTAGGAGACAATCTATTTTCTGTTTCGACACAATGGCCCCGACGTCTACATGTGCGAAATTATAACGAAGTGATCACATACAAACAAAATGTGTGTTATTACCATCTAGCATGTTTGTAAGACTTGCACGCTTTCATAACCAAGAATCAAAAAAAATAATATTCCCAAAGCCCTAAATTTAACTTTACATTCTTTAATGCTGAACTCTTTTTTAACACTAGACAAAATTAGCTACCAGAGAAACAATTAAAAAAATTGTTAGTCTTCCATTTTTGAAGTACATACAATTTAAACAATCGTAATTAATAAATAAAATAGTTTTGACCAGGTTCAGAACGTTTGTTTAATTAATTAAGAAACAACTTTTTGATACGTATTTGTAATTTCTTCAGACTATAGTTAATGGTGATTTATTTTTATGTTATTGAACTATTCGTCTACAATTCAGATGAGAAATAAATCCAAAAGCTTGGTAATTTAAAATACAGTTTCATGACTGTTTTATTGTTTTTAGCGTCATATTAATATTTTTGTTTCCTTCATTTGTTCAAGTTTGTTTTAAAATTTTTTGCAGAAATTTTGGAGCATTTTTCTTCATTTGATACAAGAATGTGGGGTAACGGGCTCGGATCCACATCAAAATGAACAAAGCCCTAAATTTAACTTTACATTCTTTAATGCTTAATTCTTTTTGGCTCGGATCCACATCAAAATGAACACACTCTAGCGTTGGAAGAAATACAAAAACTGGCTGAAAAAATGTTTGGGGTCGATTGGCGAACTATCCTCACGAGAATTTAGAAGGTCTCAGTAATAAAAGGAAACATGCGAGGTTGTGCGCAATATATAAAGCTTATAAGGGTGAACCGGCCTGGAAAGAAATAACAAACCATCTTACGGTGCCCAATTATATTTCTAAAAATGACCACTCGTTCAAAATTAAAGAAAATCTTTTTGTAATTGTATTCATGTTTTCTTTGTATATAGCTGCCACCGGGCAAATGCCCAATAGCAGCTAAGTAATAATAATAATGATAATCAACATTTAATGTAGCATACATAGAATTATTTGTGCTTTTCACGATGAAAATACATTCCACTTCATTGTACTCTACTGTCTGTCTGGTCGGGAAGAAATCGGGTCGTTTCCAGTTATTACCGCTGAACGGCTCGTTTCAGCTGATGGCGTGAAAGGTTTTGAGAATTCATTGCAACATTAATCTTTGAAAGCTGCTGCACATTATCTCAAGTGAGTGGTTATAATTAGAACGGGAACTAGGTTACAGCAAAGCAAGCCGATATATATGATGAGCTTTGGATTGACTTTGATAAGATAATCCCAACGACTTTGAATTAGCTGGTAGGAATCCTGAGAACTCGTAATATCAGATAAGTCTGAAAATAAGAATTCGTTAGCTGCTATTTACCTTCTCAGCTGGTTTGATCTCATCTAACTACAGTCACTGCTTTTTAACCAATTCAGTAATTTATACGTGTGTGGTTGTAAATTTATGCACACAGTATTGACATAATGGCATGGGAGAACATTGCGACTTCTGCAGATGTCATTGCCTTTCTGCTCCCAGTAGGAATATAACATTACTATTCTGAGCCTCGCTAAACCCTACAGAGTAATAATAAACATTGTAGCTGGGGGATGTAACAAGACAAAATTTATTAATTTATCTTAGAAATTAAGTATATTGGGTTCAACAAACTCGTGTATTTATTGACAACTAGCTCAGAGAAACAATTTGATCCTATTAAATTTGAAGTTACCCCCTAGGTTCATAAAGGTTTGAGAAACCTGGCAGTTACCGATATATCCCTTTATCGTCAGTTATTTGGATTGATCAGCATTGCTTCCGTGGTGATTCTTTCTTTGTCTCAAATCTACATGCCCTTTATCATACTAGGATGCTGAACTAAGGGTCTTTCTTGCTGTGAATTAGAATTGCCGAAAATTTGTTGTTAATCACAAAATCCCTTTCAAGTCAATTATCTCGATTCTGGACCTCGGACTTGTAACTCTTCCAATGGCTGATTAAACAACATTATTGCATTTAGTAGACTTGAGAACCGATCTGCACCACATTATGATTTTCCAGCCAATCACACTTTTCGTGTCTTCCAAATTAGGTCATTAAACTGGTTACATAACTGTTACTTCAAAGTTTCGTCCGTGACAGCCGACAGTGTCCGGAGATTAAAGACTCTTTGACATGGCGCATTGAAAACATGCATTAAAGCAATTAACACAGCTAATGTTCATTAATTATATATGAGATAATAGATTATAAAAACTTGGTCTAATGGGATTATCTGCCTACAACGCTACAATGTTCTTTGAGTATATTGTAAATTTAAATAATGAGTACCTTAACCGTTTGCGCATCATTCTTTGTTAGACTTCCGAAGTTCTGGTAACCTATTGAAAAACGTAGATATTTGTTTTGTTGAGGCACGTCGTCTTCAATTGTCAAAGCATTGTCTCCTGAGACAAACGTACTATTACTTTACGTGAGGTCAGCTCTCTTATCGCTCTGGTACATCCGTTGACGTCACACGTCTCGCTTCTTGGCTTCATGGTTTCTTTTTTTGGGTTCCGACCTCGCACAAGCCCGTTTGACATAGGAATTTTCCCCTTACTCTATTGTTACGAGAATTTGGGATTGTAAACTATTACAAGAGATGTAGTGATTGTTGTTACAGCTAAATTTAAACTAGTTGACCATGGTCTACGAAATGAGCATTTATTGGCACTTCACTGAAACGCTTTTAGAATTCAAAAGGATTCACATAAGACAGAATGCAATTAGTGTCAGACGTGGGTGTAGGTAACGTAGAGGAGATAGAGTAAGTATTCAAGATGCAGGATAAGGAGGTACTATGTCAGCAAGAGAAGGGAAGTATGGAATGAAAATGAAATTTTAGTGAGGTGTAAAGAATCATTTGAAAAAATATTTTTTGAAATTAAATATTCACACTGACCTGATAGCATTTAGGGAATATGAGTTTTATAAGTTTATAATTGTTGGACCTGATGGAGAGTACGGATTCTATTCATAAAGCAATGACATTTGTATAATAAATACACATATCGAATATAACACGAGCATTTTGAAATTATATACCAAAGGGAAGCTGAAAGCAACATCTGATTTAAAATTGAGTACACGAGTGCTCAATTGCTCGTAATGTTGACGTAGCTTTTAATTATATTTTATTTGTCATTTGATTGACTGCCTTCATATCAGTAAACCTCATTATGTATGACGAATGCTCCGTGCTGCTAACTGGTAATTGAATACGCACTGTCCGTATATCTAAATATGCCAGAGAGTTGCGAAGCGAACGTACGTCAAAAATAACAATGAATAATCGAACTCCCACGCACCCTACAACAACTAATTATCTCTCCATTACAACTTTATCAACTTTTTCCGATTGTTTGCGGAGGATTAGCGTTTTTACTAACGGAAATTTTCCAGTATTTTTGCAATTATACGCTGGGCGGTTAATGTATATTTTAACACATTATAAAAGCAAATAAACAAATCAAACCTTTCACAAATTAACTGTAGCAGATTTAGAACTGTGTGGAAGGAACAACTAAAATAAATTCTACGCTGTTTATTAAATTAAAATAATACTATAGTATTTACAAACCAGAAATCACAGTTGATTAAAATTTAAAGAGTTTGATGAAAGTAACTATTTAGAAATAAATATGAATTCTAAAACATACCGCAGTTTGGCCTCTTGTCAAAATTCTGGAATTGGGCAGCGGTAATAATAATATGTATAATATATTTTTAGACGTTCGAAGGATACCGAAATTGGGCCAGAAAATGGAAAAGATACTATTGTCTGATAAAAATTAGAAGTCACTTTGCTGCTATTTCCCGCGAGGGGTGTGACATTGAATCCAACAATCATATCGCTTAAAATGGAGGGCGGCACAAACAGCATTGCCGAACAATGGCAGTGGTTTTAGTGATCTGAATACGAGGTCTACTGCGGTCGTGTGTACGTGGCGTCAGCATCTTCATCCACGTGGAAATACAATGTGGCTTAGAATTTTAAAACACTTACGTCAAGGAAACCGATAAACATTCAATTACCTTCTGAAACCTAACAAACACTGTTCAGTGACAGCAAGCTCATGTGGTGTAAATAATGTTTATATTCAAAGACATTTTGGTAACTTTTTATATCCAATTTTTATGTCCCAAAATAATCTGGGCATATTCTGCGTATTCTGTTAAAGATAGATTAATAATTTAATTAATGACAGTTTAGATGTGGATGACTTTTGAATAAAATAAATTTAAGAAGGAAAGCGTAACATTAATTTATTACCATCACATTTGTATCGAATTGGCTCGGAAACGTGTTCAAAACCAACTGCGAGTTATAAGATTTGCCCTGAAGCGATCATAAAAATTTGATACCGTCCTTTTTATATATTCAATGAATTCAACTTTATCAAAATTCTGTACCTGTTGTTTCGTTTTTAGGGCACGAACAAAGTCGCGGACATAGCTAGTCACTCGAGCTAATTCTGCGTTATTGGCATTATCATTCTCCGCTTGCAATTCATTCGTGTCACGCGCAGTGTTCAAGTGTTATCCAACCAAAGACACTACAGTTATCTTGTTTATGAAGAAGTGCACACAAAGAGACGCGTAAGCGTTTCATTTATATAGGTACAAGGTCAGCATTGATTCTCCAGTTTTAAGCTGATAGTACGCCAGCAGTTCTCCAATATTCTCCCACTTATTATTTTATAGCGTAGCGATGCAGCATTAATGAATCGCGGTATCACAGGGTAATCTTGCCTTAGTGGGGCTCTGAGAAGAAGGTGGAAGCCTACCGTGGGGTCGTGCGAAGGTCGGGTTTCACTTCCGCTGCATTCGAGTAATCGCAGAAAAACCGCAGTTGGAGGGAATCGCTGCCATAATAATGGCGTCACTGTTTACTCTTCTTGTTTGTGTGAGCAAGCCAAGTGGGTTTATGTGCTCCAGGACAGAGACATCTAGTCCAAGGACTGGCCTTCTCCGTGGTGGGGATAATGAGACTCACGTGAATCACTAACGGAACTGACAGATATGACAAAGCGTGCAGACGTCCACTAAACCAAATACTGCAGATTAAACAAACAGACTTTGAACAGTCTCAATTCCAAAGGTGTAATCTCCCACCTTTAACTTTACTCAGGAATTTTTCATTTACTACAGTAAATTTGTTCTTATCTTTCAGTATTAGTGTACACGAGGGGTGCTCAAACAGTCGAACACGGAAATATATCCACATTTATCTTCTTCTTCCTTGGTTCTGCAGCCCATTTAAGACTTTGGCCTGCCGGGCGACCGCGGACTGTAATATTACATGACACTTTCCGAATTTGGAGTGATAAGTGGTCAGCGTATCGATTCTCCAGCAGTCTTAATCCCAGTCTCCGTGACCATGATGACACAAACATCCAAGTCCATGCCCGGATTGAAACCCGGGACCTAATAACCACTTACCGTGGGCGACGCGTACAGCCTCACTAAACTAATCATAAAAAAACAAAGCGAGCTATTTTAATGCAACAACATATGATGTATCGACATCCAAAGATTATTGCGACAAATTACATATGATTTTGTATGCATAAATTGAGTGCACTGTAAAAATTTCAGTTTATTTGTAATTCCCCATTGCAGTAGAAGTGTTGTTAGACAAGTAACCCAAAAAGCCAGTATGAGATGTAACAGGGATTATATTTTGTCGATCGCTTGCCATATACATTATTTGTGGGTCGTTTGCTGATAGTTCAGGTCCGAAACCCTCCTAGCCAACAGATTCACTTTGGCAATAGTTCATAAATCCTTTCCACAGCTAGCTTCGTCAGCATCATCGGTTATCCATCTTATTAATGTATAAAATGGTAGTCAAACACTTACTATCGATCTCATCAATTTAACAGGTAGAAAATAACGAAGTAGGTCTAAAATTACTAACGCTCTATGAGACCAAATCGAAGGTTCTCCCGGCCCAGTTCCTGGAGAAATAGTTCTCTGGTTTCCACTCGGGTATCACAGCGATAGACGAGACATTTCGACGCCCTAAAGGCATGTCGTCATACAGGACCTGGAAGATGACGAAACGTCGCGTCATTATCGCTGTTACCCGAGTGGAAACCCGAGAACTATTTCTTCACTCTATGAGACCGTGGTGTGGTTTATTTCCCCAAATATTGATCAGAGAATAATCTGTATTAATCAGTTATAAATTACTTTATCTTTACAGCAAGACTTCTGGGTTACTATTTTATTGATATTCCAATATTATATTATATAAAAATATTTATTTTATATCATTTCTTTATTGATAGTCACAGTAGTTTTCGGCTTCTTTTATGTGCAATGTCAAATTAATGTACAATGTAAATAAAGGTAAAGCATATAAGGTATAATATGATATAAAATCTTGTATACTTTTGTAGAAACAGTTGAATATGGCCCAAGAGATACACAAATCAAAAAAAAAGACAACTTTAAATCCAACAAATACAGAAAATGGAGGAGCTGCGAGGCAAAAATGCAACGTAGAAATTTTATAAAAGAGTGAACAATGCAAGAAAGGAATATAAACCATGTTATTGTATTTGCTGATTCTGACATACTAAAGAAAGGAATCGAATGAATGTAAAAATAAAAGCCTAGAGGGACTTTTCTTTCGTCGTGATACTGTCCCTATTATACACTATTTATAATTATTTGATTAATAATACGATTGCTTGTCTTCTGAAACCCGAGAACTTTTTATTGCAGTCTATGTTTAATATTGAACTTAACGATGGGCTTTCGATTGGACGGTTTCAAATAACCGGACCTTAGTTCTTTAATATATTTCGTTTCCGTTCTCTGTCTCTCGTTTAATGAAAATAAATGCCAAGTGTCACTTACTATTGTCACAGACAACTGTAATAAACAGAAAACATTTAGAACGTCCCTAGCCTCGAATTGAAGATAAATTCCATAATAACGTGGAGCGATAAATCAATTATTGAGTCATTGCTCAGCGTGATAACTACACCATAGGATTACTTCTTGCCGCTTTATCGCTATTTCGCCTCAGTTACACGTTGTGCAAGGTAAAAGTTTTTCGTTTATTTGAAATTCAATGAGGCAGTCATACAACACACGATATATTTTTACATTAATAATAACAACGATTAACGGCAAGACAAAATTTCAAACGCGACGCATTTAAATTATTCTGCCTTTTTTAATGCTATTATTTGATTAACTGATATATAAATTTGCTATAAACCGTACATGGTAATGTTATTGAATTCTGATACATCCGTAACAAGGCTTGATGCCAAGTGAAGTTTCAAAACAATCATCACCCATTCCCACAAAAATTCTAGTGGACTATTACATTTACTGATAATTCAGGAACGATTACTTGGGAGGAACTGAAATGCCAATTGACTATTTGATCAACGAAAACAACAGAAACGTCGGAAAGAATGAACTACAAAATCCTAATGGTTGTGTCCCAGATAGCAGCATTCCCGCGGGCGGTAAAACAGCAGGTAGCAGCGGCTGTTCTAGAGTAGGTAGCCGATGGCTTACTTACTTGATTTATCGTATTTCATATTTTACATTAAAATATTTAATGTAGTGGGTTGTTAGACCGTTTAATGTTGAGTCCTAAGACTGGTCTGATGCAACCCTCCATGCTAAGCTATCCTGCGCAAGCCTTCTCATTTCTACATCCCACATCCTTCCTAATCTGATTAGCGTATTACATTCTCGGTCACTCTCTTCTGTTCTTGCCCCATACACTTCCCTCTAATGCTAATCTTACAAGACCCTCAAGTTACCAATCATGGCCTACTAATCTATCCCTTCTCTTGGTCAACGTCCTTCAAATAGTTCTCTATTCCCCTATTCTCCTTAGAACTTCCTGATTAGTTACCCTATCCACCCATCTGATTTTCAGCATTCTCATATAGCACCACATTTCTAAATCTTCTATTCTTTTCTTGTCTGCAACTCCTATCGTCCACGTTTCGCGCCCATATAACGCCACACTCTGTACGAACTTTACCAGTTACACAAACTTGGATTCCTAATTAATTCGATTTCGCAGATATATATAATTTTCAGTTCAAGCTCGGTGCTTAAGCTAACAATTTTTTTCCCACAATAAAATTCTAGGAGGCATTTTATTACCGCCGATAATTGAATGGGAAGCAATATAAGTTGAATGAGTTGGATGCCATCAGAAACGGTAAAGTAGATAATTAATTGGAAACCGAAATTCGGAATGAAATAACCAATAGAAGTTGTTCAAGTGTGGATAACGGAACGTTACACAAGTAGCAATTAATGACTGGACGGATAGAATAATGGAGAGCGCAGTTGCAGTGTTTCCGGGAATTTTTGAAAAGCCCTTCTACTTACAGATTCAAACATTATTGCTTTTTCGATTCCAGTTTAATTTTATCCGTCGTAGTATCTGTAGCGGGAAAACTTCCTATTACACTTATGGTAATACAATCAACATAATTATAATTCAATTTATTTGAGATATTTTAATTGACACTGTTCTTTTGAAAGCGTCACTTACGTAAGTAATTACTCATATATATCGTCTGTAAAGCTTGATGATATGTTCAGATTAATAATTTCATGAATGTTCGCGTTTGGTTGTATCCAAGGTTTTTCCTTTTTAAAACACCGATATTGATTTCTTTTATACGGTCCAACGGAATAGTAAATGTGATAGCGAAGTTTGCTATGAAGTTTTCCCAATGCAAGTTACCCGCGGGCATAGCTAGTGAGAAATATGTTACGAAATAAGATTTGCATTTTGAGAATCGAGATATCCGAGAGCAGAATTGTCTCTCTCTTCACTTAAAATTGAATAATAATTAAGTTTCAGTAGATGGATTCGTTTATTAATACATGTTCTCTCTAGGCCAGTAATTGAAGTGGAGAAGTTTAGTAATTTACGAATCTTTTCTTATACGCACTGCTTTCTCTAAACTTCGGCTTCTTGAACAAGGAACAATGCTCCCTCTTAATTAGTTATTTGTCAAATTAAGAAATGAAAAAGGAACCATCTACTCCTTGTGTAACTCCGGCACCGAAACAATGATTAACCAAGCAACTTTTAAACGTAGAGTGCGCATACAACGGTAATTGTCTGTGGGAAGTATTGTTTACTCAGTCACCAAGGCCGTTTTGCTCTTACCTAAATCAGACCCGCCATTGTTCGAGCGCCATTAATTTCAGCTCGTTATCACACTGCAGTCTTCGCGCACGAAACTGCTAATTAAGCTACAATGGAGGCAGGGCAGGCGAATCCCGCCACAGGATTTATCCGCGTACGAGCTGATGCATGTGGGGGATTATGACTGCTGAATCTTTGTCCTCCAACTTGTACAAATATTGTTACTGCTAACACGTTCTGTACGATTTGCGCTCATCAAATATTTGCATGTTATTGACAGAAACAGTCGTGTTACAGACTATACATTACCATCACGTTATTTTAAAACGAGACAATAAAAATGAAAAAAAAATCTATATTTTGTTTACTATATATTAAAATGCAATTGGGAGTTTTTGGTTTGAAAATTAAATCATTCAATTATCATCTCCTTTGTTTTGATGAACGGAATCTTGAGCAAGTGATGGAACTTGTGCGTTGTTCTATTGAAGTTCACTTATCGTTCGTGGCTTATTCTCCAAAGCCTACGATTTCACATAGACCCACAGGAAGCCGTCCAGTTCCGTTCCTCTTTCCGTGAATAACCCATACGTGCGTACGCTGTGTGACTAGTGGTGCCGTCCTAATGGACGAAAACATTCTACACGTCAACATTTTCCTGTAGTCGGTACAGCGCTAAATCACGATTCGTATAATGATAATGGAGTTTGATGACTTCCAATCCTTTTTCGTATCGTGTATTCGCGCGTGATGCTTTGCCAAAAATTATTGAGCACGTCTGTTACAGTAGCCAGTCAACATTTTAAAGAATGTTGCCAACGTGACCCGTTTTTATTATTAAAAAACGTCTGACAATTTTAGTGGTATTCCCTTAAGTTGTATTAAGTAATTAATTCGGTGCTACACGGCTCCTCCTTAGAGGATTTCATCCAGAAACATGTATCATTTATTATAGCCCCTGTAATCGATGCTATGTAAGCGTCGGATTATAAAACTAATCGAAATAAAACTGGTCCTTTTGTTAGCTAAGGTTCAATGTTCCCATTTCCAAAACTTCCAACCTATTCTTTTTAGGATTTCCGAAGTTCATTTATTTATAAGTACGTTCAAATTTAGAAACTTCTTCACAAATTCTAAACTTGCAAGTTTCTATTATCGAAGATTAGTTTTCCGGGAATTTTTTATTTTTTACTATCCGGCGTTGCCAGAGTATTTAGTCATATTAGCACGGCAATCTACAATAACATCTTTGTCAACGTGTAATTATACCGGTATCGCCAATAATGATTAAATAAGTTTCAGGAGCATCATTTCTAATACCGTACCACTATTAAAATTAATGAGAGTCACTTATCCGCGGCGGCGATGAAAACGATGTTGGCAAAAGACAATTAAAAAGTATCTATATTTAAATAAAATATTTTATTGAAGTATTATTACAGGCTTGGCAAGCTATGTGAGGGTTTACCCTATCGTGTTGCAAGTTCTGTATGACTTTATGGTGGTATCTTAATATTAAAAGCTACTAAGAGTCGCTTATCGGCTATGGGGAACATCATTTATATACCGAATCACTATTGATAAGAGTGCGGCGTCTACGACATTCGCCGAAGCATTTAAAAAGTAACATTACTTGACTGAAATGTCAATTATATTAAAGATATGTAATCATTTCGCTTTGCAGAATACTAGAGGGCACAATCTATCCTGTTCCAAATTACATATGTCTTTAGGGTGGGAATTTTTTTGGTCTGAAAGGGAGAAAGTAAGGAACCTAAATCTTCTGAAGATCGACAGAAACCTTCTCTGGGGTGAACACCAGACTAAACCAAAATTTTATGGCAATCGGATGAATTGTATAGGAACGCATGAGGGACCAACATTAAAAGTCGCAGTGCAGTTCTTTCTTCTTTTTTTTTAATGGGCCAAAGGCCCCAAGGGTGGTGCCCCGCTGAAAGCACTCATGGGGGTCTACCACTTTCTACACCCCCTCTGCACGTGCTGTTAGTACACTAACTGGAACACAAGGATTTAGGATTTTGTGTTTGATCAGTACCTGAGGACATAATACCGTTGAATACGGTCGTTCACGGAGGTAGAATGAGAGAGAATGAAGAGCGTAGGGCTGAGGGAAAAAGTGCCGATAATTTAACCTGAAGGGTTACCGTAAAATATATTAGTAATGACTCCTGAAACTGTAGAATTGATTCTTATAAAGCGGGTTGATATTATAAATATAATTACCTTCATACAATATGAATGGGGACTTCATTGGGAGAGTTGTAGATTATACAAAGAAATCATCAAATTTTCGATCTTTGCCGCAATATTTCATTATTATAGAGATTTTTCGGGTATTCCATTGTCTGTGGAAGAAAGTGAAAAGACAGAAGAGAAAAGAGAGGAGAAGGATAAAGGAAACAAGTTAGTTTTTTTAGCAAAGTTGACAGGGACGAGGTAATAAATCGTCCAGAAAGAAAAATGGGCTCTATCCACTCGAGTAAATAAACACCGACAGAACGTGCCACAGAGTGAGGTCACAAAATCCAAACTCGCAGAGCATTCGTACATGTTTAAGGTTCAACTTTGATGAATTTTCAGTTATTTGTTCGGAACCCCGTAAGTTGAAACGAAAGTTTACAAGAGCTATATTATACTAAACAAATCTGTTTCTCAGCCAAATTTTAACATCCCGGAAAATTGGCTTTCCTCCATTAGTCATAGTCCAAGACGCTCAAATATTCCCCAGTAGCTGACGTCAGTCCTCTCACTTCCTCATACTAGAGCCCCTGTAATATTTGAGGGGCCTAAACTCGTGGAATAAATACTAAAATCCTTCCTGGGCATCTTCAGTCAGATGCTGAGATAGCTGTCTCTCTCTAGTCGAAAGTAGCTGTGCGCCTGCCTGGCCCAAAGGCTTCTGCAATCCTCTATTCACTTCTCATGACTCACCAAATAGACTTCAGCAGATCAAACACCCATTCCATTTATTTGAAAATTTATAAAAAATATTTAATATACTGTTGAACTTCCCATGAGCGGACACTACTACGGAACGGGATTTTGTGCGCTTTTAGAAGTGTCTGCTTATTAGAAGGCTGCGTCATTCAGCATGCATAACAATACATACATACAATACCAAAATAGGTAAGTTCGTTAGGTTCATTTTCAGCGTTTTTATCACTGTAAGCCGAGGTCGTTCCTAAAGGATAATTCATTTTCCGAAAAAAGTTCAATACAGTTTCTTTCTTTACACTGTCACTGACAAAAGCAATCCACTAAATTACGTAGAAAACGTTAATTGTCTTCCCAAGTTCGTTTGAAGAGGTGCAGGTGTCCATCTAGGTGAAACGATGATGCGAAATACACTTTCTGTAGTTCACATTAAAGCTTTTGCTCTGGTCTAGAGGTTGAAAAATGATTTTAACGTTATAAAATTCAATTTTGTGGTGAGAGGCAGCATTATTCATGAATACAATTTTTATACCATGTCGCAAAATTTTACTATTATAAGTATTGAGCCAGTCAGTCATGACATCTCTCGTCATCAATGCTTTTTTAATTGCCCGTTATTCTATACTGAAATTGTTCAAATTCATCCCCTTAAAACATCTGGGTTTAAGGGCCTTGCGAAGGCTCAAAATCGTCTTCCATGTTTGTACGTAACATAATTGTCAACCTTTTTTCGATGTTTACCCTCCTTTGCATGTTTCGCCTTTTAATGCCATCGTTTTGTTTGGCAGAGGTCTAAAATATAGTGCAATCACGTCGCAATTAAAAATGTTAGTTTTCGAGTAGCCTTCGCGAAGATCCGCCAATTTCGTTTTGTCCACTCTGGCCCAACGTTAGTGTTCACAGCCACTTAATGACTTACACGTAATGCCGTGTATTAATTTAAATTTGTCCAGCCAGCCGACACTCGCCTTCAACACCGAATTGGCAATTCTTTGGCAATTTCCAAAGCCATTTTCGTTATTAAAGAGGCGGAAATAGATATGCAGATCCACTCGTATGAAGATGTGTCAATAGATAGGCAGGATGCTTTTAAAAATCATTCATTCGATTCGTTTTCTATGCACTTCTTTAAAAGTTTATTTTTATTTTTAAAGTTCCAGCGACTTGGGTTTCCCGATTTAGAATCTGAACGCAAGAGCTCCGACTCTGATTTTCTCTTTGTCAAACACTTTAATCGAAATAAATTTTTTTCGCATTAATCTCCACTAATCGTTTCAACCGAAAACAGAGGTAACTTTCTACGATTCAAATTACGGCTGTCTGAAATTCCGGGATCATCTTCATCAATGTAAACAAGTAGGGGTACAGCCATCTGGAATCCTGAATTGTTATCGAGTTTCTGTCCGGTTATTAGAGATATTATTATCATAAATTCTGTAAAATAGTTTCCGTGTCCGTTTTTTAGAAGTACTTTTCTTAGTAAAGTATATGAAATAATGTCGGGGGAAATATAATTATCCGGGTATGAGAGATGTCCAGGTTATTAGAAGTGTCAGTTTCGGGAAGTTCGGCTGTATATCAATTTAACAAGATAAATAAGATATTTCTATAAATACGATTCGCACCTCTGAATAATCTTATAGTCAATTTGTACAAAACGTAACTATAATATTGTATTGCTATTCAGTTTTATAGCCCGAATTTACTAAGTTTACGCCCTCGGAGTGTACGGACTCTCGTGTCGTGTATCTGAATGTTTTCCTATCCTTGATGTCGAAAAGAGTTCCACTTCCGTTGGAAACGTTGGAGTAAATCTCTACTTCTCTCCTTCTGAAGGATTTATTACGTCGTCAGTGTCACCTTCGCTCAAATAACCTAGCTTGCTTGAGGTTCCTTTCCTCTCTGGTGTGTCGTATCCTGCTCCCTTGTTTGCTTCCCATCTTTTCTTTAGTTTCATCTTCTGTCAAGCCACTTTATTATTCAGACCCGAAAAATTTGTACTTCACCATTATCAAAAAATTTCAAAATCATCCCACGAATTCTCCTTGCAAACTGCTATTTCATTTAGTAATAGATGCAAACCCGTTAAACATATAATGATAATTAATCAATTAAATATTACTAGAAGGTTCATTTTATTTACGAATAGAAATATTTCAAAGGATCTCGTCGTGATACGCAGTAAGCGAGTTCCTGCCGCAATTTCTTACCCTCTTCATTCGGTCGAGCTTAATTGGTATGAGCCTATTCTTTATATTTCTCTTTGTTTCACTTCATGTTAAATTAATTTTTGCGCAGACCATCGTCGACGGCCCAATGAATGTTAGCGAGAGAATTGCTCTTGAGAGGCGTATTCACAAAATAGAAGTTGCGTTTTAAGAGAAAAATTGCGAGACGCATTTTAAAACACAATTAACGCTTATCAAAGGCGTTTCATTAAAGATTAATTTTTTTATTTTAATTTTTTTAAAAAAAGAATTTTTATGGTCACCGTTTCTTACGTTAATGCTGGCTTTAGTTTTTTAATAATTTCAAATCGCATTGTCACTATTAACGTTCATTTGATATTGGATAATCTTGATCAGTGGTCGGCAATTTGCTTAAATAGTCGGGTATATTCTGAAATGTAAAAGTTCCGCGGGCACCGCCCAGCTCCCGTATGAAAGACAATTTTAAATATGAAAATAATATAAATACGAATACTTATTTTAACAAAACTGTAATTTGGAACATGGACGAATTCCCAGTTGTAAGACATAGTTCCAAATGAGCATCGGTGAGGGTTGACCGGCATTTCGATTCCTTTTTATAGTCGTACCAACTTCAAGGGTAATTAGCGACTTGCCGATTTGCTGATGAGTCAAGTTTGCTAAGTAAGGGAACGTTAAAACGCACACAGCACACTCAGGAATGGAATCTGGGAACTCTGTGATGCGAGGCAGTGACGCTAGCCACTAGACCACAGATTTGATGTACTTCTTCTTTGGAAAAAAAAAACATACCGAAAGATACATAGACTCATCTAATTGCAGTGAAAAGAGAACACTTTCTTGAATTTCATTATTCAACTGCGATTCAGAGTCAGTAGTTCTAATTTAATTCTGTTTTCCCTGATAGCTGGACAGCATATATTGCTCTTATAATTTCGTTTTTATTTTTCTATTTGTCAAAAAGTTTTTCTGCATTGGACGAAAAGTATTCCATTGACCTGTTATACTTTAAAAACACAATAACGCTGCAAATGATATTTTATTGCACAAGTATTTAGGGGAATTTGTGGCGGAAAATTGTTTAACAATTTTAGTAAAATTATGGAAAAAGAAAAATCGCTTCATAAAGGTATAAAACATCAGTTCATTCTATTATTTACTTAATCCAGTATCAAAATAATTTAAAAGACGAGTTTGGATTTTTGGTGAATTTTTTAAAATAATTTCCCGTTCAACCCCACCCCCCGGGGAAGGCTAGGACAGGATGATTTGTAACTACAATGTATACAATAAAATTTAATTTAAATTTTAAAAAGTCTTACCATCATTTGTGTTCTCTTTCTTATATTTATATGCATACGGTCGATCGCTATATCAACTTTTCCCTTCGCAAAGAGATTTTATTGCAATTGCACAGTCTTTGCTAGCATTTTTCCCTTTTCCCGATTCTTTCCTTTCTATATTTATTCTTTTTTAGCACAACATCCTGTAATTCATTCTGGTAAGCTGAGTATGGCAGTTTTTTTTCCGCCCCGCACGCAAGTTTTACTTTAATGTATTCCAACGAGCCTTGATACAAGCAGATCTAAACCTTATACCTAATGACAACTACTTGATGAATATATACTATTAAATAGTTAAAAACGAGGAGTTTTGTAGATTACCTTCTATCGAAATACTGCAAGAATTATAAATTCACAGATGTAAGATGTCAAAACAAGAGTTCATTCACAAGGTGCAGTCAGAACTTAGTCAAGTTGGCTGTCGTGATTTCTTCCTTGACCAATGACCATGTGCCACCCCTATTTACTAAACTTCAGGTCAATCCAGTCAAAAAGAAAGGGTATCCCGTTCCACCATAATTATATATTGCCTATAACTCATACGAAAGGTCAGATTCCTCGTCGTGCAGCTCTAAGGAATGAAAACTCCCTTGTTTATGCGTGTGTTTGTGCTCTCTAGTGTGCGTGTCGCGTTTCCCATGTTTTATAGTATATTTTGTTCATTCTAGTTATGTATTTAAATATTTTTTAGTGATTTGAGTTATTTTATTTTGTTCTTGAAATTATTTGTTCCTTGATGTAATGTATGACGTATTCTACCTATTTCTTCAACCGAGGAAAAAAACAATTAATATGAATCTGAAACTAAAATTTTGAAACATATCAAAACGGTTTTATACTTACAGTTGGAAATACTTTGAAGGTTATACCATACCGCAAAATAACAATACTTAAGATTTGACCTTTTTCATAAATTGTACAATTACTATTATTTTGATCTTATGATCTTCATAGTCTTCTTCATTTACTAACTTGGTATTATTTTTAAAATATGTAGGTAGAATACATCTCAAGTTTATCTTGAAATTATTAATAAAATAGTAATAGTTGTGTTATCATATTCATTAATAACTATGTACACGTTGTGGATGTTTTTCGGCCACTTGCGTTTTATGCCGTATGATATTTGCAGGGCCATGAACGTTTCTCGAGGAATTGGTACCATGGGAGCAGTATCATCACCATCCACTCAAACTCTGTAGTAAAGCGAATCGTTAAGGATGTGGATAAAACTAGGAGGTGGAGAATCATTAGTGTTATCCATTTTGTTTTAGTATCCCCGGCCATGTTTTCTCCCAGTGTAGCCAAATGCTGAACAAGCGTCTTTGCTCACTGTTTAACCGATAAAATACCATTATACTAACTAATCAATATTTATACCCATAAATTAGGATGTAACTATAATGTTTCAGCATCTGAAAAAGTTGCCAGAGGAAACGATCTCTTGGCGTCTATTTAAGTATTGGTGAGTTTACAACAGCCGTACTCTTAATGTTGGAGATGGTTGAATTAGGAATCGAATATTACCAAACTTATGGTTCTTGATGTGCGAATAACCTTTGATTAAAGACGTTGTATTTACGAGACCAGCTTTCTTTAATACGTTACGTTAATAACAGTAGCTGTAGGTGATAACTTTTATTACCATATTTGCTGTATGGAATTTAAAATCTAATAAAGGCCGAGGAATGACATCCATAAACTGAAGCTTGACATTTCGCTTCTATTCTTAAACTGAGTGAACCATAACTCCACCGACAAATGTCTGAGATACCTTCTAAGTATGTTGGAATTAGGGACCTAGTTTATCTTGGAGTGGTATGGCATCATGAGGTAGAAATTGATTTAATGTGCTGAAGTACCAATTTTCAAACACACGACTGTTTATGTCTTGCGGCAATCTCCCTCCCATCTTTTCGACCAACGGTGGCACTTTAATTCAACCACCGGAACATATTGCATGGCAAATTTGGAAGCGTTTTCCAATTTCTAACAGTCAACTGTCCATCCATTTTCTTTACTTTTATTCTGATTGATCCATCCATCCAGAAATATATATATGATACCTCCCATTCAGTAAATTACAGATTTTTTCAGTCATTTTCATTGTATGTGGTGTGTAATTGATATAAAGGGTTATTCAATAAGGGTGGGTTGATGTTGAAATTGAATAAAACAAGCCATGTGTGAAGTATTAACAAAATTCTTTTTTATTAGAAAGGCCGATGTATGCCATTATGTTGTAAGGATCTAAAAATTCAGCAAGAGCATTCTGACTGCAGACAGGCAGTTAGAAGTGGAATTTCCCGGCGCTAGGCTGCCGGACGGGAGACATGCCTGTCTGCGGATTTATAATACTAAGCTTGTTTTGCTGAAGAACATTTACCCTTAAAATTTCCGGAGGGCACTGTTTCCTGTGTCATGGAAAATTTCCCGTGCTGGACGAATGACTCATGAAGACTGGCGGAACAAATATCACATGGGACAGCGTTTTCCCTTGGAGAAGGGATATACGAGTTTAGTTGGGAGGCGAAAAACCGAATCATGTTCAGAATGGTTCTAGACGTTGAGATGACGATAAAGTTAAGATGGAGAGTTGTTCAAGACGTTGAGAAGGCAAGGTGGAAGGGAGGAGAAAGCTGGAGAGTGGAATGAATTTTGAAAGGGAGGAGGAAGCTGGAGAGTGCAACAAGAGTTGAAAGTGAGGTGTGAATTGTTCCTCTTTAGTGAGAAGGTATTGAGAACAAGGAAGGCCAGAGAGAAGAAGGTGGAAAAAATTGGTTTTTCTCAATCATCGGCAGTACCAGGTTCATCCTACTTTCCGCCGGCAGAGGGATAATTTACAATTCAACCCGAAGGAAGTTTCGGTCGCCTAGTAACCTGCCACAAGATTTGAATGAATATAAAACAGGTTCGTCAAGTGAACGAAATCTCTGCTGCACGTGGTTACCCAATAAGTGATTGCCCTTGATATATAAAATCGTTCCCTTGAATAAATTTATTTGTTTGGAATAGCGCGCAGGACCCCTCAAAGTGATTGTTTTTTTAATAAATGAAACTATTATATTATATCTTAAAGCGCAAGTAATGTTATTAAATAAATTAAATAACATCACCTAAATCATATACAACATGCATGTTTCATTCACAAGGGATAAGTATGTGATTGGTAATAAAATGTTTATTTTATAAGGTTGTGATTGGTAATGAAATAAACATTTTATTGCAATAAAACGTAGCTTATTAAGATCTTTTGATTTCTTATTCTGAATCATTTCTTAAAAACAAATGTTTAAATTATTCAATTTTATGGGGTTGTTTAGTGGCCATGAGAAGAGAGCTGACGAAGTTGAAGAGAAGATATACGAGTTGTACGTGAAACATGTCCACGTATACTCCGATATGAACCCGGGCCTTTTATGTAAAAATATTGTGGCAGTAGACAATCATTAACTAATAAATAATTTTGCGTCTCGATTAGTTCGTTAGTCGTTAACGTGGACCATCGAATGGCGCACATGTGTTGCGGAAATGGTATTAACGAGCAATATTTCACGCTGATCACGTTTCGTGGAGCACGTGTAGACATTGTGCATTGATTAAACTCTGAATATGAGCTAAATGCTCTCTCCCCGCACCTTTGGCCGACAGCGCGATGAACAGCTAATTTCATTACAAGGCCATGTATTGATTTCACCTGGTACGTTACGTCTCTTCCCTATGGCAAGTAATCAATTTCGTCGGTCCATTAGCTAAGATGGTTGAGGCGTAAGCCAGTTAAGCGACTGAAACACGGAAAAATTGAATTTACGTCCGGAGCACGAGGTGTCACAGTTGCCTTTATAAGCGAGTATCATAGAGGATCGACTAAATTAATTTCGAAAGATAATAAAAAATGGCATTAATTACATATTTCATACGCGTTTCGTGCCGACGAATATCACGGTAGCTTGGAAATTTTTCAATATGTTGACAAAACAAAACTTTCGTAGAGCTATTCCGAAAGTAGTTTTCCGTTAAGGGCACGAAACAATAAAGTTAATCCTACACTGTGTGGTCGTTCAATAAAAGAAACGTTCTTACAATATTTGAATAGTATAATTTTATTAAACTGACTTATTAATAATCGCCATTTTTAATCAATAACACAAGTAGAATATTTTTTACTGTTTTCTAAACCTATAATAATAAGCGCCTATTGACAGAAAAAAAATGCTTTTAGTATACTGATTATAATTGTTCTGCTTGAACAATCGGTGAAATAACCTTTATTCTAATAAGAAAACCCATAAATACCTACTAGGTTCATAAACCTATGTATATCTATAGCAATAAATAAATTTGAAGTGTCTGTCTGTTTGACCGTCTGTCCGTATGTTCGTCTCAAATAGGCTCCGAAACGGCTCAACGGATTTCAAATAAATTTGAAACAGGAAATTTAACTTAAACATACGTGCATATTTCATTTCGCTAATGATATTAATATAATATAAATATTAATTCTACGGGAAGGTTTCTTGGTTTACGCGCGTCAAAGTCTCCTAAAAAGTGACTGCGATTTGCCTATACTCTTGAACTATGCTCCGAAAAGGTTTAACGGATTTCACACCATAACACCATACTGCTGCTTCCTTGACTTGTCAAACCATGCTCTTCTGTGCTTCCTCCACTTATCAATGCCTCACCTCTACTGTTCCCCTGTACTTCCTCGACTGATAAAAACATACTATACTTCTCCGCTGTTTCCTCGACTGATCAGGGGTTAATGACCGACTGGTCATTTTCCCAGGTTTCACCTTCGCAGCTAAACACCGTATATGCCCCCTCCCAAGAGGTTACGCTATCTCACGTGACGTTTTCATGCCAATTATCGTGAGTTCTGCGTGAAGCGCGGGAGATTCTTCATGACACAGGTAACAGTGTCCCTAGGAATTTCCAACGGTGAACGCTCCCTCAGCCAAAAACAAGTATACCGTTAAACCCCGCAGTCTGGTATATCTCCGAGTCGCCAGCCCGGCGCCGGGAAAAAAAACCTTTTTCCTGGCCAGCGAGATATTCTTATAAAATTTTATCTAATTTAAAATTCCATAAATTGTAATTAATATTGGGGAGGGTCCTACTGCGTTACAATTCATTTAATATTCTAATAAAAGTTAAAAAAAATAATACTACTATAAATATTGAATATAAAAATACGTTAACACTAATATTAAGCTTGAATAAATGAATTTAAACCATGTCCCTAAATGATTTTACGCTCTTTGGAAAAGTCGCTACTAGACTTTCAGGCAAATCATTCCAGTCTTTTACAGTCCTATTTACAAGGAGTATTTATCCACGTCAGTTCGTTGTCTTCTCTGATTAATTTTGAATGAGTGATCATTTCTCGCTACTTAAGTCGGTAAATGAATACTTGTTTTGGTATCACTCGAGGCCGGTTTGTCTGTATACCCTTTATACAGTGCACAAAGTTTAATATATTAATAAATCAAAACTTTATATAAATTATTTTAAATTTCTTGTTTCACTTTGGTTCCTGTGTATAAGAGATAATTTTGGGAACTATTAATAATTCTATGTTCACAAAGGGAGTTATCTCTTACTTTTCCATGCTGTAGAGATACCGCTTTGCTACTTTTGGAGCCTCGCTTTGCCCTATCATGGGCTATTCTTTTAACCTATACGCGTAGTCAAACGGCTCTAATACTGATAACGGATATATCGCTCAACAGTCTCATTGTCCGTGTCGTGCATTCAAGGTAACCGCTTTGAAACCCCTATTTCACTCTTTTGGACACGTGTCCTGAGCGCAGTACTAGGAAATCATCGATCAGACTGCCTTTGTTCACCGGCGCCGATTCAGTGAATGACGTTGTCTGTCTACATCGTCGTAATCCCTCGATCCGGATAGTAGGTTTCTTCATGAACTGCCACAGCGTCACAGCATTAATTTTATTACTATTCCTGGTGTTATTTTCAATACTGTCGTGTAATTAAATGTAGTTTATTTTATAGGAGTCTATTAATTACATTACATTATACGACTCATTTTGTTTTAGACTGTTAGAGTGCCTTCAGTGGAAACAGCAGTATCGATCACTGATGTCTCTGAAGTGTCCTAATCGGGAAATTATTTTCGAACGTTCGCACCGCTGTGAGAGCTATAAAAATCCTTACTGCTTGTTGTGTTAACGTAATGGCCACTTAAATTGTTTTCTGAGTATCAGGTCCCTCTAGGTGCATCAAAGCGCAAGGTTTGTATTAAGAGACGCCGTAACTGGAACCATAAAGGAGCTGAGAGATTTCACGACTGATATATTATTTAAGGACCGCTGAAGAAATCGGCTCCTACCACTAAACCCTTATATGGCAGAAGTTTTTCGCCGGATCTGCCATTGTCTGTGTTACAATTAGGTAGGCGTGGGTACAAAACCTAATAGGTTACGAAACGCAATTGAGATCACACAGACACATATATGTCAGAAAATGACAGGTTAATTAAAACAATTAATGATGATATCATTTCGGCCGTAACCGTCGCTGGAGATGGTCCATGCGAGGCACCAAATTTTTCATATTTAAATTCAATAATCTTTTCGGCTGACGGAGTCAAGAAGTAAATATGATGTATTGCTAAATTTTAAGCCCGAGGAAGTCTCAAAATGGAGATGAAACGTCGCTTTTATGAATAAATAGTGATGTATTTAATTCTAACTGTTTATTTATTGTACATTTTAAAGTAAGAAAACTATGTTATAATGATAAAAGCCTCATTAAAAATATTCAATTACAATGTGGATTGTAAATAATTAATTGATGTTTTTGCATAATTATTTCACTGTTAACAAATTCATCATTTGTATATTTTTAATGTGTCCTACAATTGAACCCTGGGGCGCAGCACAAGGCATGAGCTCCCATTGTTATCACCAATGCATTCCGTTTTCGGTAACCGGCATGTTAATAATTTAAAATTACATCTGTAGCGTCTTTTACTTTATGATTGAGTGGCTGGGTGTCCAGTGTTGCCCGGGTATTGATTTATATAAGCCCAGTACAGTATTTAATTCTAAAGAAAATCATGGTCAATACTTGATTAAACCGACATGTATGTCCCAAACGAAGTTTTGTAGAAATTTCTCCACGCGTTTAAATTTATACGAGAAACTTTATTTCATGTACAGTCCTGGGGACTGATCTGCTACTTTAACAGGTTCGTTGAATGCCATAATTAAACTCGGCGACCAAGCACACAATTAACGGTCCTCACCTCCCATGCCGAACGGGGTTTAAATTACCAGGAGGAACGCTATCAATCTCAATGACTCAGAAAAACATTTTCGACGCAAATATCGGAGAATTTTTCATGTTTTAAAATTTCCACTCCCTGTAAACCCCTCACCCCCGCCCCCACCGGTATGTGTGATAGTCGAATCGAACCCCAGAGTGTTTGTTTGCGGTTCGCAAGGAACACGTGTACAAAATTTTGTAGAAATTTCTCCACGCGTTAAAATTTGTATGCGGAACGTACTCTCGATTTTAATCGTAAACAGTTAATTTTACGTACAAGAAGAAGATGGTTGAACCATCTCTTCGGTCTGTTTAGCGTGAAATAATTTGTTAATTGTAAGTATGTTTTATCAGTCTTACAACATATAAGTAGTTACTAGTTATGCAAAAAGAATTTATTCATATCAGGTGCCGTATTAAACAAGGACCAAGGTGTCAAAATTATTGATATTTGATTGATTGATTAAAACTTTGTGGTTGTAGCACGGATGAGGAAAAATCTTTAAATGAAATTCTGAATTTGTCGACATGAGTATTGAAAGTAATTCTACAGATAACTGTATGACTCATTCCTCTGTATAATGATTGTCATGTATTTACATGAAAAGTATCAGCTGAACAGGTCTTAGCGCTCATATACGCAAGAAGTGTATTTTGACGAATAATGATACCGAGCTTGTGAAACTGTTTGGGAGCTTCGTACGAACCTTGAAGGATCGCTTTCCTCGCACTTGCACACGCCCAACATAAACTAACGGAGCATCCTCCTTCAACAAATATTAGCAGTTGAATTCGAAAAGCGGCCTACCTTTCAGAAAGCCAGAACTGCGCCTCACAAAGAGAACATACATATTTATGAATAAATATTTTATAAAAGATGGTGGCCATTTACATACTCAAATAGTTACACAATATCGGGAGAGTGACCATTTGAATGCCAGTTCGTAGTGCCCATAGGATATTATCTCCTGCTGTCTTCGTCCACAATTTGCAACTATCTCATTTCACACGATTTACTGTCAGAAAGAACTACACGACAATTCACAATTCTTCATTTTGCTACCCAGCAATCGACACCAGTTCTGGAATAATTCACGCCCTCTCAAATAACACGAATTGATTAAATTTCTATTATACATATCGATACAAATGTTTTATTTGTCCCCTAGTTATTATTGAAATATTTGTCCAACAGCGATTTCTATTCCACCCATTTCTATGCAGACCCGAAAATGTTGTTGTGGTATTCAATCCTAAGACTGGCCTGATGTAATCTTCCATGCTAACCTATCTTGCGCAAGCCTTACCATTTCCGCATAACTACCACATCCCACATCCTCCCTATTCCATCCTTGGCCTCCCTCTTCTGTTTGTCCCACCCACTTTCTTCTAATGCTAATCTTACAAGACACTTATGTCTTAAAACGTGGCCTATTAATCTATCCCTTCTCTTGGTCAACGTCCTCCATATTGTTCGCTCTTCCCTTATTCTTCGTTAGTGATTCTATCCTCCCATCTCATTCTCCTATAGCACCACATTTCAAAGACTTCTATTCTTTTCCTTTCTGCAACGCCTATCGTCCACGTTTCGCGCCCATATAACGCCACACTCCATACGAACATTTTTGCAACGATTTCCTAATATTCACACTTATATAACCCGTAAGTAAATTCATCTTTTTAGCGAAAGCCTTCCTTGCTTGTGCTATCCTACTCTTTATGTCTACTATACTTGTAACATCCCAAGTAGCAGAATTCCTTAACTTCCGTCAAAATATCCCCTCCCAATCTAACACCCTCTGTTATTCCATTGTTTCCCATACCTCATTCCATTACCTTGGTTTATCTCTATTAATCCTCATATTGAACTCTTTCTCCAGGACTCCGATCATGCCATTTATTATGGTTTCCAAGTCTTCTTCTGACTCCCGTAATACTACAATGTCATTGGCAAAGCGTAGGGTTTTTATTTCTTCTCCTTGCAGTATGATTCGTTTTCCATATTCAGTTGCATCCTTGTCTTACACCTTTCTTGATTTCTCCTTTCTTTTCTTGTTCTTTTATTCTAATTACAGCTGACTGCCTTCTATAGAGTTTACGTATAAGCCTCCTTTCTCGATATTTTATCCCAGTGCTCTTCAAAATCCTTAATAGTGTGTTCCAGTTCACGTTATCAAGCGCTTTTTTCTAAATCTACAAATGCCATGAACGTAGGCCGGTTTTTTCTTATTTTGTCTTCTAAAATTAGCCGCAAAGTCAATATTGCTTCTCTTATCTCTACATTTTTCCTAAAACCAAACTGATCTCCTAACTCGCATTATATTTGACCTTCCATCCTCTTATATACTATTTTAGTTAATATTTTGCACGCATGAGATAATAAACTAATTGTCCTGTGCTGTCCGCATCTATCAGCCCCAGTCTTCTTCGGTATGGGTATAATTATGTTGTTACTAAAATCTTCTGGTATTCTTCCTGTTTCGTAGATTTCGCAAACTATCCTGAACAGCCATGATATTGCTTCTTCACCCGATGATCTTATCAACTCCGCTGGAATGTTATCAATTCCTGGCGCTTTAAAATTGCTGAGGTCTGTCAGCGCCCTGTCAAACTCTTCAATGTCCACCTCTTCTTCTTCTATTACTGACTGAATCCGAAAATAAATGCACGACTGTAATTTTTTTAATTCTATAGCATATCTATTAAGTGAATGTCAGTTATAGTATTAACTGTTTTCTGGAATGTCGTCGTCACAAAAAAAAAATTGAGTGCCCCTTCTCGAATGCAACACGCAGCATCGTTTGTGCCACTTCATTTCGCTGTGATGGTAAATGGGTTCATAGCAGTGCATCTAAGGGTGGCGACTGAGTTGTAACAGAACGTTGTAATGTAACATGTTGCAATGACAGCGCAGAGCAGAGCAAAGCAGCGAACCGAGATGCTCGACTCGACCCAAAGTGCTCCACTCGGCTGTTGTTTTTTTTCGCGTATCCCTTTGAATGTTACATTACAAGCCACTGCAAGTTTCATGTCGCTCTCTAGGAGCAACACGAAGGCGAGTGGTCGAAACTAATTAGAGCTTACTAAAAATGGAATGGTCTCGACAAAAAATTCTGTCTTTAATCGAATGTTATCGGACAAAGACAATAGCGCGGGATCGTCAGGATCCACAACATTATAATAATTTGATGCTTGGCAGAAATTAGCTGGCGAATTCTAAAGATCTTTTGGTTTCTTTAAGAAGAGAAGAGGCTGTAACTAAAAATACTAAAAGGTCAGGAACAGGATAACTATTTATTTGTTGTCAAAAATAAATTTGTTTATTACTATTATTTATAGTAACGGATTAATGTCGAGAGACCAAAGTTTAATTTCATATATACCAAAGTGTCACACCAGATGACAGTCCGCAGCCGCCTCGGTAGGCCTAGGCCCTCAAGAGGGCTATTGAGCCATTGGAAGAAAGAAGAAGACATACCAAAGTAGAAAAATTTTGTTTACAAAATTTGTAAACGAAATTAAGAAACACAACAAAACTTAAAAATGTTTCATATTTCGCCGTTTTTAAAACTTCGTAGCAACAATTAGAAAAATTATTTTTACTTAACAGGAAGTCAAGAAGTTTATACTAGTTCTGTCAAGACCGACCAAGTATGTTATTATAATTAGCCGAGGTATAGAAAATATATAGGACCTGAAATGAATTTAGGGGGAATAAATTATTTTATAATGAAATAATATTATATAAGAATGAAAATCCATTTAACCTATATTTATCATTTGCAATGCACTACAATTTGATCTCTTTGAAGCTACAAGTCAGCATTTTTTTAAAGCTTAACAATATATATATAAAATTTATACACACTAAATATCTTATAAAATAAATACATGAGCTCTACATTAAGGGTCGTCTAAATACGCCTTCTCATAAAGCACAATCACTAACATAATCCTACTCGGAATTGGCATAACCAGGAAATCGGCAATAGGTGACAAACAGTGGTCTCAGCTTGACTGGAATTTGTTTCTGGACCCATCTGGACTTCCGCGTTGAACATTGATGAGTACTTTGGAGATTCGGACTGGATTACGTCTTCCTACCATTGTTTAAATGTCCACGGCCTGGACAATCTCCAATTTCTTATTGCTCCTTCTTTGAATTAATCTTCATCACAAATCATAATCTACTTAATGTCTCCATCATAAACTCGACGTCCTTAATGTATCCAAAATCCATTTTTCTTGGGTTTTTAATAATTTTTCCCCACTCACTTATTTCATATTCTGTCGGTGGATCGATCCTGTCCAATAAACATTCTTATCTGTCCTCTCTGAGGGCACTAACGATTTTGGAGAAAAACACCATCTTCGCTAACCATCCGATGCCATCAAATCGCACGAGACTTGAGATAATCCCAAATTGCGCAATCGTTCCTGAGTTTTATTAACCCTGTCTGTAACCTAAGAATTCCCTCAAGCCGTTTGCCTTTGATTCTGTACCGCCAAATTCCGAAAGCAGTTGTGTTGTATCATGACAGACCTATCAGATCGCTGTATCATGGTAGATTACATTAAAGTAATATTTAGTAAGATTTGTCTGTTACATTGCATATACCTAGATTAGGAAAAAAGTAATATCGTAATGTATAATATTTGTTAGACGCATTATAATTAGAGGTATTTTTCTAAAAACAAAATGCGTGTTTTTCATTTTTCACGCAGGATTGTAAAATAGATTTCAGGAAAGGACTGACTTGCTGTGAGTCACTTTTTAGCATTAAACAATTTGTGTGGATTTTAATTTGTTTTGAGTTCTGCTACGGAAAAGTTGACAAATAAAGAGGGCAACTCTGCCCTTGTTAGCTGTATCCTACGTTGTAAAGAAATTAAACCTAATGCTTCACGATTGTTTAAGTGTTGCGAGCCAATTATCGAACTTATACAAATCCGTTCCCGTTTACTTCAAAAGAATCGGACACAATTGATTTCTTTGTATTTATAAAGATAAAAGAGACGAAGCGGCTGCCTGAGATCTTCGTGATCACTAAACACTCATTTCTATATTCTTACTTTACTTCAAGTACCGCTCATAAAAGATTCAACAGGTTACTAACAATATTAAACTGAGGTAAAACAAAACAGAATGGCTTGATAGCTGCTGTTTTTAAGCTGGAAAAATCACATTTAAATAAATTAGCACGTAACTCGAATCTTATTTATTCAGATGATAGTGTTCCCATAAAAGCAATCGCACAACTTAGAGTATCATACAAAATACTGCTGTCAATTTATCTATTTGTTTAGTAATTTTTCGATAGTGATAGGAAATAAAAAGTATAGTGTTTAATAAGTTATACAGAATTTTATTTATTTATCTACTTTACAAAAAATTCAACATTACAGTGAAAATTTTTTATTTATGATTCTGATTTTCCGAGACGAATGTATAGAAAGTAACATTAGTGACAGATACGGGATAGTAAACTGTTGCCAGTGGTTCGTCTAGATATTACCAGAACCAGAAAAAATAACAGGAAGAGTATTTTTTTATATCAGAACCTTTCATCCTGATTTTCTAATAAGTATATATTTCATGAACGAGTTATCTCGTCCTGAGCGGCCGAGTTAACTCGACCTATGTCAATTTTACTTTTTCCTCCTTGATCTGGACGAGATATCTCGTCACCTTCATAGACGTTCGTAGTTTTGTCGTGAGGGAGCGTAATTGTCTTCACAACGCATGATTTACTCCAACTTCTTCGTTTTTTCAATGTCTGAATGGGGGAAAAATCACGAAATTTTCGTAATTTTTATGCTATTTTCGAGATATTATTTGCAATGAACAAAGAAACATATTTGAAGCATTTTATAAATAACTACGATGACTTTTTACACTGTTTGGTGCAGCTGAACGGAGCTGGTAGGTGATATTATGAGGGTCGCGCGTTCGTATCTTGCTGTCGGCAAGGATGTTGCAATGTCTGCATTCAGTGAAGAAACTGATTAGAAAATTTTACTAAACCTTTATTCCTTACTCTTCGGTGTAGCCGAAGATCGCGCGTTCGAAACCCATTACACACAAAAATAGACTTTTAGCTTATATAATATGTTACTGTGTTTTAAATTTAGAGTTATTATTATTATTCTAACATATCACGTGTTTTGTTTGTGTGAAGAATTTTGTGACTATATTGTGAAATATTTTACTTAAATTTTATGCAACATTACGTGATAATTTTTAGAAACAGGTACAATAAGAAAATATTTTAAAATAAATTACTTGTAAAACACTTCAATGAATATATATTTTTATATTTACCTATAGGTAATAAAAAACGTAATAAAATAATATGACTTTTTTTGCCAAATTTGTTGAAAAATGTGAGTCAGTGAAGGGGTTAATTTTAGCTATAAATGGTGTATTTTTTGGAATATTTTAATTTTCGTTTAACCTGCCACTATGCAGCACGTGAGAATTCATTTTGTGTCAGAGCGCTGGAAGATCGGAATTCCGGGGATTATATAGGCGCCAGTCTATTAGAGCAGAGGCATCGGTTAAGTTCGCAGTGGAGAACGGAAGAGTGGACTCCATGCAAAAATTAGGCAGTCACTGGCCTTGAACAAAGACCACCTGAGTGGATTGACAGTGTTCATCACGATGTCGTTTATATGTTATTTTAATTTAGGGTAGGGGAAATGGTGGATAGTAGTCACATAAAAACGTCAAAACAACCTACATTGGTATCGGTTATGGGTTTTATGAATGGCGCTGAGCTTATTCCTGGCATTCAACATGCTGGGTAAGTTGAGCTTCAACCCCATAGTGAGGGTGGGGGAGAGAGAGGGTGAAATGCAATAACACGATATCAATACAGATTCTTGTATATTCCGATATGAAAGTTGTTGCGGATTCAATTCAAAACTCTATTATTCTAACATAAATAAATACTGTGGCAACGCCAGGTGCCCGACTGGTTAGGAAAAAATTCGATTATGCTGTCTGTAAAGTGACAGTTTATTTATTTTTATTAATTAAACATGGACACTTTTCATGTCCTGCGGGCTTTATGGAACACTGCTTTAATTAAAGTGGGAATAATGACGGCGTAGTGCATAAGATTTAGTTACAAACAGCTAAATTTTGGATAAATTTTAATTTTCATTAGGAACGTTTAAATCATGCATGATATTCCTTGTGTTAGATATTGATAAAAGATTTCCAAACGTTATTCTTACAGATAAAGTAATGATTCCTGAACACGATTGACTTTCATGATTCCCCTGCTGCGTTACCGTGGTTGCAACGTAAATCAGGTGTGTATAAACGATGATTACATTTGTACTCGAATTTAAATTTCTATTGGTCTTGTCGATGTTCTACGACAAATTAAAATCTATTTATTAAAATTTAAAACTATACTGGACACCACAAAATGTATTGCGATCTTCTTGGCTGTTTATCTTGTAAGCTATAAATGGAATTAAAACGGATTCTAGAATATCCAGATGCCTGACTTATAACCAATGATACATTGTTTCAAGGAATTTATTGAAATTTAGTTGAAAGACTGAACTTTACTTATTTTTCCCTATGTTAATCAGTCTCGTTATAACTGAAACTATAATTTAATTTTAAATTGATTCAGCAGGATCTTTCGGCATTGCCATAGTCATCTACAAAATTCAAATACAATTTTTTTACGGAATTTGTTTAAAATGATAACAATATAAACAATTTTGTTTTTGATTTCAATGATTTAATGTTACCCTCATGTCATTTATTATACACATCATTTCTAAAAATTTTCATGGATTGTACGTGATTCCAGATTGTGCTGTCCTACACAGAGCATTTATCGAACTTCGGAGTTTCAGAATTTCAATAAATATTTTGCTCTTGTGCTACCCAAGCACAATCGGCAACATAAACCACGAATTGTCGAAAATTTACATTGAAAATCTTTGTTCGATAAGTTCTAATGCATTTTGTAACCGGGAAAAATTTTTACATTTCGATATGTTAATATTCTTACGGAGAGCAAAATCGTGGGCTTCATAGTTTTATTATCAAATCGGAGAATAGTTTTAAAATTTGTATTTCGCAGATGCTTAGTTAAATATATTTGACGTTTTCCCATGGTGAACGTTCCGGCTGATTGCATACAACTGTGTCATGTGTTACGTTAAACGTCTGTCTTAGCCGCTGCACAATGCGAAACAAGCTATATCACTATTGAAACAGGAAGAGGTACTTGTCCTGTCCGCAAAGCGCAAAGGGGAGGGGGTGGGGGCAATGTCCTGTGTTGTGTTTGTATTTGTGAGGTGCTAATGCGAGGTCCACGTATCTCAGTGCTCCGCTTCCACGATCAATACAAATCTCCACGCCGTCGTCCCGGACCTGAACGCTCCTCAATGGAATTCATCCCATAAACTAGTTTCCTATTTCAGACAGCTCTGGATATCGGCGCTATAAAACGACGCGTGCAATCCCGATTTCTCGACGCTCTCCGATTATTCAACCAAATTAACGAAGCGTTATATCACGCGGCGTTGTGATTTACTAGAAACTTTTTGTGTCCATAGATTTCTGTCTAAGAAACTCTGCTTTAGGTTACAGATAATTCTAATTTATCCTTTTCATTCCTCAATTTATAAGGCAACCATCGGAAATTGTTCTATTACAAGGCCAGCGTACTTCCATTAATACAGCCCTGCAGTCTTATTCATTAACTCATAATTCACCGTAACATGTATTATTTTTAATCACTTCCCTATTATAATAATTTTCCATTAAATTAGCATATATCATGTGCAGTTTCATAGCTTCTTCGAATCTACATACTTATAGCAACGAAAATGTAGGAGACAGGGTGTTAGAAAAAAAGGCCGAAATATTTGGGAACCGAACCGATTCCTCCCCGGTCACTTTCAACTATATTAATGACTCAGCCCAGTTTTCTTCCCGCCTGAATTCTCGGCGAGTCCCGATTCCTTCCCGTAGTATTTATATGATTTAACTTTAAATGCCGAATTCTGTTTTCAGTCTATACTTTTAAATTAGCTACCAGAACGACAACTTCATAATTTTTTAAACATTTTTCCATACATTTCCATACATTTATAATACAAACTACTACTAGGAAATATTGAAGTCTGTGGTGACTGGGTGATAGTTGAATTATTAAAGTTAAATTGGAGTTTTATCTATAAATTTTAATCTAACAATTTTATTAAGTTAAATTTTAATCATATATACATTATTAAACTTTAGGACCGGCTGCTTACTTAAACTCACCGGAGAGCAAGAGTATAATGGGCATATGTGGGTTTAAACAAAACTGGGCATTGAAAATTTTAAATTACTCAATCAAGCCAGGGCGAGAAACTTAATCGAGTACATCACCGACTTGTAGATCTGGATCTGGTGATGATAACTACATGTCTTCATCGGTCAGCTTGCCTCGGTGGTTCTCTGCGTCGATCCTCGTGCCATCTGCTATTGAAACAGGATTTATTTTTCCTGTTGACGTCCACTACTCATAATAATGTTGCTGCGTCCACTACTCCTCAATAACGTAATGTAATCTCTTCCGTCCTCTCAACGGATCTCTCCTCCAAACGTAATGTATTCTCTAGTGTACTCTCTTATGTTGCTCGAATCTGTTTTTCATCCTCTTATATAAGTTTCTGCCCCGTCTTTTTCTGCCTGGCGGGGTGTGTGAACTTTCTCCCAAGGATGGCCTGAGGAGCAGGTCTGTCGTCCCTTATAATTCTTGGGATGGCCTGATATTTATTGTAGCAACCGGATGTTTGTCGCTAACTCAGGCCTTTGTCCCAAGGACTGACCTGCCATTTTCGAAATGGTACAGATTTGTTCCTCTTTCTTGGCTAACGATATTGTCAATTGGACATTATTTAATTTTAAGAAACGCGATTGTTACTTGCCCACAGTTGGCCTTGCAAACAGCCTAACCCCATTCATTATAATTATATATATATATATATAATTAATAAAAAAGGGGGAAATTGCTCTTTTTAATATATAAATATGTGTGTGGGGTGCAAACGCACGCCACAAGTCCTATCTCACGGATAGATCATTTTATGGTTAGGCACGGAGTGTCCTCCACTTCACTACTTCCTGTTAAAGCTGGCGTTCCCCAAGGAAGTGTGCTGGGACCATTGTTGTATCTCATATTTACTGCTGATCTCCCAGTCTCACCACATGTTACAGATGCTACATTCGCGCGTGATACGGCGATACTTTCATCCTATGTAAATGCTTCTGAAAAGCTACAAACCCACTTAAATAAAATGACACAATCGTTTAATAACTGGCGAATTCATAAAAATGAATGTAACATTTACAACAAGAAGAGGAAATTGGACTGCTGTAACTTTAAATGGCAAACCAATGCCGCAGGAAGAAACCGTAAAGTACTTGAGAATGCACCTAGATAGGCGACTTACATGGAAACGGCATATATTCTCCAAACGTAAACAAATGGGTCTAAAATGCCGAAAATATTAGTAGCTCTTGGGACGAAATTCACAACTTTCTCTGTAAAGTAAAATATTGCCAATATGGCTATACGGGATACCACTTTGGGGAACAGCTAGTAGATCAAACACAGGCGAGCAAAGAGTGGCGACTAATACATGAGGCTGCTCCAATACAAGCTAAAACGCGATTGTCTGTAGGGAAAGTTCTTGCCACAGGGGTTTCAAAGGCATTATTTTGGTTGAGTTCCTCCACGATCGCCGAACAGTAAACTCCGAATATTACTCTAAACTGCTGGACAGAACGAAAGCTGCATATCGAAGCAAAAGACGGCGTTTCACAATCAGAAACGTCATCCTCCTTCACGACAACGCAAGGCCTCACGCGGCTTGCATAGCTCAGATCAAATTGGAGGACATTCGCTGGGATCAGCTAGAACATCCACCATACTGCCCACCGTGTGACTACCATCTGTTTGGACCGTTGAAGAAAGCTCTAGGAGGTCAAACGTTCAATAGCGATGCAGAGATCTTAATGCTCATTTGGTTAAAGACTCAACCTTCAGCTTTTTATGACGACGGAATCAGGAAGCTTCCAAATGCCGTGAAAAACGTTTCACCAAAAGGAAACTATGTGAAAAATAAAAAAGTATTTAGAAATTCTTTGGTTTCCAGAAAATTTATTTAAAAAAAAACCCTCCCGTTTAAATTTGAATCACCCTTGTATCCCGCCCGGTAGCTTCCGCGGAATCTTCTAGCGAACGGTGTGCAAGTGATGACTTTTACTTCTTCATGTGAATTCACCCATTCGTCCAGAAAACCACAAATTTTCTGAAACTTTGTACAATCGCAATTTTACCTCCTGCAGGCAGCCTATCAGCATAATTGTTTTTATGGTTGTATTTTTGAGCCGCAGCGCGTGCCTTGCGTTCGTGTCCAGAGATTAATACCCCGACCTCTGGCCCCCATCGAACACGCGCAAAAACGTGCATAATCCCACCTTTGTCAACATACTGTAAAATTAGATTCATTAACTAAAATATAACAATATTCTCTATCACGTTATAGCAGTTACGAAGAAATAGATTCCAAATGATTCGTACACTATCAATGAGAACGTTTTATTGATTAATCAAAATTAAAAGTGAAACGGAAGGGAATAACACATAAGAATACGAATACGTCTTCTTACATTTATTTACTGTCCAAGCCTTTAAATACTTTTGAAGTGATTTATTTGCTTCGTAGGGCATTATTTGTAAACTAAAGGTTTCTGAAACAGAATCAATAAAATTTTAGTGAAAGCCTATTGTTTCTCTTGGTCTGGTTAATAGGGCAACGTACATGTGATAAAAAGAAAAGCTGGATTAGCGTCAAACCAAAACAATGCATTTGTAAATGAAACACCGGCGATTTCCAATTCCTATCACACACAGTAGGGAATATTTTCCTGAGCTATATGTGCGTTTGAGTAACTTTTCAACCGTGTAATAGGATCTGCGTTAGTAGCAGTTCTCTTGCATTTGTGAAAACGAATTCGTCGTGCACGTTCGGGCATCAAATCAATAACCGATCGTAAGATTATTTTCTTGTTGCGACTCTGTAAGAGATGGCAACAATATCAGAGATCTCGGTGATATATCCAGGTAACGTTTGGAATATCTGAACTGCTATTGACAGCTCTACAGCGAAATCGATAACGGAATTCAAAGATTGAGTGTAATATTAAAATTAACATTTTTCCAGACGTGTTTCTAAAAATTTACGCATTAAGCAACAAGAAAATTGAAGACGTACAATGCAGAGATGAGCAGTATGCTACTTGAAAATTAATCAAAGCTCTGTAATTGATTTACTATGTGATATTGCCTTCTCTTTCTACACTCAAACTTTGAAAATATAGTTCATTATACCCAAATTGACATAGTACTCTGATATCTACATAAATATGATTTCTAAAATTGCGATAAACTTCAGATTCTGAGGGTAACAAATTCTTAAATTTGTGGATGCTCTGATTTTTCTATTAATTAAAAATTTATATTGTGTTTTGAGTAAATGAGTTGTATACGGATGCATGGTAAACGAAACATAATTGAAAAACTAAAGTAATACTGAATTTATGTTAAATCCTTTGACTTATTATCCACATTGTCAGTTTCCGAAATTTTGTTGACTATGGAGTGAATTATATTTTGAACTTTTTCTCGATCAAAGATTTTATGATTGATTTTTATCTTCGCGCATTACTTGAAACCAATGTAAATAATGGCGTTTTCGCAATTAACATTTCATTTTGCATAAACATTAAATCCAGGGATATGTTGAAACTAGTAAAGCTGTGAAAGTATTCAAATTATGATGTAGGACTTTTTCCGACCCGAGTTGACTGGTAGGTTAATTTATATATTTTGTTTTTAGGTCAATGATTATATTAAAAAATTATTTTTGAATACCATTTATGTAATAATGCCATGATTATGGAATAAAATTATAATTACTGAGCTTTTGGACAGTCACTATTGAAAATGTAACATTATTATTATTTTGGCTTTGGGAATTGAAATAATTCTTACAGGAGAATTTTTAAGAGATTTATACATATATACAAATTAAGGAAATATTGACAAAAGTAATACTGATCGAGGAAAATTTATCAAACCGACGAAGCAATCCGCTCTCAATTATCTTAATGTAAAAAACGATTGTGACCCTATGTGTAAGACCTATGATCTTTTGTTACTCAAGTGATATCTTTATTTTTACTTCTTTGTTGTTATATAAGGGCTTGAGGTAACCTTATCAATTTTTTTCTTAGTATTCACTAGATAAGGTCTACCAATTGGTAGGAGAAACGTTGTTCTTCTGATAAGTACTGAAAGATGTCTGTTAAGATTAAGGTCATTTTATATCATTCGTAAATATTAATGAGCAGACGTAACTTATGTTATCTATTATCTCCAGTTAAATCGTGGTCGAGATACCCCTTTATGACGATTCAAGGTTTGAGAAACTCAGGGGAAGTGTATATTTCATTGTCACTCTTGATAATTGGTGTAGGTCAGCCAGCATCGACGCTTCCCGGCACCAACTCTGTGGATCACAGCTGTTCGTATATCCCCTAACTCCTCCACCTACGCCATCGTGTCTGATAACACTGACCCTGTTTTTGCTGTTCCGATGTACCCTATCCTTCGAGGGCCACCCAGACTTCTATCTGGTGCTGACTGTGCTCTCGCATCCCTTGCACTTAAGACTTTACATCAGGTTTCACTCAGAACCCCTCACCTTTGCGGTATGGTTCGTGCCCGAGAGGTGTCATCTAATGGTTATTGCTCGTACTCAGCGACTCACAGGCTCGCTTGTCAGCCTAACATTCCCCAACAAATTACACAAATTACTATCACGATACAAAAATTAACTTTATAAGGTCACCGGTATGTAGAATTATTTATTTGACAGCTTTCGACCTTAGTTGGCTATATTCATCCGTACTATGGTTACATATCATCAAAAGAAATATAAGAAAATACCATTATTTACGTACATTTAAAATCTAAAAATTAATCGATTATAATAATAAAATTGTTTATATTGTCTGAAACCGTTTACTCCGTCCCTACTTTATATGGGCACAAAGTAACGTTACCTTCCTAAAAATGGTAATATTAAAAGCACAGATCGCAATATGAAGTTTTCAAAGTGACACACATACACAAAATAAATAAATTAATTATTATGAAAAGTAACAGAGAATTCTTTCAACATGCAGACCTGGGAGAGGTAAAATTCTGCTTGGGCAATGAGTGCATCCACACCGAGATCGAGGGGAAGAGAACCATTATCATGACACAAGCGAAGTACACATCTTATCAACAGCACTCGAAGTTGGGAGAAAACTCCTGAAACCTGAATCAAATGAAGAAGAAATTAATCAATTTCCCTATCAACAACTGAGCGGTTCGTTTGATGTATTTCGCTGTCGGAACTCGTCCACACATTACACACGCAACAAGCAAGCTGTCATGATCACACTCATGTTATAACGAAAAGATGTGGAAGTGTGTCAAACCAGTATTAAGACATATTCAGGGTACCATCGAAGTCGGAATAAAGTTCGAGAAAACCGGAAAACCTTTAATTGGATACGCAGATGAAGACTGAGGTGAATGTGCAAACGGCCGAAGGTCATTCACCGGGTTCATGTTCATAATGGCTCAAGGATCAATCAGTTGGGAATCATATAAACAACGATCAGCAGCTACTTCAACATGCAACGCAGAGGATATCAACGGTCAGCCTTCAGTCAATACATTTATCTACAACGATAATCAAGGGGTAGAAAGAATGGCAAGAATTCCTGTTCACCATTCAAAATATAAGCACATCGATTATCCGTCACCACTTCATTCGTGAAAAGGTCGAAGAGGGACAAATCGACGTTAAGTATATGTCAACCGAACAGATGCTGCCTGATGTCTTAACGAAGGGACAATCAAAGATTAAACATCGAGATCTCAGTGAATAAATCGGGATGGTCGTCCTCGAGGGGAAGTGTTGGAGTGTGCGTGAACGACCAACAGTTCGTATGAATGACTGGAAGTAACATAATGTATCTTTGTACTATTTTGTATATAATCTTTGTCTCTTGAATAAATCTTTGAAGTGTAAACATTACGTAGTTCCTTGTTCTGCTACAAGAATCTAATAAAATAAGTTAGATTATTTTAACACAGCATGCATGTATATAAATGTAGTATAACATAATAGGTATACAATTTTATAGTCGTTACATTCATCGTTTTAAAATTTTTAGTTAAGCTTATCTTCCTCATTTCCAATTATTTAGCACCTCAACGGCCATCAAAACTTAGTACCCTCGTATTGATCATCTTTTCATAGTTGTAGTATATTATTTATAGTTTTTAAATTACCCTGGAATCGTCATAGGTTTCTATCACTCTTCGACGATGAAGTAGTTTTTCTTGGCCACTGTCCACGTGGGAACATCTCGGAGAAGATTCCAGCTGCCACGCGACAGATGCGGACAACAGATGTTCCTCCTGTATTTCCCGCGGGGTGGCTCTACCAAACAAGACAACATGTCGCAAGCAACACAGTTCTTACAAATTTCAGAATGGAAATATACAATTAATAATTGTATGGATGCCACGGCTAACTACTGTTTACTGAAGCACCGAAACGTAAAGCCTTCGTTAAATGCATATTTTTCACATTCATGTTAATTCACCAAATTAGAATTACGTTACGTTTTACTCTTCAGATTCTTTATTCAACAAAACTCTCTTTAAATCATTAACTACAGTTAGACATAATCGACGTACAAATGGCTACTTACATTATAAATTAATTACATTTTTTTTGACAGTGAAATTACAAAAAAATACGTCTTGTAAATAGAAAATTTAAAATATTAGGAAACGAATGTGCTATTTTTGAAGAATAATTTGGAAAATGTGGATTTGGTTAAATAAGTTGTAAATAATGATGATTGGTAGTTTTGTATATTATTATACTGCTGTGGTATTAAACTCAGTCTTAAATAACATTTTACTTACATTATTTCTTTGTAGGCATCTAGAGCTTAAATTGTATTAAAAGTGTTGTTACTCGCATTATTTACGAAACTACAGCTCGGCCAAACATTGCAAAAAAGGAAAAATTGATGAGAGAAAATATAGAATAGAGTAAAAAATGAAAATATAAGCCAGCAATTTACTTTTCTAATCAATATTGTCGGCCTCCGAAGAAATATCCAAGTACACATATTATTAAAATAATATATTTAGTTTTCAAAGGGTCTCCGTATATTATCGCAGGAGGACATTGTTGAACAAACGATTTCTGCTATTTTAATTTATGGTTTCAAAGTAACCCCCGAGAATTGTATATTTCTGTTTTTCTATCGAATATTCCCTTTTATAAACTTTTGTTCCCCTAGTCATTTCACCCCCTATCTATGGCAATTAAAAAGTGGTTCGGAACAAAACTTACTTTTTGATCAAAATCTGAAATAAAAGTTTGGGCAGATTTTACGCAAGATTTATATTTTCAAACACTGTAATATGTTCTCCGTTCTTAACTACACAATATTCAATGATTATGACTGACGTAGAGAAAAAGAAATAACGATTTTTGCTTTAATTCGCCTCGGATGTTGATGGTCCAACAATATTCGGTTTTAAAAAAGTTACACGCATTTATTTAGGAAATCGAAAGGTGGAAAATTATCCTGATATTGTCAACGACCTTAGAAGATCTTTTAAAAATTTTAGCAGTAATATGTACTTATAATGGGAACAGGGGGAAAGTTAAATTTTAAATTAAATAAGGACAAGATTCGTATTGCGCCAGTTAATTTTTATAACTTAAAAATATTTTTTTGTATCTTACAGCGCTACATCTTTGTGGTTATTTACACGCTCTTCAGGCTGTGGTCCCACTGAAACGTTTGTCTTAATGCTTTAAACGTTTCCTCAGTTTCATATTAACATAATTATTCAAATAAGTGTTGTAACGTCACGCGGTTACTTATAAATGCTGTATTAATAAAAATTTCCCTGACTTAATCCCGTTCTTCATTAATAGTTTTTTCAATTAATGTTTAAATAAGGCCAAAATCAGACAAAAAATTAATAAAAACACAACTAACTAAAATTTAAAACAAGTACATGTTTCGGCCTTGATCTGCACCCTATTTAGGGTGACTAAATAACAATAAACAAAAGTATTACATTACAAAGATATAAAAGTAGAGCAAAAGAGTACAATAGTTAAAGAACCAAAGAACATTAAAATTTAATTTATTATAGTTGGAAAAAAGATGGGTGGAAACACGTCAAATGAGGTGGCGGTTTCCCTTGGAGAAGGGGAAAAGAAGAGATTGGTTGTGATGTGAGAAGGCGAAAAATCAGAGTTGATCGGACGTTGAAATGACGAGGCGAGCAGTGTTTCTCAGAAGTTGAAGTGAACAGTAAGAAGAGGAAGTATAAGAGAAGAAGAAATGAGCGAATAAATAGTCAGTGTATCTTGGTAGTTGAAAAGAGAAGCAGTTATAGTTATATTCTGAAAGAATATATAACTTATCGAAGACGTTCAGCAGAAGTCTACCATATTAGCAAAATTATCCGCTAATAACATTGTCAAAGAAGAAAACTGGTTTTCCTCAATCGCCGGGCAGTACCAGGTCCTGAGCCTTTTCCGTCGACCGAGTGTAAATCCACAACCAGACTAAGGAAACCTGAGAGTGAAGGAGGAAAATTCTACTAAGCGGAAGTCCCGAATCGCCTAGAAGATGGAACAGGTTCGTCACGAAAACACATTGCAGTAATTAACCCTGAGAACCCCCTTGATATTTAAATAGTAATTCTTCTTAATATGTATCATTTGTTATAGTTCCCAGGACCCAATAAGAAATTGTTTTGATGTGTACGTAAAATTATTATATCTTTTAAAAACGCGATAGTTTGTTAAATATTTGAAATAATTTACAATAGTTTTTTCAGTTCAATAAATGTCTGTCATTATGTCTTTAATGTACCTTTTTATCTAAAAACAGACGTTAAAATAAAATTATGTGCAGCCTTGTAGTATCTGAAAATATTTAAGTCTGCTGGAGTTGGGATTGTTGTAGGGAAGACCGCGCGCGAAGAGTATTGTTCAGTCGTTAAGCCTTCAAAGGCTTCTCGTACCAGTCTAACTGGTACTTCATCTACTCGGGACAGCTTGATTGCTGAAGTTTTCGTTTTCGTGAACAAGAGAGAGGAGCTGCTCGGTAATGATGTTATCGTATTACGCTCGCCGCACTTAAAAAAGAAACGCCGTTACTGCGCTGCCTTCAGATGCGAAGCGACCATTCTCATAAATAATACTACCAGGGAGGCAGGCGTGATTTTCCACGAATAATTTACTCTACAGCTTTGCGACGCGTAGCGTTCCTCTCGTCTCGTAGAACTGTTCAGCGATTCATTTATTTATCCTTCGCTGAATTCGAAGGATTTCAAGGTTTCCTTTTCTACATTCATCTCATTGTTTTGTCTCATAACAATATTACGCGCAGGTAATGCAAGCGAGAGAGAATTTAAGTAATAATCTTTACATTCCGTTTTTATTAAAATAGTTCTAAAATAAATTTCAGTTTACCAGGAACGTTACCCAAGGCATTGATTACCCGATCCTACGAAATCAAAAATTATTAGTTGTGTTTCTCTGTTTGTAATATAACGATAGGACGTTGAAATGTGATTGAGGACTTGTTACATTCAAGTGAAGTGAAGTAAATAAACAGCGAAGAACAATTAAACTTAATAATTATTAAATCGTTGTTCTCTTGGTTTCAATAGAATTTCTACCAATAACCTACTTCGAAGAAGTTGATTAATAAGGTAATATATAAAACAACTTCAGTTTGATTCATAATTGTAAATAATATGTAAATGAATAATTGTATAATTATATGTAAATAATTGTCCCTGTGGTCGCCAATGATCAGGCAGTCGATGCGACCTTTATAAATAATATTTAAAAAATTCAATTTGGTCATCCTAGTCAATTTGGTAGAATAAATGTTGCTTATTTATCGTATTTAATTTCACACTGTCAGTAAAAGACCAACTGTTCGCATAAAAAACTAATAGTTTCGACATAGTTCCATCGCATGCATGCCTCTAAAGACACATAGGTATTTTCTGAGCTTTCTTCCCTGACAGGATCATAATTGATGCGTAATTAGTTGCAGAGTGACCGGAAGTTTTCTGAGGCATGCGATCGGCAGCTGTTTTCAAGGATCAGGGCCAGGAATTCGCGTTACGAATAGTAGGTGATTGCCCAAAGAGTATCTTAAATATAGGGGTAATAGCAACACTTGGACCGTGATTGTCATCCCCACTCCTCTAGGATCATCTCTCTCGTAGCTCCATAAGAGGCAATGTTAAAACAGTGCTTTTTGAGTCCCCTAAAATATATTTATTTACACCATTTATTAGTATTTTCAAGAATGTAATGTGCAAATATAAATTTATACGGAAGATTAAGAAAAGTGACCATGTTTCGAAATCAATATTGCTAGTTGACCTGACCAGAACATAAAAGTCATTAGTCAAAAACCATCAATAGGTGTATCAATGATTGAAATAAAAACAAACTGTACTAAAAGGAAAGTTTGTTTGCAGAACAAATGCTACAATCATTTTATTCCTTTTTGTATCAACAGGTTTTACATGCATTCTTAAATACAATCACATTGAAAAATAATTTTGTTACCCATCATGTAACTTCAAAAATGATTTAAATTATTTCAATATTTCAGTAATTGTGTTATTACGGTCTATAAAACCTTGACATAATATTGTGATGACAGCCTATGTTTTTCTTTGGACCAGAAAAAGATTAGTTTGAAATCAAACTCAGTATATTGACGAGGAAAAAAATATGGTAATCCAAAAGCTTTCACCATTTCTCATGCTTGGGACGTAAGATTGGAGGTTGGAAAGAAATTGAATGATTTGTACAATGCGTTCTGTTATAAAATTCAGTCTAACTTTGCCCACAAACTAAACATTTATGTACAAAAGCCACTTGCATACAGTTACCATTAAAAAGTAATTAAATAAACAATACAGGATGCGTGTTCTTAGAACATAGTCGTGTGTTTAACGTTTCAGTTTGATGATTGTCCATGATACGGTGACACCGCTCTGTTAGTCATTCGTACACAAAGAGAAGGCCGTGTATGTCCGCAGACACTTCGTTGAGTGACGAAACAAGACACGATATGACTCAACGTTCCGTTCGTGCTAGCAGCCGAGATTTAGTGTTCGCTTTTTCCAGAGCGGTGACTCAGCGGCAATAGTTCATCCAGCATCTACTTCCAGGAACGAAATATTCTCTCACATTTGCATATTTATGAATTGGGATTCTTGAAAACCGCCATCGTTAGCTCGATAAATCATTTTAACTTTACCACTTTTTCTCAGTTCGTTTATTACATTTCTTGCATTAACATCTAAATGTATAGTCAAATGAGTTTGTTCCCCAGTAAAGATTCGACTTCATCATCAGGATAGAAAGCAACTCTCACAATGAAGGAAAACCAACTTAATCCAGTAGATAACTCATTATCCCAAAGATATCTGAAGCAGAACAAATCCTCCGTACCTAGGTACAAGCATTTCGAATTCACATTCTTCTTGCTAATTATACCTTCCTCCCTTACTTCTCCAAATCAGACAACCAACAACACTGTTGTCGGTTCGGTTAAAGGGGATTTCATTATCTGCATTGTTCTGACCGTCGGTGAATCAGGTGTTGCAGTAAAAGTACCTAAAAATAAATGTACCATATTTAGTCCCTAACATTTTCTATAGACAGAATTTGTTCAACACAAGAATGACTCAGACCGAATCCGACTGAGGAGAAAAGGTTCGCTCTGTTAAGATCCGGCCAAAATATCAGATCATAAAACTTATTCTCGAGAGCGCCTACGTAAATATTTTATAATGTAGGATTTTGGCCGCCAAATTATTAGATTCGGAATTAGGATACGTTATTTCAGTAATAAAAACAATGATGCTGACCTTTCGGTGGTGTAGTGGTTAGCGTTGCTGCCTCGCATCACAGAGGTCCCGAGTTCGTGCTCTGGCATGAGCGTGGATGTTTTCACATTGAAAAAACTACAGAAATACGAGTTCACCTGCCGTAGTCGCTAATAACCATAGTAGTTGATGTGAATCTAAATAAAGACAAAAAAAAACATGATACACTTCTCGAAGTCAATTCAAGGCCGTAACCAAATATGGTGCTGGACTTGGCCAGAAAATGTACCTGGCCGCCTCTGTGGTCTAGTGACTGAACGCCACAGACCCTTACTCAAGTATCCTTACTGACTTTACCCGACAGAGAAAACGAAAATTTGATATCTAAAAGACCTCGTTGGTTGGTGTGACTATAAACTAAATTAAAAAGAAATTACCTACAGCAATATACTTTTCATCAAAAGAAGAACCGACCTAGCTTTGGTTTCATTTCGAGGGAATCTGCACAAAATGTGATAAGAAATTGTTGACAACAGTTTATTATTGCAAGTAGGTGATGTGGGTGTGGAACGGGATTGTGGGGTAGAACGCGATGGATACCCTGGATGGTTCTGGAGGTTAGTAAATAGGGGCGCAACATTGTAACTGGTCAAGGAGTCCTGACAGCCGATTTGACAAAGTTTTAACTCCACCCTGTGAATTAACTCTTGTTTCGGCGACTTACGACTGTGAATTTATAATTTTTGCAACATTTCGACGGAAGGTAATTCACAAAACTCCTCGCTTTTAACTCTTTAATGGTATATTAAACTAGGTGTCTTTAGCTGCATGTAAGTTACGTAGAAGGTTTAAATCTACTTGTATTAAGAATCGGTGAAATACCTTAAACTGAGACTAGCGTGCTGTGAGGTTCTGCATACTACTGTATAACTTGATGCAAAATGTTATGTGTTCCTCCATAAAAAAGGAAAAAATAGCATCCCCTACCTTATAAGAATGAGTTACAAAAGAAAGAAACGAATGGAAAAATGTGAAAAAGACTGGGCAGTTGAAAAAATAATCTGTTTATGAAAGAAAAAAATGATAAAGCGATCAACCGTACGCAAATTAAATATAAGAAAGAAATAAAAAAAAGGCGTTAATATTTTCCTCAAGTTATATTTAATTTTATTGTATTAATTGTAATTAAAAAACATCTTAACCCGTTCTGCCCTGACTGTGGAGCAAAATGCGAAATTTGTTATTTTTAAAACTTCATCAAAAATCTAAATTCGTTATATTGATATGAGATTAAATAAGTAATAGAATGAACTAATGTTTTAGCCTTTTATGAAGTGATTTTTCGTATTCCATAATTTTACAAAAATTGTTAAACAATAATCGTCCCATTCCGCCCCGACTTCCCCTATAGTGTTTAAAGTGTGGATTCTATAACTATTTGACGTTTGTAAAAAGGTCTCTGCGACTTCTGTTTGTCCGTTATTCGTTACTATAACATGAAATTCTGGTGTATTGTAATGTTCTTCGCAGAGGAGGCTTCTGGAAATGTTTCGAGGATTTAGGTTTCTTCCTTCCCCCTCCCTCTTTCAGACAAAAAAAGTCCTACCCTAAAGACGTATAGAACTTGTAAAAGGGTAGATTATGTCCTTGCGTAGCCTGTCAAGCGAGATGATTATATATATTCTATATAACTAACATTTTATTTCAGCAATGATACCCTTTAATTAGTTTATAATAATATATGTGGCAATGCAGATGGTTGAGGCACATTATATATAGACCAGTTCAGCCCAAATTATTACACAAATTATATCACGCTAATCAGACCGAAAAGATGGTTCAAGTATCTTCTACTTATAAATATAATTGACTGCTACTGTGTATTTTTCTGCTTGTTTGCGCTTATTTAAGGCGGCAGCAGTTATATTGAGTCGATTACGATACTAAGTCATTATGATGAAATTGAGCTGTCATAAACTATGGGGGTCACAGGCAAATTTTCAAAAATTTGAGGCCTTCGCTGGTAGTTTAATGACGTGCTGACAAAGAAATTACAGTAGAAAGAAGAATTCCCGGGAAACGCCTGGCACCCAATTATAAAAGAAAGCAGAGACATGAAAAACTGATGACGGAAATCAATTTAGAGTATCGTTTTTTATATAAATTGTATGAGAAACTGAGGGGAGACTGCAAGGAAATCAGGGAGTGGAAATTAACCACTGTTAAGACCAATAAAATTCCTGGTCTCTGTCTTTACATTGCTACTTAATTAATTCAAGGCAACTGCATAAATGTGAGGTGTTAATAATGCGAGCTGAGAGCATGACAAAAGCTTTGCTTCGACCCATGTGTGCAATCGCTCTAAATATAGTTTTCATACTTCACAACCACCATAAAAATACACCCTCAAGTCACTTCAGGCAATTAGCAGTATCAGGAAACAACATGTCAACCTAACCCTCATTACAAGGTAAATCCCAATCGACTCCTACTCTTCCATGCTGCTTATGAAGAAATGTTTCCAAAGCTTAAATGAGGCCCTGAGGACGAAAGACGACTAACCCACATTTTTTTTTGTGAATTTGAGTTACTTTTGTTAACTGATGCCAACATACGATATTAATGAAATGAACCTGAGTTTGAGTTCAATTATATTCAGTTGTTTCCAATTTAGCAGCTTAAACGTTGTTGCCCTCAAAAAGTGATGGATATAACTGAGAGCAACAGTGGACTATGAGGCATAGTCCGTTTGTGAGAAAGTTGTGCGTTGAAAAAACTGATTCTGCAGTGACCACCTGGAAGTGTAAATCAGTTTTCATCATGGAAACAAATTGGAAAGGTCAAGGAGAAAATGAAAAATTATTTGCTTTTTCTGAGAACCTTTTTTCATGTGGAGTTACATTTTTCATATTCAGGGACTTCCAGAGGTACCTTGAACTGTGAAATTTATTCCTGGATTTTATACAAACATACATAGTTTTTCATACGAAAACACAATGAAATATAAATGATAAACATTTTTTATACTGTGGAATCAACGAGAACGACCATTTTCAATTTTATATTGAAAAACAATTTTTGGGCCACCGATCCTTATTCTGCAACAAATAGCTTCCCCTCTGGATACCATTGCCTAAAATTATCCTTATTGTCATGTAGAAATATTTCATTGATGGACGATTATAAATTACAGATATTTTTGCAGATTTGAATTTATCAAATATGTATTCACTGTACTGCTAGGAGGATCAGGTGATAGTTTCTCATTTCATTATCCGCGTTTTTTTACGAAGAGTTCAATTTGTCATTTCGTTCCACATTGTACGACTCGAGCAGAGAATGCGATGCATTGCATGTAAAAAGAACGAGAAAAGAGGTTTGATTGCGGAAATAGAATTCCATCATCAAAAGGCTATTTTAAGGGTTTAAAAAAGTAGATTTTATTTAATTATTCGTGCATATTTAATTTATATATATTGCAGAAGATATTAATATAATATGAATATCGATAAAAATATTAATTCTACGGGAAGATTTGTTGGAATTACCGCGCGAAAGCCGGCGCATAATCAACTGCGAGTTATAAGCCCTATTACGTGTTCCTTATATAATTCATCCCACCTATTGTAGCAGCAGGCTGAAAAATATGAACTTCTTTGGATCGCCGATACGATGTATACATAAATTGATAAATTCGTCAGATAAATTTTACAATTTAGTTATTGCTAAATGTGAAAATAAAAAGGAAACTATAGAGTTTGGTGCAGAACCCGGTGTAATGCGAGTCGCTCTGTTATATTATGACCTTTAATGTGCGATTTAAGTAAAAATTTAACCATTAAGCGGGGTAAAGTTTTTCTTCTGTTAGAATACTGAAAATATATTTATTCCTGCTATTGTACTAGGGGTATTTCGGACTTTCTCGAGATCCTCGGAGTATATTTGAGGTTAATATTGTGACGTTTACGATGTCGGATTAGTTATGTGTTGGCCAAGAATTAAATAATGTACCGGGATAATGTAAATAAATACCCGGTGAACGCCGGGGCCCCAGCTAGTTCAAAATAATAAAAGAAAGAAAATGAGTCCTCTTCAAATGAGTTACAAAAGCGTGCACAGGCAAAATCTACAGACTTTTTTCGGTTTGCTCAACCTTGATCTTTGCTCTAGTCTGTCCGTTGTGTTTGTGTGTGTGACTCATATAAACGAACAAACACACAGATGGAGGCTGCACTTGAGTCCCGACTACTGATTGAGACAAAAGTGTCCATGCCAGAGTGTGTGGGATACTTAACCTAGAATTTAGTGTTATTTCAGTGATGATTTTTGTAAAATATATTTTAAAATTCCTATTCGTTTTTCTGGAACGTGTTCTACGCCGTTTTGGAATAAAATCTCTTTTGCTACGATCGTACTTTGGACACGTAAATAATAACTTCTTCTGAGTGAATGTGAAGCTGGATTATACCGATGGCACAGAAACATCTTCCGTTGTACACTACGGTGTTAATTTATTTTCAAGTAAATTCTGTACATGTCGATTAGGTCGTTAGAATTATTACCTTCTTTCCTTATCTTTGTTATTTCAACCACTTTCACCTTAAATTTTCAGTTGTTCATCGACAAATGAGAATATACTGTGCAATAGCTACTACGGTAATTAAAGCAGCTGGAAAATATTCAAATAAATAACAGAATAAAGAAGACACCAAATGAAATGCGAGAACAGCTTCTGCAGTCCAAAGAGGTTTTCAAACAATATATCAGAGATGTGGGCGGCCAAGAGTTCATAGAACCGGTTACTTTAGCTGTCTGTTGACATTTTTTGGTCCTGAGAAGTACGTGCTAGCTATTACGACGAACAAAGAGCCATTCTCAACACACACACACACACAGGTACACACACACCTGCCGCGTGGTCTTCAAACCTTAAAACAGGCTTCTTTATTGTGTCCGCTAGGGGAATAACACTTTACGACCACTCAAACAAATGAACTGTCCTTTTGTGCCCTTTATGCATGCAAATGAAATGAAATTGAGTTACATACCGCCGAACAATAAAATATTACACACTTGGTCTTCATAAAAACGGAATTACTTAATTTCTAATGTCCTGCAATTTTCATTACTTGTGAAAACGGTTATTTTTATCTGCTTAGCCTAAGGTCAAGTGGCATAATTGTTCCTAATAAATAAATGTACTTCAAAAACGCCTTGATTTTTTTCCTAAGCATAATTTACAACGATGCCATATTTTACTTTTTTCTCCTTAATTTTATTATATTCTTATAATTATGTGATTGTTAAAACGGACTTGTTCAACAATTAATAGTGACGGAGGTCTCTCGCCGGCTTTTATATTTGCCGACGGAATCATCTTCCAATTTTAAAATTTGTGAATTCTTGACTGAGATAAATACGAGTTGTTATTACATAGAATTTACATACTCAAATATATTTTTATATTTAGGTAAATTATCCCCGATTCAGTAGCTTACAACCAAATTTTTATTTCGTTATTTATTACACCTTTAGGCCCGCTGAATTGAAAGTAATTTGCAACGTTTTCACACGAATTCTTCATGCAATTTTGTGGTGAAGTGTATGTTCCAGGAAATTTGTTACGTATAAATGGGAACTTCTGGAACCGAAGTTGTGGAAGTTAATTTTATCAGTCTCCCTAATCAAGAAGTTTTGTTTAAATGGAAGTCTTATATATAAGTAGTGCAGCGGAGATTAGCATTTGGCGTGACCCTCTTGTCTTCATATTTCCTTACATTCCCTAGGGAAAGATAGAAATGCTTCTGGCCTCTTTATGAGTTTTATCTGAGTCGGTGGTGTTTCCACTTTGGCCGCACAGAAATTCTGAAGTGGCCCAGAACATGCAACTAGCTTCAGACGTCGTAAATAGCGAAGGAAAAGTACGAATTAAATTTCAGTGAAGATGGAATATTCTGCCGGCCAGCGCTTTGTTCTGATGTTGGGTTGATAATAGTTCGTGCTTCTTAAAATCCACGCAGAACAATCCATGCGTCGCAGACAAAGGTAATGTTATCAATAAAAAGGCAAAGAAGTTAATTAGCGATGATGGATCGTAACCGTTGTTGAGTTTCATAGTACGAAGACAATCTCAATAGTAAGGTCTCCTTTATTCTTAGACATACAAATACCCGTTAATTTTCAATAATAAGGTTGAAGAATGCTTTATTTTTGTACATAACCACCACTGCGGTCGATGCAGTTTTATAGAGGCTGTGGCAGTTTCACAATGCATGAACATATCACACCATTCACCGCCATGTCCTTCAGGTCGACTTTTTGCCTCCTGGGACAACAATAAACGCTGACAGGCACTGTGAAACGCTGGAAAAAGAAACAAAGATGGGCTATTCAGAAACAGAGAAGAGGTATGTGAAGCAAGGGCGTAAGCATTCTCCATAACAACGCCCGCCCACACGTCGCCCATCAAACCGTCGATATCCTGCAAATGTTTGGTTGGAACGTCATCACCCATCCACAATACAGTCCCTACGTTGAAGGAACATTTATCTGGACATCGGTTTCTGCTCCGCCGGCGATGAGGGGAAAGAGGAGGTTAAAAAGGACATGGTGGTGAGCTGCTATAACGTGGGTATAGTGAAACTGTCACACCGTCTGCAAAAATGCATCCACCGCAACAGAGAATACAAAAATAAAGCATTTGTCAGTCTTTAAAATGATTTAATTATTACTAAAAATAATTGGTTTATGCATATCTAAAAACATAGGAGACTTTAATTTTGGAGTTTCCTTTTATAAAACATTTTAATAGAATTCTAGAATCGCACCTAGCGTTTAAACTTTTTGCCAATCACAAGAATTAAACATATACAATAAGAAGTTTAATATTGGGCATTGGTTTTTTTATCTGGGTTACCTTCTCTAATTGTTTTAATTTAGGTCGCATCTACAGCTAAGGTCTTTAGTGACGGAATCATTCAGGGATTGCATAGTTTATTCAAAATATAGTTATTCAATTATTTGTCCTTGACATAATTCTGTTGCATACGGAGAAAATCAGAAACAGGCGTCACTACTGTCGTGTTGCTGGCTCGCTGGTTTACTATTCACCGGCCCCAACAGGCTGTGCCTCTCTCCACAAATACCGCTCCGTATTTCCATCACAACCATTTCGTGACACATCCACCCCCAATTGTCAAAGTTCAAAGGTTTATACTCCACAAGTAACTACGTCGCTTCCTCTGAATTCAATACAACTTGCTGGCACTTTTATTAAATTATAGTGGCACTCACGTCGGATATATGAAAACCTACACATTTTCGTATATTACTTGTGTTTTAGGTTAATAAAAAAGTATAAATACCTGTATTAATAGATGTGTTACGTCTGTTTTAAATTAAAGGAAATAATGAGACGACCTTTAACAGACAAGTTTTTATTGCGTAAACCGACGATTCGGCACCTTTTTCTACCCTCTTCAAGGTTAACAATTCTGTGAAATCAAATATTCTACATGAGACCATGGAAGGAATAAAAATTATGAAACAGAACAAGAAAGTTACCAATCAAATGCAGGGGTTAACTAATATTTTACACACTAGCAATGACTATTTCTATGATCTCATGTAGAATACTTGATTTCACAGAAATAAATAACTGTGATATTATAAATTAAATTGAAGACAAATTATAAAACAAAATGTCTGTCTTGCAAAATTATTCGCTTTATAGCTTCCAAGTTTGCGAAATTGCTGTTACTCCTCCAATGAATATGACTCAAAGTAATGAATTATGACGGCATAGAAGAATGTTCTACGATTAGCATGTGCAGTTGGCCCCAGAAGTTAGGGATCGGTTTTTTATTTGCAGTATAAAATGTAGTTGAGGAAGAAATCTAAATCAGCAACGTATTTCATTACTGGATGCACACTTTAACACGGGTTGATGTTTAGCGACTATATTATAGATGAAATCGACGCCAAAATTTTATTTATTCGAAAATGCCACGGCAGCGAAACTTGGGGTATTTGTCAATTTAATTTCTCATGGAAGTCACCTAATCTCGTACGCGAATTTTGGAGTGGGACACTGAATTTAGGGTCTCGAGTTTAATCAGATTTTCAATACGAAGGGAGCGCTGATTTTCCTGTATAAATTGGAAGGGCGGGGGCGAATCCGAGAGCTATTCAACATGACATAAGCCACTCGCTTCAAATTGAATAACGGGATCACGGAAGTTTGACCTCATCAGAAACGACTATGCTCAGAAATAACACGCGAAATCTTGCCTCCCTTTACGTCTGCCAAGACCTACAGATTTACCTTACTCCACTGTTTACATCTTAGAAAACTTGCATAGTTGGGAAAAATTCTTACATTTATGATATTTCTTCTATTTTGTCCCCTACCAAATGTAACAGGTGCAATTTAATTAATAAAATAATTTAATAATTTTGAAAACTGTCACATTTATCTGTACATAAAAAATTATAATTATAGAAAACACATTTACAGTTCCACAAGAATCCCATATAAGTAAATTTAAATATTAATATTCTATTATCAAATTGTTCATTCCATTCTTGAAGTATACAGACCTTGGATATGTTATAGTCAGTTTAAAATAAGAAGCCCGATGGTCATTAAGGCGCGAGAGGGGTATGACCATTCTGTTCTTCTTCTTCTATTATTGACTAATCTAGACTTCCACCTGATATAGCTTTCCAAATCTTCCTTCCATTTTCCGCCATTTCTTCCTTATCTAAAATTGGCTTCCCTTCTGCGCTCCAGTTGTTCCTGTAATTGTCTATCTTCTTTGATTTTCCTATAAGCTGCGTCTATTTTCCCTTCACTTCATCATTGTAGAAACAATTCAGTTCGAATGTAGTACTTTAATATATTCACACCTTCACATTCAAAATATTTAACACTAAACCTTATCAGGGTTCAAAAATCTCATTCTGTCCCTTTTCAGAAGGTGCCTTATTAAATACGTCGATGTATTTGAAAGAGAATAAGCAATAGCTAATCCACTAAAATCTCAGGCGCCTTAGGAACCATTATTTTAGAAATATTTCGTTATAAACGCATCCAAATATTTTTTTGAAAGCGTTTTTCGTCTCCAATATTCCCATTGTATACTATCGAGACAGAAAACCTTCGTGAAATGAAATTTAAAAATATGATAGAATAAAAAGTAAGAGATTATCAAATGAAGGATGCAATATTGCGAACAATATTCCATCGGCGTTCTGCCTCAAAGTTGGTGTACTATAATTATAAACCTCAATTACTTCTTTCGAACTTTGTGCATGCACGATTCGCAAATTAATTTAATTTGTTTCACGTACTGATGAATGCATTTAATTGTGGTGGCTGATTTGTGTCTGTGCAGTGAGTCGTAACTGTCGAGTTTGTGGTTTGGCTACGCTAACTGAGGCTGGTTAACTGTTTGTTGGTTTCCTGTTGATTTTGAACGATCCGAATGCCACCAGAAATTACACTCGCTGACGCTGATAAACCGCGTAGTTAATTTCCCTTTATTTTCACAGAATTATACATTAAACTCCTTTTCCTTCCTCGGTTAAAGTGAAAATGTATATAAAGCATTTCATTATTGTCACAACTAGATAATTATGATTCGGAATTTAATAATTTTACTAACATACATCAAATAATTTAAATTTATTTTTATGATAATTTTCTAATTAATAATTTAAAAAGTTCATTTATTCTTTGCTTTAGTATGCTATGACGCTAGTTAAATTTAATATGACTGAAATATGATTTTTGTGTTTTTGAATTTTGTCCCCAGAGATTTCTATCATTCGCAATAAAAGATTAAAATCTCCTTAATTATTTCATTGGCAGTGATAAGGCTTTCTCGTGGACGTGTTAACAAAAGTTTCTAGGACACTAATTTTCTCCATAAATCGTGGACCTAATCAGGTGTGCAATACAAATAAACAACGATATAACAAAAAATTTGTTGCTGAGACTTTGTATTGATTTGTAAAATTACAGACCTTCATCTCTAAATTTAATGTTGTTGCGTTATTTTATAAATAAAAATAGTTCTTATTTCAGTTGATATGCTTATTGAGAGATGAACGTTTGTTTGTTTAAAATTAGAAATATGATCTTTTGGACAAGATTTTAATGCACCTTTTGTTTGTCCTATGTAACAAATATTACAATATATATGACTTTCTTCTTATTCAAGTTATTCATACATCTTTGCAATTGTTGATAATATATATATATATATATATATATATGGCATCAACGTGTGATTTAAATAAAACTATTTATTTTATCATTATCACCAGCTGTACGGTCTTTTGAAGTGGACCTTGGCTTCCCGTATAATTGTCTTCCATTCGATCTGTCCTGGGCCCTGGCTTTCCAATTTCGTACACCCATGTTTCTAAGATCACGTTCAACATCATCAAGACATCGTTTCTTAGGTCTTCCTCTACGTCGGACATCTCCCATGTTTGCGTTTAAGATCTTCTTTGGTAGTCCCTCTCTTCGTTCATTCTTTGCACATGGCTTAGCCATCTTAATCTCATCGCTTTTATATGACTTAAAATATTCTCACCTCTGAGCAATTCTTGCACTTCCTAGTTGAATCGTATCTTCCAATTCCGTCTCACACACACTGGATAATCTTCCTCTCAAACATTAAAAGACGCTGTTCATCTGCAACTTTCAGGGTATTATCTTACTTTACTATCACCCCCAAATAATTAAAGGCCTTTGGGTTTTCAAATTTGGTGTTGCCTATTTCTAAATTGTGTATTTCTCTTCTTATTTTATTTCCATGCATTTTCAGATATTTTATTTTCAGACCTAAATTTTCTGCTTCGGTCTTTAAAGTTGTATATAACTCGTTCAGAGCTTCAAAAGATTTATGAACGTCTATAAATGTCATGTGTACATCTATATTATATTCATAGCATTTTTTCTAGATATTCCCTTAAATTGTGGATTTGGTCTATAGTACTTTTGTTAGGTTTAAACCCACATTGATACTCTCCCAAAATCTCCTCTGCATATATTTTCATTCTTTTGGATATAATTGATCATAAAAAGTTTATAGGCTATGATTAAGAGAGTTATCCCAGTGTCATTCTTATAAATGGGGCATATAATTCCTACATTCCAGTTGATCGGCATTTCTTCGTTCCCCCATATTTGTTTTAATAAGTTTAAAATTGTCTTTCAGCTCTTGTGGGCCATATTTCAGTAATTCTATTGTTATCGTATTCTCTTCCAGTGTTTCATTACTTTTCATGCTTCGTATTGTTGTTTCCATTTCTTCAGCTGTGAGTGGCTGAACTACTGGTTGAACATTGTGATACCTTAGAGAGAAAATATAATCATTATTTATGTCTTTATTTAATAATTCCTTACAGTGTTCTGCCCAGCTATCTATAATTTCCTTTAATTTAAAATACATATTACAAATTAAATAATGAGATTAATATTTTAAATAAAATACAATGAATGGCCAAAACTCTGCTCAAATTTACAGTTATATTTTATTTGTAAGTTTTACAACATACAAAGTACTATACTAAATTTATGGTAGATAGTACTGAAAATCAGTGTTGGGGATATTTTCGTATATATTAACAGTACTCTAGTCTTCACACCTCTCTGCGTGTGTTCTTTATGAAAGTCGCTGACAAACGTAACGAGGGAACAAAGTTTTGGGTTTGACGTAAATATCAATGTTTTTGCGAGTAAAAATACTTTGAGAGTAACCAATAAAGAGATCAAATGAATAGCAAGCGTTTGTTAATATTCTCATTGTCACCTGAAGCCATTATTTTATTTTTATGAAACATTTTGCTAATCCTGTGAGAACTGATATTTCATGACTTCAAGAATTTAGGCTGCTTCGTTAAAAATTTACCATAAAACTCGTCGATGTCGAAATGTCCATTATTGAACGAAAGAGTAAGTTGGTTCTGTTCATTTCATAAATTTCAACTCAGATTCACTATTTTGTTCGATAATTTCAGTAACACGGAAATTTAATTTTATTCTGAATTTACTCATAATAAAGCCCCTGTGACCATGTTCATTTTAGCTGGGTAATGTTCCGCAATTTTAACGATCTTCCAGACATTCTCAATGCAGATAATTACTTTCGTGACTGGAATACGAATAAAGGATTCCTAACTACTGACCGTTCCTAATATTCACCGGTCATTTATTTTACGTAGTAGCCCGTTTAAATGATTATAAATTTCAGTTTGTATGAATATTAAAAAATTAGGAGATATAGTTTTAATTTCACGGCGTAGAATGTTTACCTTCATCCCGATTAACATCACTTGGATGTTATACCTACAATAAAATATGTTTTAATTAAGTTCGGCGCTTGAATGTTGCGAGTTGGTGGATAAAATTGAAATTTTTAATGGAAATGTGTACACAAAGGAAGGGTCTGGGTTATTTTGGACCTTCCCGACGCGTGAAAGCACAGAGGATCCCTGAACCTGTTTTGTTCGTTAAGGTGCTTGACCTGCCCTCCTTTCCTCCCCTCTCACCATATGCCAGGTGACGAGACAAAGAAACGCCGGAAAAACTAACCATTTCAGCGGGGGAAATTATTTAAATAACATCAGCAGCTGGGAATGTTAATCCCTGCGTACAAACAAAATTTAATCTGCTGCAATCAGTTAATTTGGAAACAAACATTAGTCTCAAGAATAAATTCTTGGCATGTAGCGTTATTATTTCTTCTTCCAATGTAAAAATTGATAGTTACGTCGATAAATCTCGTTGATTCTTTAACAAATTATCATAAATGGTGTACCTGTAATTTTACAAGCATTGCAACAGCTATTCCTATTATTAACCCACCAAAAACTTCGTAACTATGGATAACCGTGATAAATCGATCTGCCTATATCGGTGATAATTGTAAATGAGATCATTCCTAATTAAAGAGATAAATTAAACATATTTGCTCAAATCTTACTTAACAATCTTGTTTCAGCTCACTTTTCGACATGATTAAAAAAAGATATACATCAAAATAAAATTATTTTCCAATTTCAGACTTTATAATTAAAAAAAAACGTTTTGGTACCTATATTTACCTTCTTCAATATCATTTTCTGCGGAAAAAATTGATAATCCAAGTTTTAGTCGTGTAAAAAATACAGAATGTGCTTACAACCGAATAGAAACACGTAATTGTCACCACTAGTTAACATTATCAGATACAATGTATACTTCAACCTTTAAATATATATCGCTTCCTTTTATTTTATTTTAACGGGTAACATTTGGGCATCATTAAAAGTTCTTCCCATATGGAAATTATTGGACCTTGCTATACATAACTGGGTGGCAATCAAACCGAATACCAATTTCTGGAGTGGGGCAATTGTTAAGCAAATATCGTTTCAGAGACAGGAAAGTCTCCCTGGGTACGGAATATGCAAGTAATGGCGGCGACCCACAGATCATTTTCCCTGCTGGCTTTACTAGAAGGGAGCAAGCAGGCCATCTTATCCAGAATCCGTTCGGCTAACACCATGCTTACTCATGCCTACTTATTTAAGAGGGAAGCTCGACCTATTTGTAGTAGATGTGGGGACATTCTAACGATAAAGCACATGCTGTATTCAGTGTCACCATGACTCGGATAATGCACTGCCAGATGCTCACTAGACCAGAGAGGGGGAACTCGCCCACTCGGAAAGGGCTATAAAATTTCTGTTCGCGTTCCTTACTCATTAAAAGCTATCTGAAAATATATAAATGGTTCATATTCTCTTGGAACTACAACTATTGTCTATTAGCTACTCTTCTTAAATGTCTCTGAGTGCTTTGTGATTGTATGGAAATCCCTAATGACTTTAGTTGTTAATGGGACGTTAAAATAAAACTAATTCACGTGAATGGAATATAAGGGTTTAAGCTAATTACATGGTTGTACATTCTAGTCTCCCGGATAGTGGACGAGCAACCTAAGTTAACTTTATCATATAATTTACATTTAATTTTTATATAGACCAAGCCTTTTTTAAGGTAATGCACATATTTGGTCCTTCGCGTTTATAAGTGCACTTTTATTTTATCATTGAATTTAAGTACGAATTTATGTTCATCTATAAATTATTTTGTTACTTTATTGATACGCCTTCGTGCTTTATGATTAACTTTTATCGGTTATCGATCTTTATGAATCTACACTGATGCTTGTAATTACCTATTCTTAACCACACAAGAGTATAATCTATAGAATTATGAATATTATCCTCATGAATCGTTAACGTTTCCACTGACTCACTGTTATTAGTTGTTGGTTGTATTTTTTCGTACCCTACGTAATTTGCTATAGATTTGGAATAATGATGATTAATAACTAGCTGAGTGCCCGAGGTTGCACGGGTATTTATTTCTATCAGCCCGAAAAATGAATTAATTTCGATTTCTTGATCAAGATGTGATTTAATTAGCGCCGAGACCATTAACCCCTTGGTGGGCACACCCCAACCTATGTCAATTACGGGCTAGCTTCAAAATAACCGGAATTAATACTGGCCGTGCCCTAACAAACTCAATAATCTCCTGGTATATTAAATGAGCAGGCTACCTTAGCACACTAAAATATTCGTGATGTATTGAGAGAGTGAAAAATACCTTAAAAGTTAAAAATTCTGCAGGTATCCTAGAGGGAGTCCAAAATACATGCAGTACATTAAAGAAGTAAAAAACAGTCCATGGTCCCTACGGGAATCCAAAATACACCAGTTACTTTAACGTAGTAAAGAATGCTCCCGTTGTTTTAAGGAAGTGTAGAATTAACTCAGACACAATAAGAGAGTAATGGATATTCACGGCAGCTGAAGGGAGTGAAAAATATTTTTGGGCGTTTTTAAATTCTTATTAAGTACATGGAACAAATATTTTTGAATCGAATCGGTACCCAACTATTTTAAAATATTTGGACTATTTTGAAAAATTGAGCGGCGACGCAACTGTTTTTAAATTTTTGCAAATGTTTTGAGAGGTGGCCCTTTTTTTGGCGTAGATTATTTAAAGTCCGACAGAAACCTTCTTTGGGGTGAACACTACAACTCACCGAATTATATCACAATCGGATGAATGGTATAGGAAAAGAATATACCTTCATTTTTATTTATAAAGACTTTCATATATATTTTATTGTTATTATCGCCCATGTACAGAGCAATGGTAAGTACCTTTGCTCGTCATATTAAGTTACTATCAACATGAAATGAGTGATCAGAATAATAATTTAATGTAATGATAACCTTTTTGTATTTAAAGACGGTCCTTCTAAATAACTTAATTCTTTATTACTCTCCATCCCATCAGTAGATTTAATCTTCGGAAGCATCTAATAAGGAATGTCATCTCCATTTACGTATGATAATAAATAGCTGGATAATTATTAGTTTGAGTGCTATGATTATATGATTCGTAGTAACATTAGGTTTCATTTCTGACCAGGTTTATACTTCGTTTAGTGAACTTTAATATTGATGATCTGTTTAGGTAACGACATGGTTGAATGTTTATTAACACTTTGAAAATTTTTACATTAAAGACACACTTCTTATTTCATTAAACAGTTGATAAATTTAGAGATATCAAAACATGTTTCCGGTGTAACTGCAAGATCGGCCATCCATGTTAGATCTCATCATTTCTCCAGTCTAAAAGTAAATAGAAAGATAAGGTTTAGCTTAAAGCGGGAACCCTTTGTTAAAGTAAAGCATAGATGGCAACACCGCACACCACGCAGTCTCTTTCGGTTATCTCTAGACTCAATACTTTAGCATCCTTCCATTTGCACGGAAAGCTATTTCGTTTCGGATTGGAAAACGGCAGATTCTAAGGAATGCTTAAATAATGATGAAATCTCAGCCGTACGACACAGAACAAACATTCCACACGCAATTTAGTCCCACACTTTTACACCTTTATTTAATTACATCTGTTTATTTTTCTTCTGCAACACGATCTTATATAATACTATGCTTGTTAATTACTAAGATCTGTAGATATGTATGTTAACATACCCTTCTTTGGGATCTGTTTAAGTATTTGTCCTTTAATAAGGTCATATTCTGGCGTCTTTTTGGGTACATAAACAACTATTAAAAACTTTAAAAAGGAAAAACCACACCACAATCGAAAGATTTATGGGTTATGTTTTACCTTCCGAAAATAGAAACGCAAATATTTAAAAATCATTTAAATTCACTAAAAACAAACAGGTCGAAAAACAGCCACGTCAACGTTTTATAAATATGGGTAAAAACTACTGTAAACATTAAAAAAAATTACCGCTGATATTATTCCAGAGCCAGTCGACTCTATTCAGGAATGATAATCGTTTCTTTATTGAACCTCAAGGATTAATATAACAATTATTTCTTTTGCAATTATCACAATTATTATACGACGTAATTTTGGTCTGTTGACCCTTTTCAGCCTGAAAAGTTTGTGTAAACAAGTAATATTTATGCCTCGGCCATCTAAATGTTTGCTTTTCTTTTTATTATATATTCTCTCAGACTGTAATGTTTCCCTTTCCTTCGTTTATTCCACAATCCATAAACGTTATTCCTCATTTAGAGTTTGACATTTGAGCACGTACATTGTCGCCACGAGTAGGGTTTTGTTTACCGTGTACCTGATGAGGCCAGGTTTGGAAGTTGGGGGGTCCTGTGACGAATAATTAGATTTAGAGTGTCGCCTCGGCTCGCTTCCACGCAGTTCCTGGAACCCGTTTACGCTTTCTCTATCCCCTCTGTTCCCCATGTCAAATTAGCGCCTTGTTTCAATATTTGCCCCAAGTGCTATTAGTTTCTGACAGAGCAATCAGTCGTTTCTGACAAGCCAATTTAAGTTCCTGGATTCACAGTTGAGCATTAGTCTCGCCGAAGGATTGAATAATTAATTAAACGCGATTATATAATATTTATTATTCCCGAAAAATTCAGTGCAACACGTGACGTACACTAAAGATATTTTGTAATACATAAATAAAGCGATCATAAGTATTAAATAAATTGCGTTTGTTTTTGTTTTTTATTAGGACTTCATCAAGTGCATACTGTTGTTAGAGTATTAAAAATAATTTGTACACGTTATCATTATCATCAATTATGTGCTAAAATTGATATTACATAAATAATTTTTGAGTAAAATTTCAAAGACTTGGTGTGGCTGCACTGCCTGTTATTATCGAAAAAAACGTACTGTAGCTACATTTTTATTTGTTACTTTATTAAATTTTTCTACGTCCAATTTATTTATTATAAAACAAAATATCTCTCTCAAACTTAAGGCATATTTTCAGGCATAATAGTCAACAGCCATGCGACTGATTTTATGCAGTTTTCCGTCTGGCACTAATAATTTCATGCCTCACTGTTTCCTGAATTCTTAATTGTTTAATTTGTATAACCTATCGCTAAGTGATCTGAATACGTCCACACTTGATAGATATTTCTCATAACGTATTTTGTGCATCTATTTAATCTTCAATGTTCTTCTGGAAGCAAACATTTTATAATGGACGTTCAGAAATTTTTCTGAGATGGCCCTAGTAGGCATAATTTGCAGTTGAAATGTTCCCTGTAAGATGGCACACTATAAACTTTCAAACATATTTTTTCAATTTTTGATTATTGAGAGAAGTATATAGCGCAGGTGTCGCGTGAGAAATAGAAAATCAATATCCTTTGCAGTTCTAAAAAGCTTTGTTATATAACTCCCACGACTATGAAAACGGAGTTAGCTACTTTCAATGAATCTTCACAGCCGTTTGCAACGGTAGAGTAGTGTGCATCTGAACTCAGACGCGGCCCAACCTTAATATTGGACGTCCAGGACTACCAACAACCTCTAATTACCAAGGATGATATCTCAGAGAATGATCACTGATTGAAGGTACATGAGATTTATGAGATCGGAAAGGAAGGTCCATAACATGTTACAGTCAACAAGAGAGAACTGTCAGCGAGATGAATGCCGCGTTTTAAACGCTGACTTGAAACGATCTCGGATTGAAGTAGTATTAATTGCAATACAACTGAATTATCTGCGGCGTTTCATTACTACCGACGAATGACGTCGAACGGAAAGGAGAATAGCTCCGGCAAAAACTGTGTCTGTGCCAGTGTGGTTATCATCGACAATCTGGAAAAGGCAAATCAATCGGAATGAAGAAATCATGAGGCTAACGCCTTTTTTTACAGTCTTTCAGTTTTCGTTTCACGAGGGCGTGTAAAGAAGCTGGAAGAGAAGCCGATTAGGTGTATTTATTGTAAAGGATAATGCGTTGAAGAGCATACAAGAAATTTTTATTGTTTTATTTCTCAGGCTGAACGAGTCTGGCATGTTCTCTCTATTGGGAATCAAAAGGTCAATTGTCACTTAATATTAAGTGCTTATTACCCTTTTGGTTAATAATTTCAATGTCACGAATACAGTTCAGGACCTAATATAAAATACTAAACTGTTCCTAAAATTTTTGATATACGTTCCCAAATCATTTTAATATTAAAACCCTTGAATGGTTCCGTTTCCTCCAGCTGCTTTGTTCCGTGATCAAAGAGTAATTTTAGGATGAACATCTTGTTGCGTTTTGTTATTTTAATATGATGAGTCTTTCGAAAAAAGTTATAGCCCTTATATTATAGCATATATGGGGGGATTTAATTATTTAACGAAATTTAACAAAATTTTAGTTTTTAAAATCATAAAACACAATTTCCATGTTGGGTCCTGCATTAGCTATCATTATTAACATGTATATGATTAAAGAGGAATTACAAATTTAATTAGCAACTGTGGGGCAACGACGGGTAGCGGAGATTTGGTTCATTCAGGACGAACCTGTTTTAATCTTCTTTTGGCTCTCTCGTGCAAGTACAGGGCGAGTTTTTCCTTCCAGAAACTTCCTTGTGGTGGCGACCCCTTCCTCCCACAGGGTGTTATGCGGCGGCGTAAACTGATATTTAGCACCTTTGGCGTCGAGGACAAACCAGTCTTCCGTCTCGGCGGGGTAGTTCACGTCTCAGCAGAGTTTTGGCTAGGATAGCGTAATTTGTTATGCGGATTTGTTGTTTTCTTTCATGTAACTATCGAAAGTGTCTTCTTTCTCTTCTTATTAGCTGCGAACCGACACTGACTATTTAATTGTTCATGTTCCTTCTTTTCTCCTTGACCTCCACTTCTACAAATTCCAACACACACTGCACCTTCTCTCCTTTCCTACGTCCTCTTCCTTCCATCTTCCGAGCAACACTGAATATTTCACAGCTTTGTCACCTTCCAGGCAATCTCTCCTTTACCCTTCTTTATGGGAAAACGCCGCCCACCGTGACGTGTATACACCAATCCTAATTATTTTTTCGCTAAGCTCGGAAGGTTCTGCCTTGGGAAAATTTCATGGTGCACGTCCCCTAGTGAACAAACAGCTATCAAGCAGACACGGTTTCTTCGCGACATTCAGGAGCGTTTCTCAATTCTGGGTTTCCATCTCTTGTCTGCCTTTCTCCAAATAATCTTACTGAATTGAATGCGTTCTAAAATATGAATTAAATTTGGGAGAGGTCCTACTGCGCTACACAGTTTTGGCAGCGTAGCAAATTCCAGTGGTCCTTGATTTTGAACCACAGGTTTTGCGGACGTACTAAGTTACACTTTTGAGAGATCAGTTCTCGTTTGACTTAAGTTCAAACTACATTCCTGGAATAAGTTATTTCCTTCCATTTATTTACTACTATTCCCATATTCTCAATATTTCTCCGATAACATCGGAAGCGACAACATAGTTTCTGAATATTCGAAAGCCTTTAGCAATTTATTTTTTTAGATAGGTTTTTCATCTAAGAAAATATTGACATTATTGATATTACATCATGCGATATGAAGTCATAGATTACTATTAAATAGCATTTTATAGCTTCCAACAAGATTTATGATTACTGAAGCATAAATAACATGAAATAGAGCGGTTCTTCAAATATTTTGGGAGTTGTAAAACAGATTTACCTGTTAAATTCTCAGCTTTTAAAATATTTAGTTTCATAGATTGTTTTAAATGGAAAATTAATGAGTTAAAAACCTCCTTGGTTTCTGCAGCATTACAGTTATTTCTACAAAACCCATGACAATATTTTGCTTTATGTCAATATACTTTAAAGCTTTCATGCCAATTTATATCATTTAAATTGTTGCTGTTATTGTAAAATTACCTTTTATTTATGAAATTTATACGCTGACATCAATGTACGGCAGTTTTTCCGTAATAGTGCATATCCTGATACTACGGTTGTTTTAAAAGTATAATTAAGAAAAGGCTTATTCTTTCTTGTAGGAAATTGCCTGGACATGCGGCATTAGTTCTAGGCACAAGCACGTTAACAGTTATACGATTTCCGTCTCCTCTTCTCATGCATATGAACAATACTTACTTATAAATCCTTTCTTAGTTCTTTAATGACGTAATTACTTCCGTCTCTTTTCATGAGGCAGAATAAATTTACTGAGGATATGAATGCACTTTATAACAGTTACGTTCTAGACTTTTTTCATATCACATTCAGTTAATTACTCAAACGGGTTTACTTGCTAATTAGTGTTCAGGACACATTACGACGAGTTTAGATTGTATTTATTCTATAATTAGAGAGATCTGATCGACGTCAGAAAAAGCATTTTTCGAAGCTCTAGAATGTCCATGCCGGTGATGATTGATCTTAAAACATGAACTTGATTTACCTTCTATAAAAATAAAATAGGATGTATGTTTGTTTGTCCTGTGTGCGTTCTAATGCCATTCAACCGATTTGAATGAAATCTTTTAGTTGCAGTGCTCACCTCAGAGAAGGTTCCTGTGAATATTTTGAATATTTAAGTTCCTTCCATTTCCGCTTTCAACCAAAGACAGGTGTCCCTCTAAAGAAAGTTTTGAGAAACGCTGTGCAGATGTCACGCGATTTATACGAACTTTTGGAATAACTTTTCTTGTCTTCCGCCAGTGATCTTGTGAGTAGATTCAACTAGACCTTGCAAACTGGAGGGTGTATAACTCTCACGTAGCCTGTCAAGCGACATGATTATATGTCTGTAATAGAGTTGCATTAATTATTATACAAAGATACTTTGAATATTGATACTGATACTGTTCGTATTGAAAGAACAGTCATAAAATTTATAAATGGCTTAATAATAATTTAAATAATTCTTATAGCTTAAAATAAATGCATGGCATCTACTTTCTACCCCAAAGTTTATTTTATATATGTTTCGTTTTAAGTTACACCCTGCAATTACTCATTCAGTTTACGTTAGAAGATTATGTTTCAAGATTCTCTCTAGATTGCTTAAGCGTAACGTTTTGCAGCACAGTAGATGCTTGTTCACCAAGGTTTTGAAAACCACTCGATATTTTGAGCTGAAATTCATTAGAACCGCAAACAATAGGTCGGCGAGTTTCAAAATTGGTGCCCGATTCTCGGAGGGATTCTATTAATTAACAACTCGATCCGCACCAGCCTGTGTTACATTCTCATTGGACGATTTAGACCTCTCACACACACACACACACACACACATATATATATATATGTATATATATTTCGATTGGAACGTGCAATTGGTGGCACAAGATGATAAGAATGTTCGATTAATAGAGACGAGGAAGCAGTTTAACTTAATTTACCGGTTGATCCAACACGTAGTAATGGAAACGTAAATCAACGACTAACTTCAGAATAAATATTGTCAGACATAAACAATATTAAAAATACATTTCGCAGATTTTATATGTTTTCGATGACATGTAAATCAAAAAATTTTCCTAATTAGACATGTGGCGGCGTACTCACAAATCAACCACACATTATTAATTCCTTCAATAGTTTTCATACTAATTTACAGTTTACTTACTTTAAATTTTCTAGACAGCCACTGATTCTATAAATTATGAATTTTATTTTTGAACCCCAAGTACCGTAAACATAACTTGATTTCTAATTGCCACCCTTACATATTTATCAAGAAATGCAGTCGTATAGTCCCATCAACTAGATATTGCGAATGGGATTTCTGAGTAGTAGGTAGCGGGGTAGCCCAGGAGATTAGGAAGGACCCTATTTAAGCGACTCACTCACCAAGCGGGCCTTTGTAATTGAAAAATCCCCTTCTATTTTATTTAAAATATTAAATATATATACATAAATCTTAAAGAATATTACAAGAAAAATGGTAGAACGTAATTTATAATTTAATGAAATAGACAATATCGTGTGAAATGCTAATCACGAATGGGATATCAGTGACACTGATGAAAATGTCATAGGCGTTACATCTTCTTAGTATGTTCTTTTTCATGTTGTGTATAGAATACAAAATATCTATTTTGCTATATTACTTGTATGATTTCGTAAATACTTATATTTGATTGCATAAAATTTATACATGAAAATTGTAATAGGACTTTGGTTACAATGATTATAATTAAAAAGATCAAATAATTATATTTATAAACTTATTTTGATTTAATTCAACATTTTACATTTCTCTAAGTTATACTGAACTCTCTACCTGAGGGTCCTCTACATACAGGGTATGTGGGTCGTTATAAAGCTCCAGGTCCTGCTCTGTCCCGAATATATTTTAAGCATACCGCGAATTGTTATTTACAGTTTAGAGCAGTGTTTGCAGCGTGGGCGGCAAGGATTCACAGGTACTTAGCTGGTAGATGTGGTTGATAATCATCTCCTCCAGTCAGGCAATACTTCAGAAATCCCAGCACCAATTACAACCTGTCTCCTCAAAATTATTTCAAAAACAACAACCTCAAACGTTAAAAATCTCTTTCTGAGCCACTGAAGTCGGGCTGATTTTCTGGCCCGCTTTTACCATTCGGTAACCTTCCGAATTTCTGTAGCGTCACCATCTGGTCAATCCCTTTAATTTATACCTGACCATGCATGGGCAAGGAAAAGACCCAAAACACAACACATCTGCTATTATATACCTCCGTCACCTACTCATGCAAACTACAGACAGTCGAAATTATTTAAAAATTCCCCGTTAATATAAAATAACAGGTATTGTAAATACTACACTACCAAATCGACACAGTAATTAATGTTAAAAGTGGCGTTATTCAAGTAAAAATATCCCGAACCCATTTCTACTTTTGTAATTACATCTCTGTTGATTATTTTCGTTACAGTACTATAATTTTTAATTTTAATGTTTATTATACTTGAAGAAAGCACAACTGCTGCCAGACACGTAACGTTGCGGGTTTATGTGTCTTTATATATTTTCTTAATTGCCAGTTAACTTGGCTAATTTAATTTAAAAATATGGTAGAACTGAAAGCGGGCGTGCTGTATTATAAATTCGGCTATACACTCTCATTTGGAACAAACAAGCGGGAGAACTAATATTTTGAAGAGCGTACATAATTCTTATAATATTAGTGCTAGTATAAAAATAATATTCGAAAGAAATGTTAATTTCATGTGAAACTTGATTGCATAATAAATTTGGTTTCGCACGTTGTAACGTAAGATCGCGATGACCGGAGGACTGTATGAGCCTGTTAATTCAGCTTCAGGTTTCCTCGACAGCCGCAGTGTCAAATCTCACACTAGCCACACTGCGTCCGTTTTTTTAAAACTACTTCTCAAATTACATCTAGATGTTTCGCCGCTTAATTCGGGATGGATTGCACGCTATTGTATTACATCCGCATGAATACTACGAACTTCTCGACACAATGCTGAAAATTTGGACATTAGCGTACGATTACAAAAGTAAACCATAGAATAAAATTTAAACACACACACACACACACACACACACACATATATATATATATATATATATATATATATATATGTGTGTGTGTGTGTGTGTGTGTGTGTATGTGTAACAGGCTGATAAAGGCAACTCCCGTCAATAGCATAGGAAATTAATTGAAGACGGGGGATCTGGAAGGTAGCCACGGGTTTTCTAAGGACCCCCACCTATTGTTTAAGGATCCTACCCGGTGTTTCACCTTAAGAGATGCCTATGAAATCTTCATCGGGTAGGTCGGGCTATTTAAGTACTATTCTCAGTTGAATGGGATCAGCAGACAACTCTTACCCTATGCCCAAGGTCTTCGATCCCAGTATATAAACCTCCTAATTTGCCTCAGCATGTGAAAACCTTGAAAAACCAGAGAGAGAACGAGGCATCCCTAGAGGTAAGCCCCGCAATCAATCTGTGGAGAAATACCTGCGAGAGAAAGCTCCCACGGGCCGAGAAGCTAGATGTAAATATATTCAAAAGCTGTATCAAAATATGTCTTTATATTTTTAGTCTGACTTCGGGTGTATGTTAAAGATCTTTAGTCACAAAATATCAATTTATGAAGAAATGGAGTGGAAATATGATGGTGCTATAGATTTAAAATTTTCGGGACCATGAAGACAATAGATATTTTTAATAGGATGGATTTAACAATCTATTAACAGACATTTGTTATAATTCTTAAAAAATAATTAATAAACAAACTTTCAACAGCACAACGTTCCTGCACATATTTGTACCCTCTTAAGTCTGAAAGATTTGCCTTGCTAATATGAAAGTTTTGTCATTCTGGCCGTGAATGTTATTTCATAGGTTTCTGCGGCAACAAAACATCACACTCATTGATTTAATAAATCTAACTAAAAATATGTAAAAACATCCTAATGATATAGGAAAAATTCAATCTCAAGAGGGTACAAATAAGTACCGAAACTTAGTCCTGGTAAATAAGAATATTATTATTAATAAGTATCTTTCTGGATTATAAAAATGTCTGTTAATATGGTTAAAATAAAATATTTAATATTTATTTACGATGTCGTATAACACAACCTTCTATACTCACCTGAACTCGTTTATATATTTAGCAACAAATATAAAATTAATTCTGTATAATTGATTCAGACTTGTAAAAGATAGAAATGCGTTATTTTCTTAAATGTCGTAACAAGAATCTAATCCCAAAGCACCACACTACGGTTTCTTTCAAGACCTTAAATGTTGTACAATAAACATCGTCGTTGGTCGTTTCTGTGATATGACATTTAGAGTCGCCGTGTTTATTAATTTTTTTTATTTTTAATTTTTTTATTATTTATAAATATATTAAATATTAGTTATGTTTAGATGGGTGGGCGCCAATAAATATCTACTTTGAAATTTTAACAGTTTTTATTCTTAACAAAACTAAAAAGCAAGATCACAATATTTAAATTTAATGAATTTAATTTTCCTAGCTCAGCCTTAATTAGAAATTATATTGCAAGAGACTTAGTAAATACAATCTACTTTCCCTCAGTGCTGTATCACGTGATTATTGCCTTGGTTCCTTACTGTACAAGTTTCTTTGTTGACCGGCAGTCCTGGGTTTTACACAAAGGCAGCTTCCGGGTCAGCATAGGGACAGTCAGCAAGCCTCGAATTTTGGTGTAGTTTCCTTGTTGTCCTTGCAGCCAGGCCGCTTCTCTTAGCTCTGAATCGAAGTCAGTCAGTCGTGCCGTCCTCTCACCTCCGACTCTACTTTTTGAATCCTTCGCGAGGCCCTTTCTACCTCAAAATTCACCTCTCCTCAAACGTGGTTCGTCTCCCTGCTTTTTCTATTTTTCCCAGGTCCTCCAATGGGGTTGGCGTTCCTACCCTTCCTCTCCAAAAATTCAAATTTTGGAGGGGGCCACCCTAGCAATCCTGGGGGAACTGGTTTTTTTCGGCGAGACGCAAATACCTTTGAGACAAAGACTGCACCCGTCAGGCTACAAGTTATTGTTTTGTTTGTCTTGTCTGGTTTTTCCACGGAATGGTGCCTGCCTTGCGAATACCTCAGGACTGTTCTCTACAGAATTTTACACAAAATGTTAACTTAATTTATCATACTAAAGTATGACCTTATTTGAAAAAGAAATGAAATTTTAATTATTGTCAGAAAGCTGAAGCCGGTTTGACATTTTAATTATTGTTGACTGAATAAGACTAGAGTACCGTTTTTTGCTTCTGTGAAAAGAGGAAATTCTTTGCTTTCATTTTCTCGTGTTGTTGCTGGATTAGTAGTGAACAGTATAGCAGTCTGTGGAGTCAAGAGCTCAGAGGAAATTATTACGAAGCAAATGGATTCCTTAATGTATTATTGAAACATGCTATGGAGAAAGTGCTTATAGAGCAACTGTAATATTCTTTGTTTATAAATTGTTGAGATTTATGTACATCAAGGTGGAACTTTTAAGTGTTGTTCAAAGTGTCTATGTACCTAATGTAATAAGATAATTTTGGTTTTAATCTAATATCATTTAAAATGAAAAAACAACATTAATAAATTAATAATCTCTTCCTAAGGCGACGATGTATTTTAATCACCTATACCAATAAATAAAATTGAAGTATCTGTCTGTCTGTATGTTTGTCTCGAATAGGCTCCGAAATGGCTCAAGGAATTTCAATGAAAATTTGAGGGTTAAAAAAGCAATTTAACTTAGATATTCGTGCATATTTCATTTCGATAATGATATTAATATAATAAACGTATGATAACGGGACCTGTTCTAAACCAACGGTGAGTTGCCATGTAGCGATCATAAAATAGATGATACCGTACATTTTATATATTCTATGAATTCAACATTATCAAAATTCTGCTCCTGTTGTTTCGTTTTTAGGGCAAAATACAAGTACTGTTTCGGCGCGAACGAAGTGGCGGGGGTTAGCTAGTATTATAATAATGATGTCCGGTAACGAATAATTTATAGCTTTAAGTCTTATCTTTGTTAATTATATGTGTTTAAGTTTACATGTAATACTGTGGTTGAGTCATATTGGTCGTGGCTCGTGACATCATCCCTGTTACCGTTATTGAACACTTATAACCTCTCGTAACCTGACTCCTTCCACTGCGTACGCATCTACCGGCTTCATGCTGAACAACAAAGTTGGTTTCCAGCTACACCGACGAGTATTGGTGACATCAGCCTGTGATGCTTTTGTGATTGGCCGGGCATAAAACCATCAAATGGCAGAACATTCATAAAAATCCAAGGGTTTTTCTTTGTTCATTGTAGGTATTAGAAATCGGCTTTCTCAGAAATTTGTAACTTTTTGCATGATTTTGAATAAACAACTTATTACGCCTGGTAATATTTATTTATGCACCGTCGCATTTCTAAAACTTACGTTTTCGACGCAAGTAATTGGTTCCAATAATCACTTCCGCCACATACAACCGTGATATCTCATCTTATTTTAAACTCTTCATTTATCTTCTAATTTAAATTATCTTTATTTCAATTTCTTACTTTGCCCAATGCTAAGTAATGAGTATATATATATATATATATATATATATATAGATTATACTTGACTCAATTATTTTCAAAATTTTAATTTATCACTGTTGTTCGTGAAGTTACATAAAGTAATGTAATAATTTTAAAGTGACGTATTAAGGCTCTCTAAATAAAGATTTTTATATTGTGAAATAAACTGATGGTGAATGTAGACGACGCGACATACGCCCTATAGGTAGAGTGTAATAGCCTACTCTCCGCTTCGCACTACATCACAGGGTAATTAAAAGTTCAGGAGCATTACATCGCCATTAAAGGCACTCCGTTCTTGCTTGAAATATAATCTGGTCTTTCATTACACCCACTGCTCGTGATACATTAACCTACGCTCTTCGGGAAGATATTGACCTACTAGGTGGGTTGAGAATACATTTTGGAAGCTTTCAAAAGATTTGCATTACTCTAAGCCGTACTCTACTGTAACCCGAAAATTTTAATGGAAATAGAAGCTCTTATGTTAAATTAAAAATGAATTTTTAATCACAAAATACCGTGTTAGAAAATGACCACTAGACCAAGCGATGCTGATGTATTCCCGTGTTTATACTTTTATTAGCATACTCATTAAAGTAAAGAATAATGTTTGTGGAAATCGCACGAGGACAAGATGTTTAACACTTCTGCGAGAAAACGCCATTTCATCATACCTGATACCGTACATGTTTTTTAATGCTTTAAAATTTGTAATTGAATTTGAGGGGATTAGAATTCTGTACGGCAGTCGAAGATGTTATGAGAGCTACAACAGGGGTCTATTCAAATGGGTTACCATGTATAGATCAGAGAGACAAGAGAAGTGGAATACTATACCAAATAAATTAAACAAATTGATGACCTTGTACAGGCTTTATTATATAAATTTACTCGTAACAACGTTTCGGCATGTTTTTAACCTTCCTCTCTGTAGAGGAAAATGTACAGAAAATTAACCCTAGGGCGGTGAAAGATTTTCTAAAAAATATATGGAAACAAAAATTTACCACAACAATGTAAAAACATAACAAAACATTACATCAGAAGTCCAACAATATGGTAGAGATCCGAGGCAACAAGTAACACTTTTCAAGTCCTTTTCCACACGTAATTATTGCCAGACTGAATGTTGGCCTATCTGGGAATTTCCAACCTCCCTACCAGTGGCATTGGAGTGACAAAGAGTAATGGGAAGCGTCGTATCTCAAATGTTTAAGTAACAAGAGGGAGAGGAGTTATAGATAACACTAGTAGTAAATGAACCCAGTAAAACAAAAAAATAAAAATTATGTATAAAAAAAATGTATATAAAATTAAGAAAATAACGTGTTATAAGTATAACCTAATTTACTCGTGTCATTTTGCGAATTGAGCGTGTTCTTCGTGGTTCTAATGCGTAGCACATTCGATAAGTTCCTTTTGTGTAAATTTTGTTGAAAATCAAGAATTTCAACCTTTTCCCAGCCAAATTCGTGTATCTCCTGGAGCCTATGTGTGGTGACTACATTATGGATCGTCGTTTTGTAATTGTTCTTATGTTCCAGTTCGCAAATAAAGTTAAGATAAAACAGAACGAAGCTGTCAAAAAATATGGGGATGCTTAAGTGGAAAGTCTTAACCCTTAAAACGTTATGTATTTGGAAGATATGCCAAATAAATTATATTCACTGTGCAAGTAAACCTCACACTTCACCTATAAAACGTAAAATTCCCCCAAGAAACATTTTTTCATGCCCTGAAAGACAATTTTGATAATACTAAAGATCAGTTATAAGGAAAGTTCTGCAGCAATATTTATTAGAAACTAGAAACGTTCGTCAATCTACTATTTTAAAGGATAAGGAAAATTTTGGTTATGAAATAAATTTTTGAAGGTAAAAGAAATTAAATTACAAAAGCATGTCAAATACAAAAAAAAACTTTACCAGTTGTTTCTGTTGATGCGAAAAAATGGATTCTATGGGAACGAGCTTCACTGCAGTAGTCTCTAAGCGTGTGGTATTATCCCTCTGGTGAGACAGCTGACTCCTGGATCACCGGGGTAGTTGCTGCTAAATTATTTGCTTGAAGGCGCCAGGTATCAATCACGTTAGTAACGGCTTGTATTGGACGTCGTGGAAAATACTCGGTTCCGGTTTTCTACGAAGATAAGGCAGCCGAGTATACTTGCTTCCTGCGTTCTGACAAGTTGCCATGGGAACCGACGATATCGCAGTGCACAAGTCCTCGGTACCATGAGAAACAAAGATAGTTTCAGTAACAAAATAGAGTAAACAATGCCCCTACTTCGGCGTTCAGCGAGGCCAGGGAAAAGTAATTGCAGAGGTCATGAAACAACATTTCTGTTTGCTGCTACATTAATTGGATTCTCTTACAGGTTTAGTCAGCACTACAAAAGTTATAAGGACATTACATTTTAATTTATTCCTTTAATACAAAATAAAAAGTCTTAAACAAAATTTTATAATATAAATTGGTTTTATAAAGAGCATTAAGTAAAGAAATCCTCTAATAGTATGTTATTTTTGTTGTCTATTGATGAGGAAAGAATTTATGAATCGTCAAAGAGAATACAAATATAAAAAAGGAGATAAGGTAAGACTACAAGTCAACATTTTAATTGTGTAGATATTTAAGGCTTAGAACTTTTATTCTAAAAGGGGAAAATAAAAAAATACTTTATGCAGAAAATTAATGACCCGCTGGTTTTCAAACTGTTTTTCTTTTAAACTCCCCTGTCACGTAGTAAGACCTTCAATCATTTCATTTTTTTGTGTGGAAAGCTTGGTGAATTTTAATATTTCCCTGTGACTAAAATTGATTTTTGACTAGCTTTTTTTGTAATGAAACGCTTGATCATGTTCATCAGTGCATTTCAAGCTGCAAAGATTGCGTCTCTTGACAGTTTCTTGCCCATTTCTGTACATTAAATTGGCTTATATTTGAATTGGTAGCAGTAACCACCTTTTGGGACCGAAACTTTATTTGGGACAATTGCTCAATACACATCAAGTACACTTTCATTTGCGTCCGAGTTTTACGTTCTCTACACCTTTACATTTAATTACAGCCAGAATAAAATCGCAGAATATGGAAAATTGCAAAATTTTTATCGTTTTAGCTCTCATGTTTTCGTGGAATTTGTCCTTCCGTTGGAGCGCGGTTTTAAAAGCACCAACTAAACTCTTCCACGTGCTGGGATTACTTTCACTTGACATATAAACAGCATTCTTCATATCTTGAAAATTGGGCGTATTCTTCCAAAATTGGGATGTTAGCTGGTTATTATGATAGCAATAAGCATTCCAGTTTTCTTCCCTTAACTACTTTACCACTTCATAAAGATCATCTCCTAGTTCTCTTGAGTTGTAATTCAGGGAATCTTCCTTTCCAGAACAACATTATCATAATCGTTTAGACTTGAAAGTGGTTGAAGCCTTTTGTAAGCACCATTGAAACACAATGTAGTAAACCACACCTTTCAAGTGGAAAGATCTCTCACCTTTGTAATCATTTCCGTTGGTTGGTGAGAAGCTTTCCGCTGAGAACTATTGGGCTATGACCCGACTCCCGTTTTGGGTAAACATGCATTTAACACCAGAGGTACCAAATCTTGGTTTCGTTGATCTGGATGAACTAACAAAGTGCAAAAAAATTGCCAATTTCGCGGCCAGTAGTGAGCGTGTTAAATTTATCGAAGATGACGGGTGTTCGTGGAAAGTAGATGAGAGAGAGAGAGGGGGGGAGGGAGGGAGAGACAGATTGGTGTACGACGAGAAACGAGCAAGAGCTGTAGCTCTCCCAGGACAGTAACGATTTCCCTGCACAGAGATTAGAGATGGAATCTACAAGTCCACCTCTACTTTTTCCGGAGTTTGCCTATGGGCAACTAGTTGCTAACTCCACCATTCTGGGAGATATGAGCCAGTGCGGCGATTGCTGCATGACAGAGCAGCCAAAAGCAAGTAATCAGCAGCGGCCTACAGCACAATGGTCCTGGCTTCAACACCCATGCAGCCCTGGAGGAACACAGACGCATCAATCAGACCACAGCCAGCAGCGCACAGTAAGAGACCAACAATCTTCATTATCCAATGTTCTGGAGCGACGCTTACGCAGACTGCTCTACAGACCCCCTGCAGGCAAGTGCTTCCAATTTGATGTAAAAAATAAGTAAATAAAAATAGCAGAACAAAAATAAAATAAAAAATTCTAAAATCTTAGTTTGTAAATAACCATTCAATGTATAAAGAGGAAGGAAGCAACTACTACTTACAATAGTTTTCCTCTCCCTTCATATTAGAAAACCCGTTCTTTCTTCCCTTCTATATACATCCAGTCTAATCTTCACCAGCTGTGATCTAACAGTAATTTCCTTCACATCTTCCTTCCCCTATTCACCCTATACCCCACTAATCCTCTTTTTAGATAATTAGTTAGTTAGATAGTATAACTGTAAAAAAAATAATAGAAGAAATTTTGTAAAACAATTTTGTAAGTTTCTGAAGATAAGGCCTGTTATAGATGTACTAGAAAACAGGCCAATTATGTTCTAAATAATTAATAAAATATAATAAAAAAAGTGATGCGGTTATTTCGGAGTCCTTGTCTGTTTCAATATTTAGGATAATTAAACTGACTTTATACCGTTTTGCGCGGTCTTCAATTTACCGGCGCGAAATTTCTTATATTTTTCAAGTATTGGTGTAATTTTTCAGTACCCACAAACAACCTGAAATATGTTCATGACACTAGCAGTAGTAAGTCGTAACAAATATATATATATATATATATTGTAAATGGTTTTTATGATACTTAATATGTCTGAATAAGCATTTACTTTATTTAGATACCTTCTGTCAAGTTAAGCGCCTATTCCTTTAATAATGAGGGAACCAATTAAAAATCAATTAATTGATCAAAAGAAAATGAAACAATAAAGGTGGACACAATTTAGTGCTAATCTTTTATGTATTCTGGTAATATCATAGAAAATTTAGACCTTCTACTCTACTCGGACCATTAGATTAAATATTTGTAACTTTGACGTATCATTTTGGGACTTGTATAAGTAACATCAGCGAGTGTCTATAAATACGCAAATTTCTCAGTCAAAGGGTCCAGGGTCGTTTTCAGAAGCCGTAACACTACTGTTTTGAAGTCAAACCACACTTGTGGTCTGAGAACCAATAAACTCCTTTCACTTAAATAATCTGGTTGTCGGGCCATCAACCTTTCCTTTGAGTTGAGAGTGGCCGTTTTCTGTCCGTAACAATAGCGGATGTGTGATAAATTGGAATACTACGAGGTTGCCAGTCCTATAAACATTATGCACAGTTCTTAACGTTATGGTTAACGTTTGCCACAAACATATTATTGATAGGTCAAAGACTCGGTCTATTAATTTTCCATCAAAGAATTATAAATAAAATAATTAAATTAATCTGACTTAATATTATACAGAAAATACAAAGAATGGCTAAAAGCCAGAGATAGAAGAATTTAATTTAAATTACAATGTTTTGTCCCCAGATTTTTGAACCTCTTCAGCTACAATTGCCATAATTAATATATTTTTAAAATGGCGTCACTGATACTGTAATGAACGGAAGGGGATAATATTTTGTAATGAAATAATATAAGAATGAAAAATAAATTTACTCTTAATTTATTAATTTACTATTTACTGCAATTTTATCAATTGAAATTTTAAAGATTAACAATAATTTATACACACTAAATATTTTATAAACTAAATACATGAGGGACCTTCCCATAAAGCAGAATCACTAACATAAATCTTACATTGAATTGGCAGTACCATACAATCGACAAAAGGTGGTGTTTTCCCTTTTGTTTCAGATTTTCTGGAATTTTTCGCTGGACCCACCTGGAATTTTCCGGACTGGATCACGCCTTCCTCCCGTTGTTTAAGGACAATCTCCAATTTCTTATTGTTCCCTCTTTAAATGCAATCTTCATCTCTAATCATAATCAGCTTAATGTGTCAATCATAATATCCCAAAATCCATTTTTCTTGTTTTTTTTTAATTATTTGTCCCCAATCCCTTATTTCATATTCCGTCTGTGGCGGGGCTCGATATTGTCCAATAAAAATTACTATCGCTCCTCTCTGGGAGGATGCATTTGCCCCACTCTTATCAACGTTTATGGGGAAAAACACCATCCTCCTCACCACCCGATGTCGCCAAATCTCATGAGACTTGAGAAACACCATAGTCGCGCATAGAAACGAAGGTCTCTGCAACCTGAAACTTCCTTCACGCCGCATGCCTTTGATTCCATAGCGCCAGATTCAGCAATTGCTTGTGTTTTACCAATATAATACTAAAGTTTATCAAAAGTATAACTAAATTCCAATGAAATTTGTACTGTAAAATCTCTAAAATGTGACACAAAATAATTTATCAAAACATTGGATGCTTAATCTGACTTAATATTATAAATAGAAATAGAATGACCAAAAGTCAGAAAGAGACTAATTCAATTTGAATTAAAACGTTTTGTCGCCAGCAGTCGTGACGTCTTCAGTTATAATTGCCATAATTTATTTTAACGGAGACGAAACGTTTTAAATAAAATGAAATTATTCTATATTTTACTTTTGGCCATTCTTTGTCTTTTATCTATTTATTTTCTTTTAAACATTGCGTATAACTCGTTAGTTTTCTTATAAGCCCAGTAAGAATAAAAATAAATTAGGCTAATTTAATATTAAGTTTTATATGTTTAAAAAAATAACTAACCAAATTGTTGGCCACTGCAGGAAGAAAAATGTACAACTTCTTATTTCTGCAAAATGAACTTTACTGTCCGTACAGTTGAAATCAGGGCCTCAAACACTCGTGAAGATGGCTAATAAACAGAGTGACAGTCTGTAGATAATAACGAAAAATATTTAGATAAAACCGGTAGCAAGCGATCAAAATCACGGGTTTTGAAAAGTCCACCATTTTCTCTCAAGATGTCGGATGATTAACGATTTCGTTACGGACCTTTACGGGACAAGATAACGTAAAAAACTTATCAAAATCGAACTGACTTAATAGTAGTGAACATCTAACCAAGTCGGCGTGACAAACAGGGTAGATGACACCTAGTGCACGAAACGTAAAGATAATTTCAAATCAGACGATTCTAAGCGATGTACAGATAAAAGTATTTTTTTTATTTGTTTTGATTTTTTGATGTGTAACATAATTGAAAACTACATAAGAAATGCCTTCGAACGGAGCTGAGAACTGTTCGGGATTTTTCCACCCTGATCCTTTAACTAGGTACTTGGTACGGGTCGGAAAAACTTCGTTCATGTACAGCATCTTTTTAGCTACGAGTTCTGAAACTGTCAAAGGTTTTTCCGATGTTGTTAATATATCCATATATTTTGTTGAAATACAGAAACAAATGTTTGCTGATGGCGATAACAATTTTCAATTGTAGTTTCATCCCGTTAGTAATCCGAGAACAGAAATTTCGCATAAAAATATAATTTGTAAGTAGCATAAATATCAAGAAAACTGTTGTTGTCCTTAAAGAAACGAAATCTCCCACACTGGAAACTGTAGCCTTTACATAATCGGAAATTTTATCTGCCAAACTCCTTGACAAAAAAAAAATGCATGCGGTGGCAACTTCAGTTCTCTATGCATGGAGTAGTCATACAAAACGGATATGTAGCACATAGAGAAATTACAAAAAGAAATCGCTTGAATATTATGTGAATATAACCTGTAAAATATATTCCATTGACAATTACGATTGGTTGTTACGTAATAGCCTTAGATAAGAGAAAATTTTTTAATCGTACTCTAACGAATTAAATTGTCTTCCACGTCAAAGTGCTGACTGAATACGACATTTCATCTGAAACGTGTATTCATTATTTTAAGAATTTTTTCGTTTCTGATTTGCCTCCTTTCTGTTTAAAAAAACGTATGGCAAAATCTAAGTAAAAAGGGCTGCATACTTGTTCGTCACCAGGTAAAGTAAAGCAATTTCGCAAAACGACTGTAACATCTCCTCAGGGAGAACGTCAGTGTAATGTGGTCGTAATAAAACACCATGAAACTTAATTACTTCCATCGTGCCTTCTGTCAGTAATAAACACTCAGTTAAAATGTTAGAAAAAGAGTGTTTGTAATCATAAAATTGGAAGAAAAATTTATTAACTTTTTACTGTTGATATTTGAATGTTTTAATACATTTTTAAAAATGAAAAAAACATATCAACACAGATAAGTAAGATAAAAAACAGACAAATTAGAATAAATAAATAGACACCAACAGAGTTAATTAAGTAAAATTAGATTTAAGACTTGAAAATAAATGTAAGGACATTATAACTAATACGAAAGATAAAATCCCCTTGTTTGATGTAATTGATGTAATGTAAATAAATGATTGTAAAGACAGTGGCAATGATTGAAATGGATATGAGGGGTATTCATTTGTTTCAAATAAAAAATACTATAAAAATAAAAAAGCCATTAAGTTAACAATCACAAACCCTACGCGGAATTGGTAGTACGAGGAAATCGGAAAAAGGCTACAGAGTAATTACCGTATTTCAGCTTAGCCTAGAAGCTGCTGCTAGAACTCGCCGGTCACAACCGAATCGTTTACTTCTTAGTTTGCAGAATTAACACATTTTTCATTTATTTTACTTCATTGGCTCCACGGACAAGAGCAAGCATTCCGCTTCGAATCCACAATTCAAGACCCACCCCCCTTTTTCACTATCAATCACCATTACCCAACTGCTCATAGCCAATTGCAATTTCCAAGCTCTTCTCTTAATTTCCAATTTTTTACTCTTTCATATCCACCGCTTAATGCTCCTCTTCTCAACGCCCACTGCTTAATGCCCGAAAAAAAAATCTTTTGCGTCTTTAACAACTTTTCCTCATTCCATCTTTTATTTCCTTCAAAAGTATTTATCATTCATATTTGGGAGGAGCCATTCACACCACTCCACTGATGTTTTGGGGAAAACACCACACCTGCTCACAGCTAGATGCCGATGAGCCTCAAAGACTTTACAAAAAAACAGTCCGGCGTCTCTAGGTTTTATTACTCTGTCTGTAATCTTCTTCCATTTCTCTCAGGCTTCAATTGTTCCGTCAAATTTCATATTTCGTTGTTGTAATGTTAACCATGTATCAGTCTTTCGGTAACAATTATAAAAAATAATATAATTTAATTAAAGATAAGCTGTCTGAATTAATTTTGATTAACTCGTACGATAGTTTCGGCTAAAAACTATACTGTATACATATATATCACTAGAGGAAGAAAAATCGATCCATAGAAAATACACACATAAAACCAGTGGCTATAATATTGTGTAAACTATAAATATTATTTCCTTACACGTCATCCTCTTAAATAAAAAAGGAAACTTATGTTTTTTTAGCCCAGATTTCGTAATGAAATAATGTAACTTTTAATTCTAGGTAAAGGATTTTCGTTTACCTTAAACCCAAAGAAACTTTTATTTCTTTTTCATTAATAATATTCATGTACATAACTTTATTCTTCGATATTATATTGTTAGTATAATGACTGGAACAATTTGCCTGTACCGCAGGATTGTTTGGAGAATATCCTCTAACGTAAGGAAAATTTAGACTCAATCTCAACTCTCTATAGTGAATATAGTTTAATGTAGTGTAGTGTAGCACAGTGAAGTGATCAGTGATCCGAAATCTCAAACAATGTACTATTAAAATGAAATGTATTTTCAGTGTTTTTTTTATTATTTTTTCATGCAAAAAGAATATTATTCCTCTTTAAAATTTTATCTTCTAATAATATCATCTCATATATTTATTAGATGTATATATGATTTATACTGAAGTAATATAATTATATTGTTAATTATAGGTTGATTTAGATTTAGATTTATTGTTGTTTCCATTAATCCTCGATTGAGGAAATAGGATACGTCATACATTAAAAATTAAAAATGAACAAAATAAAGTACATAATTAAGGACAAATAAACAGAAATAAATTAGTAAAAGAAAATGTATATAGACAAAAGTCAATATAAACACAACACGGACACACGATGTCACACACACACACACTGGGAAACACAAACAAGCACACACTGAGGAACACGCAATGGAGTTTTATCTACTTGGAGCTCTGCGACCAGGAAACTGTCCTTCCGTCGTAATATGGTCCTTACGACCAAATTATTAATTATTGTTATAGTCCTATGCATCTGCCACCGGGCATCTGCCCATTTGTAGATGAAATAAATACACACGTACATATAAATTTAGTTTGAAACCTTTCTTCTGACATATAATTAATAATAAGATATTATACGCTATTCATATTAAATTAATTGAGAAACTTTCTTAGATTGTGTGATTAGTTTTTTTGCTTAACTACCCACGCTGATATTTAAAAATTGGATTAGCGTATTTTCTGTGTGTTAACATAACATTTTGTAAATATATCGTGTATACGAGGACTGATTGAAAATAAATATGAACTAATCTACTATCGAGCATAACTATTTAACCGTTGTTGTACTATCTAGGGAAAGTTACGTTACCTTGATTTAACTATGGTATATTTACGCATCCAGAACTTATTCAATATAACATACATGCTGCGAAACATCCTTGGTGTACCCAAACCTGAGGTAAATAACTGAATTTGATATAATTTGTGATTTAAAGCCGTAATTATTTTATAGTAATGTTAGTTGCTAGAAGTTCATAATGTTTCCCGCTAAGTCGTTTAATCAGAATTGTAACTCGTAATCATATTAAACTTGTAACAATAGTATTCCTGTAACTACATGCTAGCGAGCGAGCAAGCAGTAATTATGGCAGCAGTTAACGTGAACTTAGGTAGTATAGGAGTTGAGGAAGCCAAACTCTAAGTCTTTGAATTCAACCGAAGTGAGTATTCCGACACGAGAGTGCGAATTCCGCTCACTTAGTACTTCGTGCTTGCACGTTGACTTACTAATTATCGTTAACAGCGTATCTTAAAGTATTCTCCGGAATGATAAATTACTTCTTAATTACTGTTGCAAAATGTACGTAATAATTTCTTTGTAACATTAATACATAGGCAGTTACTAAAGGTTTTCGTTAATAAATTTTTTATTTAATTAAATTTAAATAACTTATTTATATTTAGAAAATCTTCTCTGTTT
>CM067380.1:55455494-55594604 GCA_034510155.1 Eucriotettix oculatus | reverse complement strand
ATGGTTCAGGCGCATGGCTCCCTGCTTGTGTGTGGAGTATCGTGTCCTGGATCACCACCGGCTATGGCAGTCTTGTCGTTCTCGCTGAGGCTGTTTTGCTGGGTCGTGGTGGGTTTCATGCGTGCAACGTGGACGGACATCTTTCCGTTTACGCTTTCTGGACGATGGCTCGTAGTCTTCGATTCGTACGTGACATCGGAAAGCTGCCGTGTTATTTGATAGGCCCCAAGTACCGCCTCAAAAAGTTTTTCGGATAGACCAACTTTTCGTATCGGTGTAAAAAACCCATACAATGATCCTTTGGTTTATAAGATACCGCCTTGTGTTTCGCGTTGTATCTTATTTGATCTTTTCCCTGCGCGCGTAAGGTTTGAATCCCGCGCCAAGTTGCCGAGCTTCTCCGTCACTGGTTATTAGTTGTTTGACGTAATCCTCCTGCCCATCATCTGTTACTAGTGGGAACAGTTGTGTCCAGTGTTGTCTCAACCTCTCGCCCGTGACAAGGAAAAAACGGAGTGAAGCCAGTGGTATCTTGTTTTTGCAGTGTTATATGCAAAAGTTACAACGGCAGCTATAGTGTCCCAATCATTTTGTTCGAGGTCGACGTACATAGAAAGCATGTCCGCCAAAGTCTTGTTGAATCGTTTCTGTGTTGGCCATTCGTCTGCGGATGGTAGGCTGTTTGTCCATCCTGTGAGTGATATTGCACAGTGCGATTATCTCGCTCACCAACTTGGACCGAAAAAACTTGACCTCTATCCGAGATCATAACACGAGGCGCGCCCGTGCTTTGAGAACGATTTCTTTCTTACTAATAAACTTGGCTATCTCTGCAGCTTCCCGCTGTTGGAACGGCTCGGGTTAACCGCATAAATCGCGTAATGGTAGTCCGTACATACTATTATCCACTCTATTGCCTAAAATCGTCTTCGGAAAATCTTTCCTAGAAGGTCAATTCCAATTCTGTGGAATGGAGCCACTGCAGGTGGAATCAGATATCAGTTGTCCGGGCGGCAGTTGTGGTACACTTTTCCTTCGCTGACATTCCCGGCAATGGCGCACGTAACACCTTACATCTTTGCAGAGGCCAGACCAGTAGTATCTGCGCCTAATCCTATCTGCAGTCTTAGCGAATCCTAAATGTCCGGACGATGGTGCGTTCGTGAAAATATCGTAGAATCTCTACTTTTCATATGTGCGCGGTATGACGACTAACCAATTCCGTCCCATTGGAATATGATTATCGCTTATACAATAGTGCCATCAATTAAGTGGAATCCTTCCTTTCTCAGTTTTCCATTTTCCAGATCTTCGATTATCTTCCGCAGATTCTCGTCACGACGTTGTTCATTCCGGTGAGATTGGTCAACGCAGCTACAGCGGGACCCATGCGGTCCAAGTCCGTTTGATCATTCAACGGATTCCTTGAAAGGCAGTCAGCATCTTTATGTACACGTCCATTTTTATAATACGGAACTGACACTTCATTACTCTTGCAGTCTGAGCGCCCATTCTTGCCAGGCGAACCTGATGGGTCCTTGAGGTTAGTCAACAGCACAGGGTAGTGATGGTCAGTTACGACAGTGAATGGTCTCCCAAAATAAGTATGGCCGAAATTTATTAATCGCCCCAGACAGCAGCGAGACATTCCCTTTCGGTTGTTGAATAATTTCTTTCGGCTTTAGACAGTATTCGAGAGGCGTATGCAATTACTTTTTCAGTGCCATCCAGAATTTGCACCAGCACGGCACCTATTCCGTAACCTCTTGCGTCAGTGTGTAATTCTGTGAGCGCTGTCTCCTCGAAATAACCCAAGTACAGGAGCGGACGTCCAAAGCTTTCTTCAAAACATTAAAGGATCTTTGTTGGTCTTCGTTCCACAGGAATTTAGTGTCTCCTTTAAGAAGGTCTTGGAGCGGGCGAGCCTTGATGCAAAAGTCCTTTATAAATCTCCTGAAGTACGAACAGAGTCCAAGAAAACTCTTGACGTCACGGGTCTTCCGAGGGGTGGGAAAATTTTGTGACTGCTCTAATCTTGTCCGGATCTGGAAGAATCCCGTTACCCGTTCACTAATGTGCCCAAGAATCTTTATCTCCGATGCTGCAAAGAGACATTTCTTGGAATTCATATCGAAGGCTCCTGAATCTTGTAAACACTTCATTACAGTAAACTACGCGCTTAGGTGGTCCTTGAAACGTATGGAGAATACTATAATATCGTCCATGTAAACACAGAACATCGCTTCCACTTAAGATGTCGAAGCAAATTATTCCATCATACGCTCACAAACGTTGCTGGCGCTTGCACAAAGCCGAATGGCATCATTTTAAACTCATAAAGTCCATCTGGAGTCACGAACGCGGTCTTCTCCCGATCCGCCTCGTCTACCTACGATCTGTCCAGTAGCCAGTATGAAGATCCATTGTTGAAAAGTATACCTGCTTGCCGCTTAAGGCAATCCATACGTGTCATCAATCGTGGAAGGGGATATACGTCTTTCTTAGTGATTCGATTTAATCCGCGATAGTCGACGCAAAAAACGCCAGTTCCCGTCTTTCTTTCTTTACGAGAACTACAGGGGATGACCACGGACTTTCTGAAGGTTGCAATAATGCCCTTTTTTACATCTTGTCAACTTCTTCGTGTATGATCCGTCTCTCTGCTGGTGACATTTCTATAAGGTCTGTGGCTAAACCGGATTGATTATCCCCAGTGTTGATGACGATGTTTAAACCGTAGGTTTTCGGGAGAGCTATCGACTCTTTCCCGGATTCGAATACGTTGGAGAACTTCTCTTAGTACGCTCCTGTATTTGCTTTCGCTGCTCCTGTGTCGAATTGGCTCCAAGAAGCGAACTGCGTAGACCTCCTCGTCGGCTTTCCGTCGTACGTCTGTTTGTCGTGCTACTTTCCTCCGAGGCTACAGAGGCTGGCCCTCGTGTATTGTCTCGGCTATTCCAATGCAAATTCCTCTAGGGATTAGCTGTGCGAACTGATTCTTGCCATTAGTGACCCAGAATATATCCTTCGCCATCGCAAAATGTACTAATATTGATCGCCGGTACTCATTACAATTCCCTTCCGAATAGCAGTGTGCTTATTACACAACTCACGAGCAGGTCACAATTGTCAGACGGTTCGTGGCACGGACTCGGATTCGCGTGTGGCTGATGCAGGCGGAACAAATGTTGTCTTCTAGTACGAATATCCGACTCTCGCCTTGTGGTACGTCTGACACATTTTTCACTTGCCTCGTCAAGGTAGAGCTACAGCGTCGCCACAGTCTATACGGCCTGCGACGCCTCGAGGAAGTCCCATCCTAGAATAACATATATGACTGCACTCAGGGATGACTATAAATTGAAATGGTTGAGTCTGGCCGTTAATACTGATTCTAAAAGTACAAGGGTTACCAATAGTCCGTACCTGACTTCCGTTGGCGGGTCTCTTCAACGTTATATTCCATATCGTCTTTTATCATGGTCTCTTCTTGAACTGTCGGCGGTAAGCATCGGCTATTTACAGAATAGGATGGCTCCAGAATCTACGTAGGGGCTCTAGCTGGCTGATCGTCGATGTCGATATTTACGTAATTCCCCGTCCATCCTAGCGACTGTCGTCCAAGGATGGATTTTTATCAGCAGCGGCCGCACCTCCGTAGGTGGCCGCCCATCTCAGTTTTCCTGGCTGGATGAACGGCTGGATCTGTCGTATGGTGACGTGTGAACGTCCGCGGCGTGCAGGTGATCCTGCTTCTTTGTGGGGACGGACTGCGATCGGCGGTTCGGCTGTATTCGTCGTCTGCTCGTTCTGTCTTCTTGGTTGTTGACGTCTGTCGGCGTAGTAGTCATCAAAGATTTGCCTCCGTTCACGGCAGTAACGTACCACGTGGCCTGGACGCCCCAATGGAAGCACACGGGTGTATTGTCTGTAGTCCTCCAAACATGCTCGTTCGTCGTCGTGGTGATTCCTTCTGTGTGACTCGAGGATTGTCCGACGGGGATTGCACGATATACGACTGTCTCGGTTTGTTACGGATCGTGGCAGCATAACTTATCTGTGGTCTTTCTGCGACGTACGCTGGTTCGGGCCTCGAAAGGGGAGCCATGCTTCTTTGTATTATCTTCTTTTATTATTCCCTCAAAATTCTAACGGCTGCGGTTCTATATTTTGTGGTCGATAAACACTTTTCTGTATTTCCTCTCTGACGATCTGTCTTATTAGAGTGGCCATATCTTGTCTCTCAATCTACCTTCGTCATTGAAGCGACGTTAGGTAAACGTTCATTAGCGTACGTGGAGCTATTCTACTCTGTTGTGCATAGCTCTATGTGGTGGCAACCATTTTATGAACTCCTCTGTTGTTGCGTAATGTTTATCAGGATACGAATGGCCTGGTAAATTGTTCTCTGCGACGCACCCACTTACAAGTGGCCAACTTTCTCTTCTTTCGTCCCATTGACGAGTTTACTCTGATGGCTACAGTAGTCAATGACGTCCTGTTACGTAGACATCGCTTCCTTGTCTGCTCTATTCCGTCTTGATTGTCCTCCTGCACGCTTCATTCAGTATTGCTCTCTAATACCGCACGCCTTTTAAGTTTCTTCGGCTGTCACCCGAAAAGCTGCTTTTATTTATCCCTTCGTCGAATACGTCCCAGGAACTAAGTGCGGTCTTCATTGTTTTCGAATCCACTGTTTCGCCGTATACTTCTAAAAAGAAGTTACACATATGGCTAAACACACTGTGTCGTCCCAGCTGATTGTGTTTGGCGACCCCGTTTGTATTCTTTTAGCCATTTGTCTGGGATCTTGGCTGGTCTCTACCTTTGAATATTGTCGGATTCCTAACTTGATGGAAGGAGCTATAATGGTGAAACAGCTGTCGTGGTCGCCATCTTTCTAACCCTCGTACGCTGTTTCAAATAAACTCCGTACTCAGGTGGCAAATGTTTAAGGCGACGGACTTCTTCTAATGGGAACCCGTGTTGAGGATACCTGGCGTCTCCACCAAACTGTCACGGGTCTCAGTTAATAATCGAACTAGCAGGTTTTATAAAAACACTTTTATTCAACTCGATCCACTCGCACCGAATGCACACCGTAAACTGCTCCTCGCTCACAACACACCATAACATCAGCTACAATACAAAGTTCTTGTGGGTAAAGACATGTCTACTAATACATTTGTTTAATGTCATTGAAATTATAATAAAACTAAAGTTACAAACAAAAATAATAACAAATAATGTGGCTAGTATTATCAACAATGTAACTACCATCGCGTATGACGTCAGGTATTTAACTTCAGTGATACTTCCAATGTATTAGCTGGCTGAAGAACAAAGCCGTTAATGCCGTTTTATTTCTTACGACGCTATTTAATGATGAGAGGAAGAAGAGCAGACGGCAGAACCGGAAGGATGTCGCTGATAGAACACGCAGCAGGCAAGGGCGAGAAATCGATCAATCTGGGCTCTGCTCGCTTTATAGTCCTGAAAAATACTGGCTGGCATTACCGATACGAAGAAAACAGGGATATATATTTTGAGTCCGTAAATTTTCGAATTGTTAAACCTAAGACTGGCCATATATTTAACTATTATCGCTTAAAAAGAAAATGTTCAATGAACATCAACACTCAATTCTCCTTCATGTACTTTATCAGTATAAATACTAACTTACCGTGTTATATATGTATATATATATATAAAATCTTATTATTTCCTTAAATACGTGGAACTCTACTGATAACCGATATCTCTGTAAAATATAATATGTCTGACTTCCATTTAACAAGACAAAGTAACGCGTTTATGAATTATGACGCTAAACAGATACAAACATAATTTTTACGATTCGCACACACCGTAATAATTTTAATATATTTAAATTACAACTTCATCACCGACGTTTTATACGTGCAACGGTGACGTTTGTCCAGTAAAATTATATATTATGCATCACGCCGTATTCAATCAAATTATTAAACTGCAAGCAAATACAGTTAAGTTGGTTCTATTATACATTATTTCTATCATTGATAATTCTGACTCAAGTCTAGCCCATGTGAACACGACAAAAAATATATTTTTTTTGAAAAATCATCAAACATAACACCCATCACCAAAGATACAATATTCCTACCAAACCATACATTTCTTTGCTTTTAGAAAAACTCAAATTCTTAAGATGTAATTCAAATACAAATATCATGTTTGTCACGTTACAGTTATGACCGAAATGAAACCTGAGATACTTTTCTTTACCATATTTCGACGTGTGCGATTATTTTCCTTAAATAACCAGAATAATACAAATACTAAGAGAACGGAGAGAATGCAGAACTGAGTTTCTAATGGTCATTTTCCATTGTGGGAATAAAGTTCAATGTCTCTGTTTTTTAAAGAAGAAGAGACACGTTTTTTTGAGTAACAGGCTGCATACATGTGATCCTCAAACAGGCAACTCACCTTAAATGGCATAGGAAAGGAATTGAAAAGAGGGAATGTGGAAGGAAGAGCAAGGTATCTAAGGGTTGACCAGGGTCCCTGGTAGGGAAAACCGTAGAAATCCTGCATAAGGTAGGTCGGCTTTTTGGGTACTATTCTCACGCCGGGAGACATTCCCTACTCCGTGTCTTCGCAATACCTAAAATAGTTGACGGTGCCTAGGCAAGTGAGAATCTTTGAAAAACTTGGGACAGCACGAGGCATCCCCAAAAGTGAGCATCGCAATCGATCTGGGCAGAAATACCTGCGAGAGAAAGCTCCCACAGGCATCTCTCAAGAAGAGACCAGTTTTTTTTAGAGTAACAGACTACGTAATAGCAGAGGAAAGGAATTGAAAAGGGGGATGTGGAAGACCGGGGGAAGGGATGTCTCTGGTGGCTGCGAGGGGCAGCAAGATTTTGAAATGTAAAATTGTAATTATTCAATGTTTAATTATTTGACGTAATAAATGTGTTGAGCTCACTCCAGAAGTGAATATGAATTTCCTGCATCGAATGTGATTAGATATGTACACGTAATTGTGTGTGTAAAAAAAAGTCGGAATAACGTTATGGATCGAAAGAAAACAGTAATATTTGAAAGCGTTTAGATAAATAATATTTTGTACACTGCGGACTGGATTAAGAATTCGTCATCCCCACATTCTCAAACCACAATACAACGCAAACTGAGACTTTGATATCATGCAATTAACCCAGTACATACATTACTTGGGCTCACAGGATTCCTCGTTGATTATACAAAGGATATTAAATTGACTGAACAGAAATAATAGAATAGATGAACGTAAATTACATACCTCTGGAAGGTATGCAATATTAAAGTGCCGAAATTAGGGTTATGTTCGGTTTATGCTCAATTAAAGCCTGGAATGTTGATATTCGAAAGGAATGAGTGTCAATTACTGTAAAAGGATGGTTTTGGTTTGGAAATAATAAATGAACTTTGATTTTATTCATAAATGCACTACTTATTATATATATATATATACTAATAATAAAAAACACCATGAAAACGGTTATAACCTCATAATTTTTATTAAAATTGGACTCTATTTTACATAATCAGTTTATGAAATGTGATATTTTAAGTAACAATATGAATAATATTTTAAAAAGACTTTTTAGGTTAAACTGTTTTTAATAAAACCACATTTTAAGTCCTCATAAGTTATGTTATCCATTTTTATTAATTCGTCACAGGTCTCGGGAGCTTTCAGCTTATGTAGCCACATTCTTCTGTTGCGTTATATTCGACGCAGAAGTGTTGAGAAATAGGGTGATGCAGCACTAACACAGAATTTAAAGAATATAGGGCAACAGAAGAATATGGCAATGAAAGCAGAAATATCCTGAGACCTGAGATGAATTAAAAACAAAGGATAAAATAACTTGAGGACCTAAAAGGTGTTTTATTAAGAACGGTTATAACATTTTCACTTTGTTTTTATGGTAGTTATGATCACTGAAGGCTTGATGTACATAAATTATCCAAAATACAGTAACTATATTTGAGAATGTTCATTGCACTGTGGGCTGCCTCTTTGACTATCAGTGAGATTGCTGTTAATCGGGTTTTGGTTATACCTTCGTAAAAATATTCTGAATGTTATTTTAATAATACTTATACTTCTGAATAATATACACATTGATTATGCATACATCATATTAATATTTACCAGGAATGTATCCATAAGTTGGAATAAACTGTACAATTTTTTTCATGGCTTATGATTAGTTGAAGGTAATGCTTTGTTCGTGAATCATCGGTGGCTATACAAAATCGTCTTTTCACTAAACTGCTGGATGAGTTTTAAATAATATATTTAGTATACATATATTCCCATGTTGAATATTGTTTTTATTGAGTCCGTATTGTAATGAATTTATGTGAAATTGCCATTTTATTTAATCAGTGGTGATACACTGGCTGAGAAATTCCCCACTAGCGACACTCAGCCGGCATAAAAACGCTAGCAGCCTCTGGCGCAGAGGACAGACCCAAATCGTGTTAAATCCACAGTTTTGCGGATTAAGGAACATTTATCTGACCCAGGATGCATCTTCCTTCACTAAGTGTGTAGAAAAACCGGGGACCAGCTGGACATTTGATTGGGGCTTAGGGGAGTCACGTGACCCACCATCTACCCCCATAGCGGGGGCATGAGGAAGTCGACCTGGAGAGGTGAAGAGGCAGAAATTAGTCTGTCGGGAATGGAAACTGGAAGTATAAAGGTGGCGAGGAGATGAGAGAGAGGGTGAATTTGTAAAAGAATCTGGAAAGGAGAAGAAAGCCAGTTGGGAAATAATTTCGGATGAAGAAGCTTGAGAGGAATGAGTGTGATTGGACCACGGTTGCTAAGAAATAAAGTCTAGCCATAGGATTAGAGAAGTCGGCCGCAGGTAGAAGTCTATTAACCTTATTCCCTGGAATCGAGGAAAGAAGACGGTCGGCAGGGTTCAGCAAGGTGGCTCCCGCCTGTCTACGTAACGACCGACACCAGAATTCTCGGAAAGGACCACAGGTACGGACGTACACTCCGGGAGCAGCTTAAATACCTGTGCAGAGGAAGGAAGAAGCAGCCGCCTCACAAACCACTCAGGTGTGCTAGTACCAATATCAAAAAATGCGTAATGACAATTTTAGTGCTGCATGTCAAATCCGCAAAAAAAATGACACTTAAGTCTTAATAAATGCAATTTGAGCTAGCTACGGTAATTTCAATAGACCCCTATATTTACTGTATTTTATTGTGCTTCTAAAATTAAGAAATTTCTATTAGCTTAACTCTACCTTAACTAAATGTATATATAAATTAAAATTCATCCCCCCCCCCCCAGGAAATACCATTATAGTATTTAGGATTTACATTTAAGTGAACAAATTTCTATTATATCTAAAGTACAGTTTAATGTTGTTTCTTTTCATGCGTATTTGAGATTTCAGAATAATAAGGATTGTTATATTTTACGAGATAACTCGCTTGTAAATATCAATTGAACTTTGCTTAGTCATCTGTCGTGGGAGTGGTTTATCGGAGACCGGAGGAGACAAGGACAACAATATCATTGCATATATTTGTGCAACTTGAAAAATTTTGGTCGACAACGAAACTAAACAATGATAGATAGTTTTCCCAATAAAATCAGGGAGACACACAAAGGTTTTAACAAGGAGGATATATTTTTATATTAACTGCAGTAATCGCCATGTTCCAAAGCCACAGTTTTTCCATTGCACTCGAGGCGGCAAACGAACTTCAGCTATACTCTGTTTAGACAAGCTGTATTTAATCGTTCGCCTGTAATTTATTGTATAAATGGAATGAACAGTACCTTCCTTGCTGTATGGCAGACAGAAATATTGTACAACCAGAAGGGACATTTGAAATCACAGTTGGATTCTGTACGAAATACTCAGTATCATTATTGAGGTTTTCAGGTATTCCAATGTCTGATTAAAAAAAGGGAAAAAGATAGGTGAGAATGAGAGAGAAGAAAACCAAAACAAAGAAGTTGGGTTTTTTCGAGAGAGAATGACGAAGGATAGTACAGAAACAAACAAGAGAGAAGGATTTCAGCGAGGAAGCCAAACGAATGGGTTAGGTTTATCCCTCTGAAAGCGGGGTAGGAAAGAAATTAGAGTAAGAAAAGAAATTAGAGATATTACTCCCAACGTTTCGGACAATAAGGAAACTCTACAATCATGAGGACGTAGACTTACTCAATTTAGCCTAGTCCTAAAACGCATATAGCACCCGAATGAATACTCGGTGTTACAGAAACAATGATACCCTTCAAAAGTCAAACGTGTGAATAAAATCTATAGCATCGATTTCTTATTAAAGCACCCCCACCCATGCTACAGCGGATGAGAAGTTAACTAAATGTAACCGTCATTGTGATTCGATTTTGAACTTGCGGCTACACCAGTTACACGCGTTACGAACAGCCTTTCCTCGAAAAGAAAAATTAATTTGCAATGCAGATGTACGAGAGTGGTCCGGAATATCGGCGCGAATTCGGATCGGTCTCATCCCTACTCCCTTTATTGTAGTACATTTTGAAGGTACAAAATCACAACGCTTTGCTCCATCTATGAAAAGATGGTAACTGAAAATTGATCTCTTCATCAAAAAATTACTTAATGAAATTCTGTCTCAGGTGGCATCTGATAAAAATTACGTTGACACTAAATTAATGTAACAGGACTGTTTCCTCACATATTTGAAATGATGTGGCTAAGGATGTTTATAAAATTTAAATAACAGCTAAGGATATTTAAATAGTTATTACTAGCTCAAGCACCCGGCGTTGCTCGGGTTCACGTAAATAATGAAGCAGGAATGTTATTAAACATGAGTTTATTACAGTACTTGAGGGTCAATCCTAAGTTGTGTAAATAGCGAAAAATCGTCAAAATGGTAGTTTTATTTCAGAGAGGTGTAATTTCCGGTGGTATGAAAAGTAAAGTGCATATAATCAAAATGGTATACAATAAAATTTCCAGTCAACTATGTGACCTCTGAATTTTTCCAAAATCCTCATTTTTCGAACTGCAAGGTCCTAAAGTTGGAGGTTTTCCAAAATTATTCATTATGTTATGGCTCAGGGAGGAGGAGGAGGGGGGGAGCTTCGTCCACTTTGGAAAGAAAGATATCTGATATCTACTGACAAGTCTGTGTGGGACAATCAGACAAAGAGAATAAGCCCTTACTCGTTTCTTCAAGATGAGTACGGACTTTGCTAGACGCGGAAAACCACCGATAAGACACCTGGAAAAAACGGAGGTTGTTGACATTTACCTTTGTTCACATTTATACAGTATTGTTGTTATTAAATCTTATTTAGTTTAATAATTTTACCTGTGATGTCACTATCAAATGCATAATGCTTTATTTGCTTTTACAAATGAGTAATTACTAAATATTAAAATTTGCCTCACGTGGAAAATAAAACTAATTTACGTATACATCGTATCGACGATCCAAAGAAGTTTGTCTCTCAGGGAATCGAGAATATAGGAAACCCGCATTTACTTTTGTAAATCGTTGTGCGGGTATTGGACACGAAACCCTTTTGGGTGAAATGTTTTTCACTTCTTTCACACATATAACATATATATAAATTAAAGATCATGGGCAGCTTCGGGTCCTGAGTAACACGTATGGAAAATTCGGACCAGTGTTTTGGACGCCTACAGCTGGAACTGGCAAAGGTTTCTAGATATATAGATTACTTAGCATGCCATCGATATCATAATTTCAAACAACTGGTGATTCAGGTTGGCATTATTTAATTATTTGTTCGTCCCCTTACAAGCCTCTATCTTCGCTAATAAATTCTTTCTGTTTTATATCTATTACAAGAATATTTCATCATAAACTTTCACCATGAACACATTTTATAATGAAATAGTATTGTTACATTATTAATTCCGCATTGCTAATATATGTGAATAATCTAAGGTAAACAACTGGATTAATTTGGTATTACTGTAGTTGATTATTTATATTCTAACTTTTCTATGGAACATGTTTTATTGGCAGTTTTAGAGTTGCCCAATTTACTTGATAATTAATGTCCAGACAATACTATTAGCCTGCTCGTCTGAATATAATTTTTTTTACGTTAACTTCATTTTATCATCATTGTCGAAACACTACGGGGACAGTTCTTGCTCTATCAGTATGGGTCTGACGCTATTGTTGGTGGTGCTTATTCGATACTGGAAGGAAGCTGATTGGACGCAATGGAGACATTGAAATTGCCTGATTGAGGTAGGACCTAATAGAAAGAGAGTGAGAGAGAAGGGGGGGGGGGTTAGATCATCGGCACACGGCGTAACTTTAACCTCGCCGAGGTAACGCCGAAATTCAACGCCATAAACGCGCCACTCTGAGATTCAACGCCGGGAGAGTGGAGACTGTAACCCAAAGCGGAACGTGGACCAACGGATACGCCAGTCACCCTGCGTATTCAATGTGCGGACGGACACCGAAACCGTAAAATGTCTTGCACCATTCAAAACTTTATGTGTAATGCTTCTTCAATTCTAAAACCAATACAGCGAATTCAATTTTGTTTCTGATCTTGATTTCTTTTTTTCAATCGAAACCGGACTCCATACCCTGCGGAGAGTGACTGTCATATTTATTTTTCAGGGTAAAAGTACAGCCACAATTTTTGTTCATTCTTTTAAGTGTGTGTTAAAAGGTGATAAAGGTTTTCAAAATCTAAGCCATAAAGTTGAAAGACATTTTCAATCAATTAATTACCTTTGAGTTATATGAATTTTTGAATCTATAACTGCTCTTGTTCGGGGTAAAAACTTATGATTGATTTAAGTGGTGCATTCACGACGTTTCCTGTGTCAATCGTCCAATCTCGGAGGCGCGTGTTATTAGACTTTTATATATTGAGTTATTGAATCTGGGGCATCGTAAAACTAAAGATTTGTGTTTTACAATATTGCTTATCAAACTTTATAACAAAAACTGTAATCAACTGTGGAATAAAATATATCCCAAAACATTATTTATAATTATCATTCTTACATTTACGACTTCAGTAAGACTTAATAATTAACCAAAGATTTCAGTTAGTTAATCTATTCACCAGCTATTCTTTCCTTACTTGATGTAAACATAGCCGATCTACAAAATTTTGAATCCTGAAACGAAAAGTCGAAACAGCCAAATAGTTAAAATTGTCCTCACTTAGTTTCTCTCACGGGCAACGTCACTGCTTTATATTCTCCAGAACCATTGCTTCCTTCTTACAGCTTTCGATGCATTCAACCATTCAGAAATATCTATATATGGCACATAGTACCAGAAAACACTGCGACTCTACACAAAAATTTTCGTAGTGGTAATGTAACTATACCAAAATTAAAAATAAATATTTCTGTTATGCCTTCATAAACTTTTAATGGTCTTCCACGAGATATAAAGTAACTCCCTAAAGGCCTGTATAAAATTAGCGAACGATCTAATCTAACAAAGACCTGTATTTATACGTTTTTTATAATTGTTTGGTGTTGCAGTCACTAGCGATGTAGTTATTTCATTTATGTGAATGCTTATATTTTCTTTTGTAAATTATAAACTGACGTTTGTAATATATTTGACATCCTTTTGCAATAAAGATGATTATTATCATCTAACCAAATATTATGATTTATATGTTGAAATGGGTGTATTTATGTACTCAACATGAGAATATGATTAAAATGTATTATAAAATTAACGTCTGTTTAGATATTTTAAGCTTATATGAACAAAATAAATACTCTACTAAAAGTAGAATTAATAAGTGTTTTGCTTTGAAGTTACGTCAGAAGAATATAATAGTAGATTAAATAACGAGTGTTTGTTTTCCAACACTGAGGTGGAATGGAATCATTCCCTGTCCGATTATTCTGCGATTCAGTTTGAAGCACGTGTAAGTATGTACAGAGCAGGTTAATCGTAGTTGTTTGCCCATAACGTTTTTTGTATGGCACGTGTTACATGTATGTTCAGGGATTCTCTGAGTTCATATTTGCTGTGTACGTGAGGTAGAACGTTCTGGATTCCTGCATTTGTTATTGTGGATCAATGAGAACTGGAATTAGCGTAAACCAGGCGAAACTGAGGACGGCAGGAAAGATAAAAATGAACGACGGTGATTTAAACTTTTAAAATATATATTAACCAAAAATTTGCATTTAAAAAAATTTCATCTTTGTCCTACAACAGGTATAAATTGACACATTCAAATAATGTACATGTATAGTTTTCTCAGATGTTATATTGATTGAAATTTCCAAAATGCTGTTCATTGACAGTTCGAAAATGTGAACAAATTTCATACTTGAAAAAGTTGTATCTCAACTGAGAATCTACGTCGGGAGTTACGCGGATGCATCGCTTCCAACGCCTTGGTGGGTTTTTGTAAGACAAAATCACTGTTGACCGCCGCAGCATCAGGCAAATTGGATCTGATTTCCCGGGGGTCCATCACAGCATCACATCTTCTCTTAATGCTCCGCAGATCTAACATAATCTAGTCAGCCATTCAACGTCAGAGCTCAAAATTAGATTTCGACCTCCTTCTCCGAAAATATGCTTTCAGACCAGTTTACAGCATGAAACTGCAAAACTAGTTTACACAAAACATTAAGTTTTATAGTTTATTTTAATTTTAATACGCTCAAAAATACTAATTTTAATGTTGACGTCAAAATATTCGTCTATGTATATATTTATTTTATATGAATGACTGTTAAACCCTTAGACTCATAAACTTACTATAATGTGTATATAAAAGTACCAAATATGAAATTAATATTATATACAAATAAATTACAATGAACCGAAATATATAAAGATTAAATTTTAAAATAGTAACAATAATTTTTTACTAATAGCGCATAGTTACTTAAAAAATTATAATATGATATACATATATATTTCAGCAGGTGGCCTAATAATAAAGATTATTCATCCAGCATTATATTAAACTAGTATTCTACTCATCCTTTTATATGTACGTATAATGTTGTGTATAGCTTGATGAGAAAAGCTATTACCCGTACAGATAAAATATTTTCTAATAGAATAAATAATAAGATTTTGAATATTGCTATCCTAAGGAGTTATATAGAAAAATGTGGAAAATTATGTTAAATAAGACAGAATTAGTTGAATTTAAAAATATGAATAAAATTGAAATTATAATGATAAAAAAACGGTTGGATTGCATCAGTTTTTAAATATACTGATGCAATATTAGAAATTTATGATAATAATGATGATGTAAAAAAGTGGAAATTATTTATGAATACAAACGTATCACATATGATAAAAGCCCAATAGAAGAAATTAGTAGAAATATGTTAGTTTATGATATTAATGAAATAAAATGAAGCCCCAAATCCTTTAAATAAAATTAGGAAGTAGTTAGATTTTACGACACCCGGCATAAATTGAAATGTCATGAATATAAGGAAAATGATGTGTTACCACAAAAACAATCTTGAAATAGTTTTTAAAACGAGTACAACCCTTTCTGAACGTCTGTAAACAAATAAGCTTACTGAAAATTGGGAAGGAATTAAATACAACACACAGAAGAGAGTTTCAAAACGAGGAATTTTTATTTACAGTAATGATAGAGTGAAGGCATGAAGTCGTTATAATAGGTACATTATTTGCTGGCATTTTGAACAAAACTTTGTATAAAAAAGATATGTTTATATAAATAATTTCTAATTACGATAAATAGATGCAAATTATTTTCTGATCGTAAAATAATTTAATTTGCATAAGACTGTAAATTTTCATAGATATATAAGTTTTTATTAATATATTGTTGGTAATTAAAAAATTGAACAATACTTAAAAATGTTATATTTTGTTAAATACAATAATGTAAACAAATACGTGAATTTCCATAACTGTTAGTAGTCTGATGAAGAATTAAATAGGTACGTTCCCCGCTCAACGCGTCTTCCTAAATTCAATTTATATTTTCACGTGTCTCTTGTCGACCTTCCGTGGGCTAGTGGCTGCCTCACAACGCAGAGGCCCCAGGTTCGAATCCTGACATGGATTTGGATATTTATGTCGTCACGATCACGGAGACTGGGATTAAGACTGCCGGAGAGTAGATACGCTGACCAAGCGCCACTCCTAATTCGGAATGTGTCATGTAAGATGACAGTCCGCAGTCAACCCGTTAGGCCAAGGCCCCAAATGGGCTTCAGAGCCAGAGAAGAAGAAGAAGAATGTATGTATCTTACTCCAGAATAATTTTTCTAGCTGATAATGTGTATGTCATTCGAAAGAAACATTTTATCTTTCATTTATTTGACGTGGAAGACTAAAACAGGGTTTCTTATAATTTTGAGCACTTTTATGGTACCAGCAGTTACCAAATTTAGTAATTGTTCGGTAAAACCATTGAACAAACAGAAATATTTAATTTTAAAATAGTGAAAAACAATTTTGTTTTCCAAAAGTGCAGAGTTATCTTAAAACAATCAATAAACTTATTTGCATTAATTGAATACGCATTACAAATGGTCAATAAGTAACTGACTCGTTCACGTACATTTCTGGAAATTTCATAATGGAAATTTCTTTGAGCCCACTTTTCTAATAAAATTTGAACAATAAAAACCTTAAATAATTCAATCACAACTAATTTTAAGAATAATTTAATGTAAATATTTTAATAAGCTGATTTTACATGCCCATTGCAAACGATCGAAGTTTTAATAAAATGTTTCCCTCTCAGGGTGTTATAAAAAGGGCATTCTATTAAAATATGTAGAAGTGTTTCATATTTACTCAGATTAAAGGGTGTGCATATTTATGTTTGATTAATTTACATTAAAACATATTTATAATTGTGGAAACCGTATAGTAAATATCAGTGGCAGCTGGTGCATATGTGCTCATGTGCAACAGCACATAAATTAATTCAGGAGGGATTATTTGATTTGTAATTTTAAGCGTGTGAATTTCTGCTTCGGTTTCGAATACTTTAAACTGTCCGCCTTCCATCGCGCTCCCTCCCGTATATATCTTGGCTACATTCTTTACGGCACGAGAATCTTGTCTGGAATGAGAAATGCGCATGCGCAGTATTTCCGTTTCATACCCTTGCTTGTCTAAGATCCAGCAATAATATGAGCTACCAAACGCAACGCACAGCGCCGTCAGGATACAGTTATAAATGCTTTTGACGAATTAATAAAAAGATTACTGTTGATGCGCTTATTTTGGTTTATCAGTTTTAATCAAAGTTTATTAAAAATAAAAAACGTTGAACAGGCGGCATATCGAAGGCTTTCAAAATTATGAGAAAATTACTGTATGATCCTGCATACAATATTCCCATAATATGTGATTTTTCCTCAAATTAATTTTCTTTATTTAAAATATGTAATAAATAAAAATACTGTCGCCTTAGGAATTTGCGCCAACACGGTTTACAATTTATTATTTAGTTTCTATTACACGTGATGGAGACGAAATTACAAATGTAGTATAATACGGGTCGTGGAGTATTAATAACCTTGTAGATGTTGTAGTAGTATTAATATCTTTATCCTCCTCAAATTTTTTTGGGGTGATGTAGCACATAACTTCAATACTCAATAGTCGCCACTGGTAAAATAACTTTATTAATCAGTACTACTGTGATATTAATATATTTGCGTCATAATGTATTCAATCTGTGAATAAATTATCTTTGAGATACTTGATTTCTATTTTTATATTTACAGAAAGTCCATGCGTTTTTGAAATGTTTCGTAAAAATGAAGCTCCGTGAATGAATCGGGGAATTCAGTCAAATTTATTTTACATGTTACTTACGCGGATATAGTGAAATTTGCATGAGTTGCTATGAGGAGTGTTATACTTTTTAGTACTGAATCAGAGGGGTTTTACCTCTCCTATTAGAAAATGGCGTGCAACGCTACTAGTATGAATGAATAAAGCAGCCAAATTGATCAGAAATATATGTTAATAAAATAAAAAATATATTATTAAAATAATATAGACAATTGTGGGTGTCAGTTAATTGGACTGGCCTGACTGTGAAAATTGCACAACTGATTTTAAGAATTAAAAATAATTCAGAAAATTCTTGTCATACCCTGGCTTATTGAATTGTGAATTTCACATGCTGATATTTTCCCTTCCCGGTGTTGCAAATATTAAAAAGGGATATCCCTTGAAAGCTAGATCGAATTACCTGCTAAGGTTTCTTCCCCCTTAAGTTTAACAAATCCCATTCACAACAAATAGAGCCTACACACATTTTCGCCAGATGTTGCCTCTATAACTTGAGGTTGGGGAAGGTAACTCGGATTTGTTTTGTAATGTCTATGATAACATCCAGATTTAAGAAATACATCTAGAAATATTTGAGTGCAATAGAAGTTATTACGATAATCCAATAATAAAAACTGTAGCTTTCAATAAAAACTGTAGTTTGCAATCTCAAGTTTATAAATCCCCGACGATGGAGTTGACGCCGGAGGAATTTAAAATGAGGGCTAGTCCCACATGCAACCAAACACAATGTGGAAGTAATTTTCTCAAGTTCGCTCTATGAAGCTCCTACAGATTGCTTTTTATCATACAGTGTTGGTGATAAATTGCGCCGTAGCTTGGCGTAATGCCATTCACGGAGGAAAGCGGACAAATGCCCGCGTGGCCGTCGGAGGATTACCAGGATCACTTTACATAGGGGAGAGGACAGGCGTCTATGTTCTCCAAAAACTACTTCCGCTGCGGTCTAACAGAACTTGCCTGCATCAAGAATCCAATATACACTGCGTAGACTTTCAATTTTAATTTACAAGCCTCCATTTCCGATATTTTGTGGAATATTGGAAATGCTAAATATTTTGGGCTGGCTTTAAACTTCCAAGAAATTGCTGCAATTCACTACTACCCATGCCGTGGTTCTCCCGGTGGAGGACTCTCTTAAATATTGCTTTTTTAATATTTAAAGAAGTCCGACTACTAACATATTTTACTTGCATTTTAATACGTTAAACTTGTCAATATATTAATCAATTTTCATTATGAGTGAAACTTACTCTTAATAATTAAATGTTATGTCTGAGTCATACGTTATTTCTTTAATTATGAAATAAATATATATTTTGCTTAATTTCAAATTATAAAATAAGTGCTGATATACAAATTAAGTGTACGTAGGGTAAGCTATTTAAAAATCACATACATTTTCCGGCCGAAACATTCGTCACTTAGTCTCCAAAGATACTTCTTGAAAACTTGCAGAGAAGATAGAAATGGTTTCTATACATTCAAAGAACTTGCACTACCTTTGTTAGTGGGTGTAACACTACTTAACGCTACTTCTTGCACGTTTATATGCAAGCGCTTGCACAATGACTTGCCAGGCATTTTACATTACAGTATGACAAATGTAGCACTTTCCTTCAAGTATAATAAAACCTTAGATAACTTCCATTTTTTATGTTGCGCTTTAAAAGTTTAAATGTTTCCCCAAGAGTTGCGTCAAAATTTTTCCTCTGATATTACAAATATTTTATTTGCTTATTTATTTACTAACGACGGATATTTTTACAATCTATATATATCCACAATATATCTTTATTTTTGTAATACACGTCATTTTATTCAATTTGTGTATTTACAAGGACAAAAAGTTATGCAATATACACATAGAAAATCTTTAAATTATTTAAATGAAATAAATGTATATTCAATTTATTTACACATTTTGATATTCTCGTTATGGCATCGCTAGACATATAATTCGTTTCGTATTAATCTATATGAAACATCCGTCTCAATTCAGAGTTTCTAACAGAAAGTCTAAAACTCAACTGATCAGTTTATTTCTATAGTAATCAAATTGAAAATAATTTTGAATTCCATACGCTTTTGTTCAGATCCAAGACTTGGAATTCTAATCACGGCAGATAAAACTTCATAATTTTGATAAATAAACAGATTACGAAATATCAACGTAGACTAAATTATTCTAAATAATGTTGAATTATTTAAATACTTTTTTTGAAATAGTATACAGTGACCAAATCATTGAACTATACATAAAAATGGGTTTAACATAATTAATATAGTGGTGATTAGAACAACTAACTATTAAGATAGTAACGGTTTTTATAATATATTCTATTTCTTCTCACTTCAATTAAATAAATAATAAAGCCTTGAGATATATATTGAATGTATTTATCAAATTAATCATTTTTAAGCTATTCCAGTTAATGGACCAACAAAACCGTTTTTTTAAAATAAAATTGTAATTCATTATGTGCTGCTTACATAGTCAAAAAATCTTTTGCAAAACCAGTTTAACATGTTTTCCTGTGTTTCTATTATTAATAAATCCCTGTTTGTCCAATGATCAATTTGGAAAAATGTAAAATTTTAAACTTTTAGTCGGGGAAGACTAAAGTATTTTTAAATAGTGTTCATTACTGAAATATGTCTATAATTTATAGTATTGCACTTTTGACTAGATTTAAATATTCTAGTAACAAAATGAGTTTTAACGAACAAAGGACATTGATCATTAATGGCAGAGAAAATGATTGGCCTGAAAAGGTCGTGTTGATAGTATTGTTTATTTACATACGAATATAATTAATGTGCTGTAGAAGGTGCTTTCCCCTTTATTCTAACCGTGGCTTGTCTACTCCTCCATCCTCTTACATCTGGCTGTATTATTATTTCATCATTCTTCTAAATCCTTCCTGTCCCACCATATTTTAAATAATTGAATAACTGAAACATTTACTGCTCCTTGTGATGTGGTATCTTTACTCTGAAATATTAAAAGAAGGGATATGTTTTGCGAGAATGGAGCTGGTTGACTACGGATAAATTAATTGCACACTTGGTATTTAAAATCAAAAAAAAACATTGGTGTCTATTAAACAAAAAAGTTTGCACTTTTATAACGATGTATAATGTTTAAAAGCTTTTACACTAACCTATCTATTTTACTTATTAATACGCAACATTAAATTATAACAGAAATCAATCATAAAATTAATTCACACTTTATTAAGCCTTAAAGAAGATTTAAAATAGTTGTATAGCTCAAAACTAAAACTCGGTTGAAAGTGGCTATAATCAAATATTTTTGGAAAACAAAATATGGGAAGAAACGTCTATAACTCGTCAAATATTTTAAGTACGAAAAAGGCATGAAACCTCTGTCAGTCATCAAATATATAAATGATTAAAACTAAATAAAATTTCCGGCCATTTATTCATCCTGAAAAAATAAATGGCATTCGCTGTCTTCAGGGCATGGAAGCCGGTTTTACTTGTCAAAACAATCAAGACCAGAAGAAAGTTTAAATTCGCTGCGTAGATTTTGAGAATTGATGATGCATTGACACATTCATAAGAGGAAATATTCAAGACAGTTTACGGTTTAGGTGTCAGTTCACAGTTTCTCCACCCACCGAATAGGACGGTGACTGGCGTATCCACTGGTCCACCTCCCGCTGTGAGTTCCAGGCGTCGAATCTCGTAGTGGCATGACTGCAAGAACTCGCCGAGTTCTCGGGGAAAGTGGTATCTTTAGTTCAGAATATCTAACACAGTGAAGTACCAAAAGGGAAACGACAAGTTATGCACACTCACCGAGCTCTTCCGGTGAACTCTTCTGCACTCAGATTTTACATAATTAAGTTTCAAAGCCTCTGTTTCCCCCAATCAGCATCCTTCATTTATGCGGTATTCGGATAATCTCGATCATTAATAGCGTCTCTTCCATACTGCGGAACGAAACATTTCTCCGTACGGCTCCGACAAGATGGGATGCAGATAAATTCAACAGTTTGATATTAGGCGCTCAGACGTATAATACAGTATGGAAATTAATAATCAAGTAAATTTCGCATATCTAAAACTTACAATTAAGAATATTTCATAACACAGAATACAAATAATTAACTAAGTAAAGTCAAATTCAGTTAGCGATATTTGTTCACACCAGCATATACTAAAATATTTGGTGAAACTTTGAACTTGACTAAGCTGTGAGTATCTAAAGTGTATAGCTTTGCTTTCAACTGGTTGACGATAGTCAAAATTGCCAGGGAATGCTTCACTTGAAATATTTATTCCTGATTTATTTTCACATTTGAAACATGGTCTATCAAACGCTAACTTCGACTTGACTTCTGTCAGGTCCGCTCTTCTTTCCTCAAGATAGACAGATCGATGCCATCAGGTTTTAATTCGTGAACTTGAGCTTGTAAAACTATAAGACTCGTTATTAGTTATAGTTTCTTTTCACAATGTACTCGACAAGTTAATGATATTGTTTTTATAAATTTAGGGTTACCGAGCATATCGGTAATAACCAAACTTTCGCTCCTGAAATGAGAATTTCTTCCCGGATGTTATCATTCTGCTTCTTAATGAAAAACAGAATTTTATTAACATTTATCTCGACTATTTTATGTTTAATTTAAAGTTCGCAATTTTTGTTTAAGAACTCACGTTTTATCAGACGGACGACATTGCAATTAACACCTAAATAAGTAAAATGGTAATGTGTGGAACTTTCGGATATTTATTTCTATTTTCTCGATGCACAAAAGTGGTTGGAAAGTGTGCAAAATTTCGGGACAGGAATTATGATTTAGAGAAAAGGAAAAACGCAAAATAATAAAATCAAAGATCGAAGGCTTTCCTGGTGTACTTGTTGCATAAAATGTTCACGGATATTAAAATGTGTGATAACTCAAGAACTTTTTCTACGCCCCTAAAATAGTTGATCTTCGTTCAGGTTGGCAAACAGCGGCCAGTCGCGACGTCATCTCACTGAACAATCAAGCACCAGTCAAAAACTAGTGCGTAGTTGCTATTCGATGCTTTAATTAGCAGTTTTAAAGAGCCCAAAGATGGAACACGAATTCTCATTAGAAGAAGATAACTAAGAATACATTATATTGTTACTCTTCTCATTGATGTTTTGCACATGGCACGAAGTGCAAATGAATGTGATTTCTTAAAGTATACTTATTGCAGGATAATTAATGTTATATTTTTTCACCTGTTTTACTCAACGTTAGTAATTTTTTACGTTAGTTTCCTTTAGTGAAAATCATGACAATGACTATCAGTCCTAATGGATTTGTTATTTACATTATATATCTTAATACGTTATGTTTATTATATTGCAAAATTGCTTGCATTTAATTTCGTATTTGATTTCCAGACTGAATTTGTCTCCAATAGTTCACTGATATGAAGATTCCGTTTCAAGGCGAGAACGAAATCAAAGGCTTGGAATGAAAGAAATTGTCGTCCGTGGCGACGAAGAAGCATATCACATCCCGGTTACAATTCTGTTCGAGGCAAAAGCCTCAGGCGCGTCATGTCACTGTTCAGCTTTCGAGACCAAGAAGAAAAGGGACGGTGACTTTCTTAATTGTATGCCATTGTTTCTATTCAGATGCGTCGACAACTCAGTTCATTAGCGACCATACACTTAACAATGAAGCGATTAGTAACGTGCCGCATACAATAGAAATCCTTGGAGGTACATAATACAGACAAATAACGAAATTTGTATCGGTTAGCTTTATGGCGCATGAAAATTTTCAGCAACAATAAAAGCACTTAAAACCAATACCGGTTTACTAATCTTAATTTAGAAACATTAAAGTTTCCAAAAATAAGTTTCAACTATTTAAGTCGCTACGCTTAAACTGTTTTGAACTATAATGTTTTGCCCGGGGGGATTGAATTTAAATTTAAATTATGTGCCATTTATTTAGTTAGATTTTAAACAAATTAAATGTATTAACTGAAATCAACTAATAATTAAAAAACTTAGGGGCCATTAAAAATTGCCACAACTAGCTCACTCAATCTAATAATGGACATATATGTGGGGATTTTCGCAGCAAAGATAGTCATTACGCATATTAGACCTTGGCACAGACACACATCTCTCACATGTGAGGCGGCTGCTTCCTCCTTCAGCACAAGTAATTAGGCTGCTCTCGTAGTTCACGTTCAGTGCCTGGTCTTCCTTCCAAGAATACTGGTGCCCGGATTACGTAGATGGGTGTGGTCACCGTGCTGCACCCTGCCGTCGGTCTTCTTTCCTCCATTCCAGGGAATTAGGTGAACGGACTTCTACCAGCTGCTGTCTTCTCTCGGTTTGCCTCGAGATTGAAGACAAACTTCTCTCACTCGCGGCCAACTCTTCTCGCCTCTCTCTCCCTCCCTCTCTCACTCTCTGATCCTACGGCCAGACTCTATTCTCTAGCCGCCATGGTCCAACTACCACACTCTCTCGTCTCAAGCTTCTTCATCGGAGATTATTTTCCAACTCACTTTCTTACTTCCAAGTTCCATTCCCGACTGATCAATTTCTGCCTCTTCACCTCTCCAGCTCAAATTCTCATGCCTCCCCCCATGAGGTGGTTGGCGTACGACATGACCCCCAGCCCAAATCAAATGTCCAGCTTAGTCCACGGTTTTTCTACCTAATTTGTGTCAATGAACTGGGCTCAGGTAAATGTTCCATAATCCGCAAAACTGCGGATTGACACGCTCGGGTCGCCGATGTCCCGCCTTGATGTTATTTCCGACTGAACGTCTCCAGTGGGGAATTTCTCAGACAGTGATTAAATAAAATGGCAATTGCCGCATGGAGAACGATACTTGTGATTCAAGTACGTAATATGCCAGCAAGTCACTTTCAATGGAAGCCTTATACTGGTGATACCGGTTTTCCTTTTCCATCCCCATTCAAGAATTTTCTCTTCATTTTATCTCAAACAGAAAAAAACATTTCCGTAAGTAAAGTACATTTTTTATATGCATAAGAAAATATTACTCTGCATTACAGAAATGTTTAAAGTAACAAAAAATAATTTATATTTGCTAATGCATTTTACAACAAATTTGAAAAACCAAACGTAGTTCAATTACAAATTATCTTTGTAATGAATAGGGGACAGTATTATTTTTTAATGAAAAATTATTATAATAATGTGAATAATGTTGAATTTTACATTTATTTATTACAATGTACACGAATTGGATGGATCTTAATTTGCATAGGCGGATATTTTATTACCATAAACACTGTAAATAAATACAAAATTTATACAAATTAAATTTCTTTTAACTAAATACATGAGTTCTAACTTAGGGTCGTGTAAACGGCCCTTACAATTTTAGCAGAACCACTAACACAAATCCTACTCGGAATTGGCAGTACCAGGAAATCGACGAAAGTTTACAAACCATATCTTCTCAGCTTGCCTGGAACTATTGCTGGACCAAACCAAACTACCGCGTTGAACGATGAAGAGCGATTTGGAACTCCGGACTGTATTACGCGGGCTCGATATTGTCCAATAAAAATTCTTATCTGTACTCTCTGGGAGGAGCCGTTGCCCCTCTCTACCAACATTTTTGGGGAAAACGTAGCCTTAACTTCCCTCACGCAGCTTGCCTTTGATTCCGTACCGCCAAATTCCACACGTAGTTGTGTTTATCATTACATCTTACTTGAAATGTTTTATTACTTGATATTCTATGTTGAAACCCGGAGACAGACTATTAAGTTTTTGTTAGTTGTTAATCAATTTTTATTTATTTAATTTTTAATAATTTACAATCGTATATATTGAAGATAACTCTAATTTAAAGTCAAATGTACTAATTTTAGACGATCGGAACAATTTTGAAACTTATATGTACCAGAATCAGAATCCGTACCGTAAATTTATTTTAATTATATTTCATGCTTTTTGTCACAGATTTTATATTTATCTTCACCAGTACGATGCTTCAAAAAGCGTTTCTTCAGTTGTGTCGAAGATACTCCTCAGACCTGAAAACTACCCCAAAGAAACATTTCCTCCGTTGTATTCATTTTGCGCGGGAACAAGTAATTATGAGTATTAACATTAGCACTTGATGCAAATTTTAATTTGATTCCGACGAAATGAAATACGAAGCAAGGTTGGTCGTCGAGTCTTCCCCACCCCCACGCACGGCTAATTAGGCCAGGGCCACTTGGAGGAGGCGAGTGTTGGGAACAAAAGCCCTGCTTTCCTTCGAACCGCAGACAGCCGGCATTAATGAATCGGGTTTAGTATTCTACGTTCCAGACCTGCAGCAGAATTACTTTCCTTGTACCTCTCAAAAATTAACAAAGTTTCAAATGTACCTTACTTTATGCTTTGGTGACGTTCCTAAGAAATTGACGGTCTAGTTACAGTTTAATAGTTGCATTAAAAATTAAAAGTCCATAATAGTACTGGAACTTAAACTCCTGGTTTTAGTTACAAACAAATACAAAGTGAAGCATGATCTTAAAAGATCCAACAGAAGACGCTATATTGAGGGTGGTAAATAAGAAAAAGGGCGTTCCTTAATCCATTTTTTTTATTCAGTAACATAAATGAACTTCATATAGCCATTTATTGTAGAAAAAAGATGCTCTTTCTACAATACTATTAAATTAAATAACCGTTCGCAATAAACGCTGCAGCGGCGGAATCTCTGTAATCAATAAATAAATTTATTGTAACTAATTAATTAACTAATGAAAACGTGGCGACCGCCGGTTGGATGTCACGGAATTGTTGGTGACTTTTTATTTTACTTTTGGTTTTATTTAACTGCGAGGTCAGCGACTGAACTGTTTAAGGGTTACAAAATGACTATTAAAATGGTTATAATGAACTTTATTATGTTTATTTAACGCGCATGCTCTTGGGCGAGGTGTTGGCCGAAATTGGCCGATGTTCGTCGTATATAACCGAAGCTTTGCTCTTCATTTTGCTCAAATCTTACTGCACAATATGAAATGACGACACTGAAACGCTATATATCCATAGACACCGTCTTTATGGGGCTTCCGTTGGTTACTTAAATGGTGATCGAACGTCGTTTCGGCCTAATAAAAACAATACATATCTGATGAGTGGTGGGTATTTAAAGAGGGTTCCATTATTATATATTAAAATTGATAATTCTTTTGATTTTTATGATTTTATTTTGAAATAAACTAATCAAATACTATTTACAATTATTAATTAATATTAAAACTACAAATTTACATATGTACAATTGTTTGCTCCATTGTAGCAAAATCAAGTGTTACCCTAGCCCCGGAATCTCAGGTTGCCCGTGAGTTTAATAATACGCGAAAATTTCTAACGGATTTTACAACTGGCCTGGGTATGAAAGAGTGCTAATTACCAATGTTTTGGCTGCGGTGAGCAAAGCTGGACCCGTCCTGGACCGCGTCGTTTTGATTATCGTAGCTGTTGAACGGCTCCGATATCACCTCTGTTGATGGCTAGCGACCTCGTAAGAACGTTGTTATTGTTGGTAGGACGTTATTTTAGACGTACGAGTCATATCACTGATAAGCGATGCTACTCAACTCCTCTCCAGACTCGTAGTGCCCTGGCTTGCTGTCGCTAGCCTCTACAGCCCCTAGGAGTACCGTTAATTCCGGCATTGTCCTAGGGCCATAAATCCAGCCCTGTGAGCAACGTCCAAGCGGTCAGTGTGGAAATCGCAATCTTTCGTACCCAAACGAACATAAGAAAAATTATTTTACAAAAAAATAACGCGACCACCTTGATTTTGCTATGTTGCGTTAAATTGATTTTAATACATGATTCTAATGTAATTTCGCTGGTTACATAAGCGATCATTACACATATGATAAAGGACACGACCCCCTGAGTTTCGTTTATTCAGTGCCCTGACTCTTATGTTAACAATCTGGGTACATTAGATTTTTTTTGGTCTGTTGCAAATATTTTTATTTTTCTTATATCTACTGGCAAATTAACTAAGAATGATGACTTAAAACACTGTAATTCACAGACGAAAATAGTCCAGATACCCTAATATATTAAAATATTCTTCTTATATCCTGAGAAATTAAAAATTTTACCGGCACTTAAAGACTATAAAAGATATTCCTGGTAAGTCAAACAGAAATAAAAATCTTTATTGGTATCTTAAGAGTCTGAAATATTCCAGGTAACGCAATAGAGTCAGAAATACCTAGGGTTCCTTAAGAGAAGCAAAATTAGTTTCGGTATCTTAAGATACCCTATGATGGTGACCGTCAGTCCTGTAGGCTTTAGTAGTTCGATCTGGTTTGTAAGTAACTTGTCTTCAAAGTTTGATATTTTTGCTTCAATTTTAAGCAGAACTTAATTTCACCCTTTAAGGGCTGAACTACAACTGGCATGTACAATTTAACTAAACTCAGTGGCTTCCACAACCTCCCAAGTAGAAACTAATCTCGGTTGATTTCGTGTTATTGATTTTTCACCTCCTCCACGCCCATCCCCCGTTATCGGTTTGAAGTTCTACTTAAGCAACATATTGAATGTCAGAAATAAATTCAACGACTTCGATATGTTGAACTGGTGTAATTATATTTCACAACTTCAACCCTCATTAGACCTTCAGAAAATTTTAAAAAATCCATATAACGAAATTAGTAAAATTCAGTTACTGAGGTCGCAGAATTTTTTTTAGGAACAGCATTGATAACGGAATACAACACTTTTCTGAACATAGGAAATTATTGCAAGTACAGTGACACGAATATGAAAGGCGGACGATTTGTTGTAATATAGAAGTGAGGGACGGAGCGGTTCTGGTCTTGACACAAGCTGTGAGGTCTCGAACCACTTGAGTGAAGAGCTCGGAGTACAAAGCGTTCATCTTTCCTCTGGGCTACGAGAGCACACAACTTTAACGATGCGATGAATCTACTTCTCAAAGTACGTTCAAACTTTGTCCGGAGATTTGGAGAATTTATTTTTCACGGAACGATCATGATCCCTCCGCATTAATTTCTTAGCTTTGTATTCGTACATTCAATCTCGATGTATTTACCCGTTTATAAACATTTTAATTTTTCTGATGATCATTGCGCAGTCTACGAATAATCGACTAAGGTTCAACACTCATATGTACATAATCCATATCCATTTTATTTAAAATGATGCAGACCCCTGGAAACATTTTCAATTATGTTAATTTGTCTTATAATTATCTGGATTTTTCATTAAGTATATTTGAACCTTCCCTCTTAAATATCACTGACTTTGGAATCCATTCAAATATATTTTAGACTTATTATTGTGTGATCTGTGACGGCCTTCTATAGTATTTTTCTATATAATAAATTTTGGCGTATCCTGCCACTTCACACATTCCAGGACATCTGTCATACTCGTCCAGCTGTTCATTCCAGCAATATTTTGTTGGGTTGTTCCTACTTCCGTAATTATACTCTTCTGTAAAAAAAATATCGTGTCATATATGGCTCGCGAATTATCACCATTCGCTAAGCCAGTTGTCCAAAAATCAATTTTAAGAGATCACGTTTCAGTTCCAATAGCTTACTTTATTAAGAGGGGCAAATAAAGTGCACGGTAGGACGTAAAATGCAAACAATCCAATGAAGAATGGAAGGAACCCATTTGGGAAAGAATATAATATAGAACTTACGGAATTACTTTCTTTGAAAGAGAATGAGAGTTACTGAAATAGAGGATGGAAAAAGAAATCTGAATTGGTAGCGAGCAGGAAAAATTGCAAGGAGAGTCGATGGTCAATGGACAAAGGGAGTCCGTAACTGGAGCCCACGAGATTAAAACTAGCAAGGAGGATGGCCATTTAGATTGGACCTGGATTAAAGAAGCCCGTTCTCCAGACGACACGAGAAAACGTAATTGGCAATTTATAAGTCTATTGTAAGCATGAGGTGCTACAACTTAAAATATGGTTTTAAATAGCTGATAATGATATAAGCATGGACCGTTAACTGTTTTACCCCGGAAATTTAACATGTTTCATAATATTTTTTCTGCGTTTGCTAATGAAACATTTGAAATAAGCATCCGTCCGTTGCGCCGAGGAGAATCACTATTAAACTATGGCGTACTACTCCTAAAAACTACATACGGCATGGAACATGGCCTAATAGGTTACTAACGGCGTGGTGAGGTAAAGATTTTGAATGTTACAATTTTTTTTTCGTCAAATATTTCGGAGCTTGCCGAGGCGACGTAGCAACGTGTGGTTCCTCGGACACGGGATTAAGATGACATAAATTATTGACGGCTTGTGTTGAGAGGCCAGTGGAACAGACAGGAGTCTTGACAGATTCTTAAAAACTACTCGCTCTGGTGTGTTTACGAAGTGAAGACGAAATTTAAATATGTAAGGAGCTCCAGGAAGTGAGAAAATAATGGAAAATTTAGCAATAGTTTTGAGGTGTTCTTTGGCAACGGACGAAATATAATAACAAGCTTTTGCGGGGTCCGATGATGAGAGAATATAAATAAGGAAGTTAGGTGTATTATGAGTGCTTAGTATTCAAAGAAAAATTGGATTCAGAGTAAAAGATAATAAAGTGAATTAAAGGCATCATATTTCGCCACAAGATGGTAATAAACTTATATAACCCTGTGTCTATGAAGTCCCTGACAAGGGTTGCCTTCTAGACGAAATCTTCTCTTAAACAGAGTTATTCTGTAGGAACGTCAACGTGCCGAAGCACAGCTTATCATAAAAAATGACAGAGTAATGTCGAGAACGATTCACTCGTTAAAAAATTTCATCCACAATTTTTTTTCTGTAACAGTCAATTAATTGCCGCCAGCTGACTCATTTTGAGCGTAAATAAGAAAAACACGCTTTGAGAAAAATCCGCCTTTTGCTGAATACTTATTAGGAAGCAATAAATTTTGAAAAGTAAATTACTGTGTTTAAATAGTCTCAAATTTAGCCACAAAATGTCACGTAGTGACGAAATTTGGAAACTGTATTTTTAAAAAATATTATTGCAATTCTTATAAAGTGGCAGCAAACGGCGGATTTTTTTCTTAAACCATTTTTATTATTTCCGTTCAAAATGGATCAGCCATTTAGAGGACACCATGTATGTTCTAAACACATGAAGCAATATCAAACAAATTTTTCACACTTGTTCTTTGCGAACCGGAAACAAACACTGCACTCCACGTCCGTTAGGAGGGTGGAGAGGTAGAAATTTTTTAATACGAAAAAACTGCAGACATTTGTCAAGACGGGTCAATTATTTTAATAGTGTTTCCCCGACATCGTTTGTGTGTAATTTCAACCCTATTAGGCTTGGGAGGGATTACGAACAGGGTTGGGGTAGAGTGGCGTTATATACACGAAAAAAAATCGGGATTGATTATTTTCCGGTATTATGGAAGCCACTTTGTTCAACTGTGACATTCAATATGCAACTCAAACTGTTCCTCAGTCTCGTGATGGGGAGACGAAAGAGTTAAAAATGAGTCACACAAAACTTTTTCGTTTCATTTAACGTATCGGTTTTAGACTTCATTTAAGTTATTATGTTTATTTCAGCCATCACACCGGCTACGGTTAAATCAACATTCCGCCGACTTAGAGTAGGGAGCGTGAAAATATGACGTTCTCGATGCCGATTTAAAGGATTGCATTGGAATCAAATGTTGAACAAATAAATTCCCAGGCAAAAACGGTCACTCAGATACTACCTTAAAAATTTATAGTTGATTATTCAAATACCATATTTTTCAATTATTTGTAAAATGGGTGAAGCATATGACTTTCAGAAATGTTAAGATGTTTAATCTTACATATCTGCGTGATTAATACTTAATTCTATTAGTGATGATTAACTGCTACTTTTTACCATTTTTATGAACGAAATGAAAAACTAAGTAGCCAAAAGAACATTCATAGTCAGAAGAGTTAAGAGCCCCTTCTAGACTGCAACACTCAACACACCTATGGTGTGTTTGTTCGACAGCAATTCCTCCAATTACAAGGGGCCTAAGAAGAAAAAACACATTTTCTCATTCCAAATTCCCATCTCTCCTTAATATTATAGAGATATGCGTCATTATTCAACTCCCAAATTAATGGAGCCATCATTCGAGTCTCTTAACTATAATTGAACTGCCGACAATTCAGCTCATATCCAATTTGTAGGTCTTAAAGAAAAATCAGGGTTGTCTTTAAAAGGGAAATGTGAAGTAATGGAGAGGATAAAAGCTAAATATTTTAGAATGTTGTTTCTGTTTTTAAAAAACAAAATGGCCTCTTTTGTAACTAAAATTAAAAATTAAGGGATACATCTTCCAACGCTCGGCGATACGTAAGTCGCTCATTAGTTTAGTGGTTTGAAATAAATGATATTGTTTCGATAAGAAATTTATGACTATTAATCTGTATAACGTTATAAACCCTTGGGAATATCATAAAATTTCTGACATTTTTCTATCTTTGGTTCTTTTTGTACTGTGTTGAATGATCTGGTTGTAATTAAACGGAAACTCTTCTTTTATAAAGAGGAATACAATGCCGAACGATATAAACAAAACTATTGCATGTTAGATTTTCATATAACTTAATTTCCATCTCTCTTCTAGTCTTGTAATAAATAAAATTGAGCTTTAGTGTGTGTGTGTGCGTGAATGTTCCGCACTCAAATCAATTTTGACCAAATTTTGTACACGTGTTACTTGCAGTGGGAACAAACGCTGTGGGTCTCAGATACGAGTACCAAACATACGGCCGATGTTTGCGTGGAATAATCATTTTCTGGATACATTACTTCGATAGTGTTTCCACGACATTTATTTGTGCATAATATCAACGTCAATCACCATTGGAGGGGTATATCCATAGTGTTGGGAGTGGAGTGGAGTAACATAAATATAACAGGTAAATAATCTATATTGGTGTCGTTTGGTGTTATGGGAGCCACTGAGTATAATTTGGACACTCAAATTGCGAGTCAAATTGAAATTCAGCCTCTAAAAGGGGATTGAAGGGGTGAAAATAGTTATGTGTACAATCTTAAATTGGATAGCGTAATTTCGAACAGAATTTTCATCACATGTTATTTGTGGGTGAAAAAAAAACGCTTTGTGAGGGGGGGAGGGGTAAGACACGACTACCACCTACATGGATGGCGACGGTCGAAAAGGAAAAATTTGTAAAATCTGCCAAGAGAAACCGGCCTGGAGTGATATAAAAGTTCGAATTGATTTACTTACGTATGTAGCGAAAAATGACCACTCATTCAAAATGAAACAGTGAAGCCAATGAACTGACGTGGGTAAATACTCTTTCGTAAATAGGCGATTACAAGACTGGAATGATTTACCTGTAGGTCTATTAGCGACTTTCCCGAAGAATGCAAAATCATTTAGAGACATAATTACGGATATTATTTAAATTAAATATATACTAGCGTAAAATTAGTTTTAAAATATTTGTATTTTTAAAACTAATAGTAGTCTTAGTAATTTAGTATTTTAATTATATTATATTACTACAATATAAAATTTATGTTACCTTTGTGACGAAATAAATTTATTAATAAACGGCCAATATTTACATTTTATAAATATTTTTCGAAGTGAATTACTTTGATAGTGTTTTCCTTTAAGTTATAGGTGTATAATTTAAGCTTCATTCGGAATAGAAGTGGAAGTGCGTTACATAGAAGCATAGAAGTAATGCGAAAACAATCGAATCCGGGATACAGGAGTAACCTAACATTTAACAAGCCAGTTAAGTTGCAGTTCAGCCCCAGCTTAGTGCTTGAGGATAGAAGGGGTGAAAGACAATAACTTGAAATCAACGAAGGTTCGTGTCTGTTGAGGGATTAAGGATATTGCCTAGTTCAATCATGTCATTCAGCATTAAGTTGAAGTTGTAGATCAACCCTGAAAGATGGTGAAACTAAGTTCTGATTACAATTGGATGAATTTATATCAACCTTTGTACACATATTACTAGCATCCACAAGGATATCGGGAGTATCTTTTACTATCTTAGGGTACTGGGGATTTTTTTTACTCTCTAAGAAACTCGCTTAAGGGCCTGTATTTATCGTTCTGTAGGAATAGTTTTGGCTTTATTAATCTGCCTGTTTTTTTATTTACCAAGAGGACTTTTTACACTCTTAAAGTCCAGGGATTATTTTTTACTCTATTGGGGAACCGTGAGGAATTTAGACAGGGGTAGTTTTGACTCTCTCAAGATACAGGAAGTACATTTGGTTCTCTTAACACACAGGAGAACAACTTCTAAGACTCGTTTAAAGTACTGATTTTAATAAAGTTGCCAGTAGATACCTCAGTTCGTTTAAATTACTGTGAGTCATCACGCCGATTGTGATGAGATCAACATTCTTTCAGCTTCGATAGCGTAGGCAAAGGTTCATAAATTTGACGCAAGAGCCGGTTTAATCACTTCCTGACCAAGAGATTATTGTCAAATTTAATAGTATACATTGCGAAATAAATGAATACTCGAGCAACACATTTCTGGATTAAGCTGAGATGTAATGATGTAAATGTATGAAGGGATGTTATTAGGACTTATCAAGTAATTAAGCGGATTGTGTCACGTGAATAGACCCTCCTGTGGCGTCTTGTTTGTGCCTTTCGACGAGTCTCTAGACATCCGTTATGTGATTATCCATAATTCACATGCGACAAGAAGTAAGCAGAACCCCACGCATTGAACGTAAGATTCTCTTGGTTTATCATTTTGCTGGTTCCCTTTTCTGTATTATATACGCCTCATTTTCGTTTTATATTACACTTTAACGATATAGACGTGGCGTACTCTATTCTACATCCTATCTTCGTGTAATATTTTTTGAATTATATGAATGTTGTAATAGTGGCCAAAAGCTCCATTTTTTCTAGAATATTTCATAGTTATTGAGTAGTTCTTTTAGTTTCTTTTATTTAATTTGCAACTGATAAAAACTTTGGAAGTAAAATAGTAAAACTTAAATATCATAAGTCAGTTAAATTAAATTTATAATTTTTAAAGGCATTTACTATTTTTACATAAAATTTACGTTATTATAACTTTGACAACATTGAGGTTAAGAAACAAGAATGATTTTCAAATGTGATTGTAAAAAAAGATTGAAATAACAATTACTTTGCACACAATCTTTATTCAATTCAGAAATTTGAGTTATATGTTGTTTTAATAATTCAAGATTTGATATGTAGTTATTTACCCAAATAACAATTACTTTGCACACAATTTTTATTCAATTCAGAAATTTGAGTTATATGTTGTTTTAATAATTCAAGATTTGATATGTAGTTATTTACCCAACCATTTTGAACGTAATCAGGCCATGAAAATGGCGGCAAGCATTTTTCATCGACATTCAACAGTTAGAATTAAGTATTGTTTTTGTTTATTTAAAATCAGTTTGCATCTCGGACTCAATAGGCTTATATAAACTTTTGGTACAAAGCTTTGTCGCCGTTAACAGCATATTAAATTCAGTAAATTAAGTACCGTGGAAATAGAAAACAAATATTGGTTGGTAATTAAGATTCAAAACTCATCAAACACAATGATCCATTAAATAACCATTTCATGAGTGAGGGACAACAGGAATTTTTAATTATCCAAGCTAGTTTAAAAAAACTCGTGTCTGGAAACACTATTATGCTGACGGAAAACTAATTACAGTTTCAGCGGCCAGCCAAACGTTCTTATTTGAGCGCACTTCCTGTAAAATTCAAATAGTCCATTAATACGTTTCCTTTTAAGCTCACAGATTATAAATTTAAACTCATTTATGTTTCATTAATGATGTATTGAGGAAAAAGAACGGGCCAAAAAACTATTCCACATACATAAATAAGGAAATAAATTATTCAGAAAGCACAAATCCTAATATTAACTTATAAAAGAGAATTTTAAAAATATTCCTGAGGTCACAAAAAGTTCTATTCGTCAAGTAAAGCTTAATTGCTTGATACGTCTTAAAAACGAAGAAATTATTTTTCTTGAGTCATTATACGAGGACCAGTCAAATATAAACGGTAATTACAACAAAGTTTTCTGACTTTTATAAAATTTACAATAAATAAAAAAACGGCCAACAAGTCTATTTATTAAGCGACGTTTCGTCTCCTTTTTGAGACGTACTACAAACATAATATTACAAGAAATTAAATATGGGCTCTATGTTACAATTTTTAAATTTATATATAAAAAACATGGTTAAAAACTTACATGTAACTAATATTTAATTTCTTGTAATATTATGTTTGTAGTACGGCTGAGGAAGTGTCAAAAACGAGCCGAAACGCCGATTTTGAATAAATAGTGATAAATTTATATTTTGCCTTATTGACTGTTTTTTATTTATTATAAACGGGAATATTTTTTATCAAGCCCAGTAGGAGAGTCGGAGGTCCCTGCCGCTTCACCACGAATTCGGTCAGGGTCTCTCCTCTCCACTCCACTACCGCACCCACTTACAATGTTAGTCTCATTCAGTCGATTCTAGAGCAATAAGTGAGCAAGAGGTTCCTGCCTCAGTTGCGAAACGGATTTGTATAAAGTTTTTGACGAGAGAAGGAGTGAGACATTCAGAAATTTTAACTCGATTACGGACACAATACGGGGATGTCACTCTCTGAAAAACCCGCGTGTACGAGTGGCACAACAGTTTTCTTGAAGGCTGGGAAAAGGTGTAAAATTAGAGTCACGATTCAACAACATCCTGTAGTAAGTGAGCTTTTTGAGGAAGACTTGCGCCTCACTGTTGACGAAATTGCTTCTTCAGTTGGTCTAAGACGTGGGAGTGAAAATTCCATCATCAGAAAGGAACTTGGCTTCATAAAGATCTCAGCGAGGTTGGTTCCTCGGCTTGTTTCTCCTGATCACAAAAACTCCCGTTTGGAGATTTACCATAGGCTTTTGGCCCGTTATGCTTTCTCGGTCATATAGTAACCTATGATGCCTGTGGGCTCATCACTATAGGAAACGGGCGAGCGCAGAGTGGCGATAAGACACGATGCTGCACAGGTAAAGTTCTTGCCACTGTGTTTTGGGATTTCAAAGGCATTTTTTTGGTTGAGTTCCTCCCCGATCGCCGAACAGTGAACTCCGAATATTACTGTCAACTGTTGGACAAAACAAAAGCTGCATATCGAAGCAAAAGACGGCGTATCCCAATCAGAAGCGACAACCTCCTTCACGACAAATTCAAATTGTAGGAAATTCACTGGAGTCAGCTAGAACATCCACCATACTGCTCAGACTTGTCACCGTGTGGCTACCATCTGTTTGGACCGTTGAAGAAAGCTCTAGGAGGTCAAAGGTTCAATAGCGATGAAGAGGTTAATCTCTTTGGTGCTCAATTGGTTAAAGACTCAACCTTCAGCTTTTTATGATGACGGAATCAGGAAGTTTCCAAAGTGCTGGGAATAATGTGTTTCAGCACAAGGAAACTATGTAGAAAAATAAAACAAATATTTTGACATTCTATCGTCCTCAGAAAAATTGTTTTATAAAAATTCTCTTTTATATTTGACTGACCCTCGTAGATCTTTAACGGTTTCCATGTTTATATAAAATAAACACCTGAGGTTCCTACTGGAACTTCTTTAATCGTTCTATTAAGGAGGGTATACAATAAAAATAAGACAAACTAAATTTTTGAACCATATACCATAAGGTTATTAATGTTAACTCAAATGATTTAATTTTTACCGACATTCGTTCGTGGGCTGGTTGAATATACAATTGGCATAATCGGTAAAATGGAAATTTAAAACCCTACTTCTGTGTCAGTGGTGAAGATCTCCGTTTGTCGGCAGTTTTTGACTTTGGCTTGCGATGGAACTTCCTCCTCAGCGGCTGATGACTGATGGCGGTGTCCAGCTACCCTGAACAATCTATCTGGTTGTGCAGTTGGGCCCTAAACTTCTAGGCTCAGAATAACTAGCACGTACGAGTCTAAATATTTCTTCCCGGTGTTAGGATCAGTCAAACACTCATTCAAGTCATAGGGCCATAATAATGTTCTGCCTTCAGTTTTCAATTTCCTCATCTCATATATTACCCTTCCATAATCTGTCTCCCCCAATCAAAATTACACACGAAACTTCGCTTCTGCTACTATTTCTTTCTCACGGAACAAATATTTCGCGAGTTGACCCCCTCCCCCACGCAAGGCAAATATATTTTCTTGTCGGTGTCCCAAGATTATAATATGGTTACAAGATTATCCCTGTCTATTGTACCAGGCGTTTCGGCAAATTTTAAGTACATTTGTTGGCACCTCGCCACCTTTGGAATAACTTCGCGCTGCGGGAGTTTTCTTGTATGTGCTTCACCCCAGAGTGACGTCGGGGCTCACCTGATTATGTCGGAAATGCTTCGCGCTCTCTCTTTTTTTTGATCAAAGTTCTCACATGCCGAGACACCTTCACCTATTTTAGGAGGTACTGGGGTCGAAGACCTTGGGCATATGGCAAGAGTTGTCCGCTTATCCCATTGGATCAGTCGGCCAACTGCCTCCTAAAATTGGTGGAGACATGGAGAAGGGAATGCTGCGATCCCACAGCAAACTCGTCTCCCGTCATTCGGAAGGGCGTGAGAATAGTACCTGATGCAGGTTTTCTAGGGTTTTCCCTGCATCTCTTTAGGACCACAGCCCGAGGGCCCTAGTCCACCCTTGGATACCTTGCTTTACCTTCCGCGCATCCCCCCTTTTCAATTACCTTCCTATGCTGTTAAAGGGGAGTTGCCTGTTTCAGGATCACCCTCATGTAGCCTGTTAACCCCACAAAAACATTTGGAAAACCCCATAATTTCTGCAATTCACCCCAAAATCTTGAAATTCGCAAAAATAATTCTGATACCTAAGAACTTTTCTGCACAAAACATTGTAACTGCTATGAACCTGTAACTAGACGTTTTGTAAATAAATATTTATATAGTGTTAAACAATTGGCTTCAATTCTCTTTAATATAAAATTACATTTGTTAAATTAGGATCCATATGAAGAGTAAAACTGTATATTACATTTTCAGACAAATATGTTAATATAACCAAATAATGTAAAGGAATTATGGAAATGTATTGGAAAATTGTGATTGACACAGTAATTTTTTTAAAAAAAATCACAAACATTAATTTAAAATTGGAACGTCAAGTTTTAGTTTGCAATATAAATGAATACTTATACATGTAGAAATATGAGTATGTGTGACTGATTTCGTGTATAATAGATGCATATGTATAATGTATATGTATGAATGCATGAATGACTAATGGATAAAAGTATCACTTTTCTTTTAAAAAAAACTTAACTAACAACTGGGAGTTCTATATTACCGTCAGATATTTTAACGAATTCCACGTAAGACTATTTGTTAAAAAAACACGTATGTAGATTGCACCCTGATGTTTAAACACTCCTCACTTTGGCTGAATATTGAGGCATGGCTGAATGTAGGCTAATACCGGATCATCGTCCGCCCATTTCATATTCTATTGATCTCTCCAGAAATATTAACCCGAGATATTCCTTGAGATCTCTCACCCAAAAGTGAGCGAGACGAAATGTTTCTGTAGCATATTGCACAATTACGACATCTAGCAATCTGCATAGTTTATACGTTGCTATCACTGTGTGTATATATAATTACATTTTAGTTCCCTTTGAGCGTTTGCGATAAATATTAATAGTTTCTTGAACTCTCGCCATGTTGTCTTCTCGTGTACGCAACTAGCCAATTATTTCAACTTTCTTTTCACAATCAAAGTAATGTTAAGGAACTTTGTACGAAGTGTATTACAGCAAAACAATATTCTAATGATTCGAGAAATGAGGTGAGAGAAGTATGCGTGTGTCTTCAGGATGAGGACTGTGTATAATTCTTAGGAAAGTGGATAGCTTTAAATACGAATTGTTAATTAGTTAAATGGCGTTGAATGTTGGTAATAGTTTTTGAAGAAAGTTACCTTCTACCTATTACGTGGAGAATTAAAATGAAATACCTTTGAATTATATAATATTCACATTCATTTTTATAGTTTCCATAGATATGTTTCAATTGTTTTCATTTGATTACTTGTACCAAATTTATTTTAGTTAGATTCTATGCTTTTGGTTCTTAATTTAGCTCATAGATTGGTAAAAGGAAACTTGTCTCCTCAACCGAGACCTACGTGCCTAAACGCAGTTCTATGGATTCATCACTCGGCTGGTTCTGAATTGAATTCCAGATTGTCCTAGCCCCATTACCTGTTTTCAGAATGTATTAAATGTTACAACTTCAATAACGTAGTTTATTTGTGTTAATCATAGTATCAGTTATTGAAGGGAATACAGATGGCGAGGGCAGCAATTTCGTACATTAATCATAATCAATCTCATTTCCGTTTCGACATAGCACTGACGCCAACCGCATATACTAACGACAGTAAAATTAATTTTATTGTAGATGGTGAAAATTAGTGCATTAGAGAAATAAAAGTGATGTGGTTTTGTCATGTGTATATTCTGCTCGTCACAAAAACTGTGCTTCCTTTACAGGGATGCAACACGCGAAACGCCTTTGCTTCGGTGATTTTGTTACAAAGTAATTCCAGTTCTATGGTTTGAATCTTTCGCCACCAATTCAAAGTGAAATTTTCATATCAGGCTTTGGCAAAGCATTGATTATTAAGCGTGTTAAAATTTTCATTTTGAGATTCAACACGAAGTTAATAGGAGTGAAGAAGGCAGATACAATGTGGCCGTGAACGGTAAACAAATGATAGAAATTTTATTGCACAGCATTGGAATGTTCTGCCACATATCGTCTTTTTCGGTCTCCTTAAACATAACCAAATTGTTGTAATGAGTGTATGTAGCAATCGCCATTTTATTTCATCACTGGCTGGGAAATTCCACAACTGGAGACACTCAGTCGTAAACAACAAGCATTGGCGACAGCCAGGCGGGACATCGGCGACCCAAACGTTTCAGATCCACAGTTTAGCGGATTAAAGAACATTTACCTGAGTTCCGTTCATTGATACCGGGTATTTTGAAGGACACATCTCCCTCCAGAAATTAGGTAGAAAACCACGGGCCAAGTTGAACATTTGATTGGGGCTGGGGGTCATGTGATCCGCCAGCCACCTCATGGTGGGAGGAATGAGAGAGACGACTTGGGAAGATGGAAGTGAGAAATCGGGGAGGATCATTCGAACAAGGAGGAAGTCTGGAGAGTGAGTAGTGGTTGAGCCCTTTTTAACACTTTGCGAAAATTCCACTTGAAGACGTTTTCGGCATCAATTATACTTTACTCGTATTAGGAATAGAATCCCAACAAGATTAACCGTTACTCCGGACTGACAAAACGTGCTGCGGAATTCAATACTCATTGAAGATATGAGCATGACAGAATTCAGCCGCAAGTTTCTACTTGTTAAGGAAATTCCAGAATTCCGAAGCCATGGGCTTCGAGAATTCACATGTGCAGAAGGAATCGAGGCGCCATTGCGGGATCCAGGGATTGTTGGAAAGGAATCAGGTAACGTATATTTACAGCTGATAACGACTACGTTTTATGAAGCATATGTTCGTAACACGAGTATCGTTTCTTCTTCTTTAATTTATTTTGTGCTTAATTGTTGCCGATCGTTGTTTAATTTCAGCTACTTTAGTCCGGATACTATCTTGATGTAAACAAAGCAAGCACATGCTTACGAGGATAAACGCGAACGGCTGATCTAATCAGGTTTTGTGCTTGTGAGTTACGCGTTTTGTTGCAAGAATTCTGTGAATTTAATTTTGTTTGGAGGCGTCGGAGGTGCGAGAGACAGCTGTGGAATTTCGACTCTAGCTCCAGGCGTCACGTCACGATCGATAAAGGTAGCTTACGAGACGCTTTCTTCGACTTATTTCTGTCTCTCGTGGAACATCCTTTGTGAACTTCTTTCTTCGACGTTAAAACTTTATCCTTGCCTACGTTTACATTTAGTTACGCTACAAGCCGATAAAAGCTAAGAAGATTACTGGATACAATTCGAATCCATGGGAAGTAACAAAAGTTCTGAAACATAGGCAATTAAAATCAATAAATACTTTTAAAATATGATAAATCTATTTTCTGAAGTTAACTTTTCGCAGAACGTTGCCTCCCTCATTTCTGGTTCCAATTATAATGTACGGTGTACTTTTCTTTAAGAGTATGGTTTCAGACAATGTTAACGTAAGCTAATAGAATAAAGAGTTCGTGGGATACAACCCGGATCATATTAGAATTTAAAACCGACGTTTTGATGAATAACACATTCATTTTGATCAAGTAAATACCTGAACTAATGTAAACGCCTCCTCATATACACTCTCATCTAGGTTTCTTATTTTGACTTCACGTGTTCTTGCGTGTCAAACACTGATTGGCCCGGGGGCTATCAGGCCACAACCTCTTTATTCAACAAATTCACCGGGAAAACCTACGATCTTCAAGAACACAATTGATGGCCCTTTTCAATTTGATGATGCTTAAACAAAACTGTAAGATTTTTCGTTCCTGATCCTTTAATTCACTTCTCTAATTAAAATAGGTACGTGTTTTCTTCTAAGTTTTTCTCGGAAAGCAGCCCTGGACGTTGCACATATGAAGGGAACTTCGGAATCTACGGTCTGGTTTTCCGACCTCTACACATCTATCGTCTATCCGCCAAAAAGCTGATTCCACAAAACTTCTCTTCCATATCTGTCCTCCCTCTATGATTTGGCATTCTTCTCCCCAAAAACTGTATGCAGAAAAACTGTGTTCTCTTGTTCACTTCAGGACATTTTTTTAAATGTAATTTCATGCCACGCTTGAAGGCTTTCTCATTCTATCGTCTTCCAATTTTAATTTTTCTTTCGGTACCGAAATCGGCCCTCCTCCCACCTACATGCCCGATGAATCATTGTCCCCAAATATTCCGGTTAGGTGTTCTTTGTTAGAGATCGGTGACTGCTTATTTTTCACGTGGCCCCTAACACACGGGTCTGGTGCCTGGTGCCCCTTTCTCTCCTCCGAACACGACGGAACCATCTGCTCCGACGGACTGCGGACGATTCACCTCTTAGAACTTAGAAATTCCTTTCTTCATCGCTCTGTCACAGAGTAAATTCCACGTGATGCCTGATTGCAGTTTACACAGGGCTAACTTAATAATTCTATGGCGTCTACAATTCAAAGACAATTTTTAAGTTAAAATGAACCATTTCATCTAAACTGACTTATATTTAAGATTTAGACTTATCCTTAGGTAATTAATGGACATTCGTAAGTAATCAATAAGTGAATATTAAAAGATTTCTAACGGTTTCCAATCAGAACATTTACTTGAAAGAATTTGAATTAATATGACATTTTATCGAAATCTATTATAAAAGTTGCGATTGGAGACTGTTCAAAAAGGTTTTGAAGTGCTCTTTTGAGGAAATAAATTGAAGCAGAATTACTTAAAATGATAAAATACAATAACGAAATATACATAATAGGGAAAAAATCACACACCCATACAAAAATTACAAAAACACTAAATGAGAAAATTTTAATCATATATTTTTGTTAATAATAGTAAAAAATTTAAAGTAGCAAAATACTCAAGCAAGAAGAAAAATCGTTACATAATTATGTAGAATGCTAGATGTTTCATTTAGATGAGATTTAAATGAATTGCATTATGAGAAATTTTAATTTATTTTTCTAATTTTAATTAAGATTTCACTTGGAGTTAAATAAGTGTGCTCAATTTTTTTTTCATATTTCAGCTCCAGATACCATAGTTCTAAGTCATATCTCACTTTTATAACGGTGGATATTTTTTGCCTTTCTAGTCATAGTTTCTTGCCCCGTTATTACAAATAATCAACGTCCCTTTTCTTCTTCTACTAACATTTTAAAAAACCATGTTCGCATTGTGTAAAACAAGGTTTAATATTATGTTGACATCGTTTTGACCTTTGAGGATCACGAGTGAATTGTGGTTATTGCCCAACCAATTGTCGGTAGCGTGTGAACAACAGGGATGGTGAGTCCCGGAGGATGACGATGTATGGTACCACACACGACATCTGATTACTTCATGAGTTGACTTTTGCTAGCGTGTTTAAAACTGGAATGGCGAATCCCAGACGATCATGATGTCTAATACCACATACAACATCTATGCCCTCGCCGGGACTCTATCCCGGGACCTCTATATAGCGAGGCAGCAAGACTGATCTCTACACCACTGGAGCTCAGCCAATTGAAATAATTATATATTTTTATGCATAACGCTAACTGATATCTCCACACTGTTCTAGACGAAGTTGCCTTCGCCCCTAGAAACACCTTTGTAAATAGATAACATATATCGTCTATATCTTCCTGAAAAGTATGCATTTATCCGTAATATAATTGTGAAAGCAATTAAGTGGCGCTTTTTTCTGTGCTTTAGAACCTCCCTAGTCACTAGCGACTAACTACATCCCGGCTAGCAAAAAGTGTTGGACCAGTAAATCCTTAATTTATGGTTTCAACGTTCCATATAGAATATACAGCAACGTACTTCACCAATTCTTTATTCTTTAGAGTGTTTGTTTGTAGAACTTTGAACTTAAAAATATAGCTCAAACTATAAATTATTTATCAAAAATCTTTTATTATTGGAAATATCGATTCAGGAATTTAATATTTGAAATCGGTTTCCGTTATATAAAGCACTGCAAGTTATATAATGCGCTGGGGGTTCCACTTAAAGTGCTATTCAAAACTCCACTAATTTTTGTGGCTATTCCACCGACAATGAGGCCTCTAAGGTTTTACTTTTTTCAAGTTTCGAAAAAGAAAAGAAAACCCTTTTTGATTTTTACAGTATTTAATAATAAAAACAGTAAAAAATTATAAAGGATTTTCTTTTCTTTTTTGAAACTTGAAGAAATAAAGGAAACAGTCATTTCAGTACTGGATTATTTGTTTTAGTTTTTTTTTTCAGATTTATCAGCTACTTTACAAAGTCCTACACGAAACAACCGAGAGGTTTCAAATAGCACAGTCCTGAAGGGCGATTGGCAGGTCCAATTCTTGCCATCTCTGTATCTCCAAATTTTGATCTCAGTAAGTAGATGGTTTCGATCGCTCTAAGGCACGTTGAAATTAGTTCTTGTCAAAATTAATGGGTTCAGAGGAATATACATTGATCACATTCCGGCAGCGATATCCAACGACCTAAAGCCAGCAGCTCCGGTCTCACATTTGAATAAATAAGGCCAGACGATTCCATCAGGCTTAAACCTCACCCGACAGTACATTTACTTTCCTTTTTCAGGATTGGCTTCGCTTCATATGCAATAATTCTGTTTATGTGCCTGGGTATTTATTAATATAATCCCGGAGAATGAATCTGTCAGTGATTTAATTGATGGGCTTCAAATTGACCAGAATGATTATTGCGTTAAGAATTCTCCTGGTATATTAGATATGTACCTTAAGAGAGTCCAAAATGCACATGGTACATTAAAAAAGCAAAAAAATGCCATTTACCATAAAGGAGTTAAAAATCACACCGCTTCTATAAAGAGGTTATATATATATATTATGTATATTATGCCAGTAATATTTCAAATTTTAATGGCTCATACATTAGAATTTTGTATCTACAGGGATATTTGAATATTTAATTTTGTTAGAAATATGAAAATACTTTCACTACAGTTATATTCATATTGATGTTTGATAAAATGTTAAACTATAACTTTAAAAGTATGTTAATAGACACAAATATCTGTGTAATAGACACTGAATAAATATATTCTCTCTCTCTCTCTTTCGAACACACACACACTCACTACGTTCGTGTTTAGGCCACTCCTTCCTGTTGACATTCTTTCTAGGCTTTGGGTGTCATAATTGATTTGAAAGCAAAATGAATACTTTGTGACGGTTATTACAAATTTACTCGGTAAAAGAAGATGAGTTCTTTTCTATTATCCGCTGGAATTTCCAATCACAATACATACGACCTGATATGTCGCTGTTTATCTTTGATTCAATTCAATCTGTCAACTGCGCGCACTAAAATACCAAAACAATTATGAAAGACAGTCACTTGTTGAAAAAAAATTGCTAGACATTTTTTGGCCTGAAACGGGAGGGGGAAAGTGGCCTAGATCATAGAAAGATTCATAGAAATTTGCTCTGCGGTGATCACTACAATTTACTAAAATGTCATCGCAGTCTGATGAATAGTATAGGAACGCATACGGATAGACATACAAACAAATATTCATTTTTATTTACATAGATGTAAAACATTTTCCTTAATACACCGGTGGATATTCCTTTAATATATTTTTAAAACCCTCAATACTGGAAAGTCTCCAGAACTGTTGCAGGCAAACTGTTTCAGCTTTCTACAGTTCTATTTACCAATGAAAATTTGTTTGTGGCTTTCATTTCTGCATTAGCCAGTCTTTATAGAGATGTAGGTCAAGATCATTTATCAAAACTTTTCACTTGATGGACGCATAAAGCCCCCGATTGCAGCACCCAACGATGAATCGATAAATTTGTATTTTCTTGCACACTTACAGCGGCGATATTCTCTTCAGTACGTTCATTCCTATGACGTGTTATTGTTATGCGGATTACGAAATCACTTCACAGTTCGACGGATGGCTTGCTCAGATGGACAATTATACGCTTCATAAACATTGCGAGGTCGTCTATAAAATCATGAATCGACGACAAATTTTCAGATTAATTCTGGATAATTTTGAAACATTGCCCAATTGTGAGTCAGTTAATGAGGAATGGCTAGAGGATTCGAGAAATAAACAGAATGACAGCTCAATTTTTCAGTTATACCTTTCTAACGAGAAACATGATAAAATACCGTATAATTTGACTTTTAATAGAATTCGACATAATTAGTCTGTTGAGGATTAATGGAAATATTGAGAAGGAACTCGCTGTTTATTGGTAAATCTTTTTCCCACTAGGTTAAGAGTGGGTAAACATGAGTGTTACATGTTTGGGAAAAGCTTCACTTCGTAAATCACATCGGAGTCTCACCAATTCTGTCCAGTTATGTAGAAATATTATGTAATCCTCGACTCGAGTTTCTGGAGGTTTTCGAAGCAACGCATTCTGCTCCACAGTTACTTCCCTCACATAAATTAATTATGTCAATCAAACTCCTGACGACGTCGAGCCGAAACTTTACCTATTACCTTGATTTGTAAACGTCAAGTGGTTTCAAAATAAACGGTTGAAAGTATAGTTCAATCTCAGAGAAACGATACTTTATGAAATTCAAATCGGCTCGAGATTTTTCTTCAAGAATTTGTCTTAGCGCCATCTCATCTTCTCGTTTCCGATGTATGAAATAAATCCTCATATTTGAGCGGAGTTGGGTATAATTAAAAAATTAATAGTACTTTCTCAGCGATCTTCACTTTCTTCAGGCGCTCTTTACTTGTAAGCCCGCAGGAAATCGGTAATTATAAAACCTTCTAAAATAAATCAGTGTCAAGTGAGGTATGCGTTGTCTGCAGTCGCAAGAAGTAAACTTCCTGCCAACGTCAGTCTAGTTAGGCAGAAGGATGGTGCGTGCGTGTTTAGAAGGCCACTCCTTCCTGTTGACGTTCTTTCTAGGAACTACTCCTTAAACGACCACTGGGCAAGGCACGAAGGCGTTTCTCGCCCACATTCTCACGCTTTCAGGTCAATTCCCGTAGAGCAATGGGTCCGTCTATGCTACAGGGTGCGGCAGACCAAAAATTATGTAAAAATGCGATAAATTTGTTTCCAAATCGTACTTATACTCTTTCCAGTTACATAAAAAATGAATTCAAAGTATGGCCAGTGAGATTTGAGCCACATCCTGTTGGATCCGTTCTTTCAGTTCTTCAACTGCTCTTGGTGGGTTATCCTGATACACTTAACTCTTCAGGACTTGATTTACATATAAGCTACAAAAACTATAGCTTAGGGCCCCCACCTTGATGTGGATCCCGACTCCAAAAAAAATGGCCCAGAGAAGAAATCATACTTGGTTAATTCTTGCACAGCTTTATTTGTCCAATTTTTAACGATATTATAAGTAATAGAGGAAGAAATTGGTAAAGGGGTTCGAGCTTTGTGACAAATAAATCCTGAAGATGTGGATATGAATGTTATGGAAGAAGTCGTGCATGTTTGCCTAATTTATATTAATCTGGATACTCTTAATATCAAAGTTTTCAACAAAAAACTTGAATTTATCGATTTGCAATTCACCTGATGAAGCCCACAAATATGTACGAAACGTCGTAATTAAATATGTCCAATTAGCATTACCTAATGTAGACACAACTTTGAGACTGTTTTTTGAATGAGGACTGAAAATTACTCTGGAGAAAGACCTTTTTCTCGGGAGAAGAGGGTAAAAAATTAAATTACGTCAAGAATAACTCAAGATAAATTATGTTCCATCAGTCTCACGTGACAAATTATGCAGTTTATGACATGAAAACGTCATGAGTGACTTAGCTCTGACAAAGGAAGATTTTAATGAAGAGAATTCAGTCCTTGAACTTGAACTTATACATCTAAAATCAATTCCAACGGACCAAATCTGGCCACCCGTACCAAAAGAAAAATTTCCAGCCTTTCTCCGCATGAAAGCTTTGCACAGCTCAACCTGCTTTTTCGAAAATGTAATTCTTTAAAGAACTTTAAGTATTAAGTAGAGTCCTAGGGTAAAAAGCTTAAAATAAATTTAATTGACGACGTTATAATATAATATATATATATATATTAGAAAATCAAAATTCGGTAATTTCAAAAAGAATCTTTCTTCAACTAAATTGTTTTTTTTGCAGGTGGGGGAGGGGGTGTAGCTAGCCAACCACTTTCTAATGCGAAAGCATTTCCCAGGGTCACCGATTTTGGCAACCCCTGATCTGATTTGATATGGACCATTCAACGCAGTAATGGAATATTTGAAAGTGATTCGGCGAATAGCTGTGTTTATACAAGCAAATGGAGACCATTTTCCACATTTGTTATGAATTATTGAGTTGATCACGTTTACAGTAACTGCTACTAGGCTAATACTTTCATTAACACCTTAAAAAACTTTGTATATTAACTTTTACAAATATCTGGGGAAGAATAAATATAATGTGTAGCATATATTTGAAGAATCATATATATATAAACTTCTACAAATATCTAGGGGAGAATAAATAGAATGAGTAGGACATTTTTGAAGAATCATATATATTGTAAATGATATAGGGTTTTCTCTTTAAATTATTAACTGAAATTACTTGCGCTTGAGGAACAGTCCTGCGCACTAGTAAAAACAAACAAATTAATTCAAGGGGAAGATTTTTAAATATCGGGCTTAATTACTTATTGGGGTAACCACGTGCAGCAAAGATTTCGTTCACTTGACGAACCTGTTTTATCTTCAATTCTATCTTGATGCAGGTTACTAGGCGACCGAAACTTCCTTCTTCCTTTGTGTTGAATTGTATATTTTCCCTCTGCCGGCGGAAAGCGAGATGAACCTGGTACTGCCGGTGATTGAGGAAAACCCAGTTTTTCCTCCTCCTTTCCTCTGGCCTTCCTTGTTCTCAATACCTTCTCACTAAAGAGCAACAATTCACACCTCACTTTCAACTCTTGTTGCACTCTCCAGCTTCCTCCTCCCACCTTGCCTTCTCAACGTCTTGAAAAACTCTCCATCTCTACCTCCTCGCCCTATGAACGTCCAGTAACATTCTCCTACTCTGTCTCCTCGCATTCTCAACGTCTTGCACCACTCTCCATATATTTCGGCTTCTTGCCTACCACCTAAACTCGTATATCCCTTCTCCAAGGGAAAACACTATCCCAGGTGTTGTTTGTTCCGCCAAACCTCATGAGTCATTCAACCGGAACGGGAAATTTTCCATGACAAAGGAAAATTTTGAAGGGTGAATGTCCCTTGAGCAAAACAAGCTTGAAATTATAAATCCACACACAAGAATTTCCCCTGTCCGGCAGCCTGGCGCCGGGAAAAAACACTTCTCACCTGCCTGTCGCCGAGCCATAATGTTCTTGCTGAACCTTAAGATAATTCAAAGAACCAAAAATTCGAATAAAATTAGAGAGGGGTCCTACTGCGCTACAACATATATATATATATATATGACTCCTCAAAAATATCATTCTCATTTTATTTATTCTTCCCCAGATATTTGTTGAAGTTAATATGCAAAGTTTAAAAATCTCATGAGGAATATTTACATCTTTTGAAACAATAGAGCAAATATATAATTATTAAAAACTGGTAAATGTGATTTCTAATTGAATTACGACTGCTAATTTGAAGGATTACATTTGTTGATTTTATCATCATTATCTATCATCAGTGGCATGCGCATGATATTTCCAATGAGACATAAATTTTTCATAAATATCTTTACGAGGTAATTGAACAAGTAATCATACATTTCCATATTGTCTTAAAAGTAACACAGAATATTCTAATATGTCTTTAATTTGTTATACTATGGAAATTAAAGATAACATTTAGTACTTTACTTAAAAATGTTTGCTGAATGTTTCAAATTTTTTGGTGTTGTTTCCTGTCAATTTGCGACCGGTTGGTCTTCAGTATTGACCGTGTTACCTCTGCGTTGTTTGCGGTTGATGCGACGATTCAGCTTGAACCATCGCTGGTCAAACATGCGACGCCAGCGGATAACGTATTACCACAAACATAATAAGAATCTATACAAATAGTCTCTCCGGATTCCCGAGCAAGCCAGGAATTACGATACCGAAATTGTGGTGATATGAGTAAAGTTACTCAGCAGAAATTTATAATTAAGGAGTGAAATATTTCCCGGTGTGATTGATTGGTATAAAACGCTACGACTACTTGTTATAATCACCACCAAACTGTTCAGTTTCCAAATCATCGATATATAAAATTATAATTGTTTGATCGACCATTTAAGGGAATGGAAGTAAACGTATTCGTTCAAGGCTTTTCCTATATGTTCACGAATTATAATTCAATATGTTATAAATTACGAGCATTTCAAAAGGTGAAATCTTTAAATCTCTAAAAATATAAAATTAAATATTGGATTGCATTGATTACTTAGTCGTTAAAGACTTTCTAAATCTGTTTAGGATTCTGTCTTAATGAGATGCTCATAATGCCGACGCAGAACGTGTTCTCTGATCTGACGCAGCTTCAGATCCTCTTATTATACCTGATAGATCTGTCACATGTACCACGGATTCATCGATTCTTGCCTCCGGGAGAAAACTCATCATATGGAAGTCTCAAACGATGTTACACACATAACACACTTAAAATGTGTGTGGCATATAGACGTGACATCGTCAAAATAATTAAAAGTATTGCTATGAAAAGGAAATTGAAGTTCAACGCATGGCAATAAGCAAATTTTCATTCCCAAATGCTCTTATTTAGTGGCTGTGAGAATTAGAGTCCCGATCCTCCTCGTCTCGACACCAAGGACAGGGCGTAAAAATATGTTGGAAAGCGATCTCGCAGGCCCGTTACCAAAGTGCCTAAAAAAATTTCCCTCTCCAGTCCACTCATTTTCATCGACGGCGGCGCAGATTCCTCCCAAATCCCCACTGTCCACGTATTAGATTTGAGCGAAACATTCCCCCCACTTACCACGAAAAAATATGACATTCCCGTCATTTTCGAGTTGTTTACAAAATTTCAGCACATCAAACTATCCATTCCAGCGCCCAACTATCTGACATTTATGCCCATGTCAGTAAACCCTTTCAATTACATTCAAGCTGATACACCGCCAAATACCATCCAAGTCTGTCTTACCGCCACAATATTTTGTTTTTTACCTAGGACTTGAGTTTTCATACAATAAATACCACAATACAGGCAACTTATTTTGAGCGAATGTATATCCCAACACAATAAACGAAATCGCGGAATTTCTGATGCTTTGTTGACAGGCCTGGTAGTGTCTAATTCATCTGGACCAGGCACTTGCGAATTCGTAAGTTTTGATCGTCTAATTTACGTTATTTTATTCATATTTTGGGAACAGTATATTTAAATTTCACATAAAGTGAAATAAGGTTTAACTGCTCATATATTCCCCTGCAAGGGAGCGTCAAGACCATGTTGGAATCCACGTACCAATTAATAGAGTTGATGTCAGTATTAACTATGCCACAAAATGAATTTGTAGTTTAATAAATCAATCAAAATCAGGGAAAATACCGATTGTTGTCGTGAGCTTTTTAGTTTTCGTGTTCTGCCGCGCCCGGGTAAATCAACGGTATGACCAATGATGGTTCGATATGCCGGAGAGGAGTTGATTGTTGGAGTAATGAGGTCGATTAGAACATGGAATGCTTGTAATGCTCGAACCAGCCACAATGTAGAGCAGAGGAGCGCCCTAGGAGTCAGTAAATGCAGTACATTGATTACTGAATTATTTCAAATTCAAGTCAGGGGCCAAACAAATGGAAGACAATTTTACTCTATACCGTTATACGAGGGACATTTGAAGGTTAAACTAGAATGGACTCAGTTGTCTCGCCTAATATCCTAAATGAATGCATGAATTTCAAAAATAGTTTTCGTTGGAATTGATGCTTTTTTTAGGAACAGCCATATATTTTCTACGAAGCTGCCGCCAATTATCAGACAAATTATAGAATAGGCTGTGCGTTTAAGTAATGTAATGGAATAACAAAGTATGTAGAAAACAAGGTTATTTCTTTTAATACACAGTAACAATTTTCCAGGTTACGACTATGTATATCAGTTAATTTTTGAAACTGATGGTATGTTTTAAATAGAATACCAAATAAATGAACCAGATATCGTAATTTCAAATAAGATGCATGCGTCGTTTCAAAGTCTGAAGTAAAGTATATGATTGCTTGTAAATTTAATCTCCCAGAGAATATTGTAAGAAAAAACAACAGAAAATCAAATCAAGGAAGAATCCCATTTCGTCAAGATAAGCTCTATTACAATATTTTATTAATTGAAACTCTATTCTAGTAAATCAACGGTAATCAAGAATGAAAAAGCAAATCTGCACCAATGTTATCGAAGATTTCACCTATGAATTTCTAAGCATTCTATGCATTTTTCTTCATCCAACGTTTTTTTTGATTTACTACCTTCTTTAGTACATCCGACTTGAAAATATTTTGCCGATGGGCGTTTTTATAAGAACTTATTTCTGTTGTATCAAAATAGGAAGTTACAATATTAATATTTTGTTCCGTGTGAATGAATTGAGAATGTATCTTATCATGAATCAGGCAAAATGGCAGTATTAAAAAAATATATTTAATTAACATGACAAAATTTTAAGGACTATTTCCAAATATGATAATGATGAGTGTAAATATTAGATAAATTTAAAATTGGGTTTAATATATTCACAGTGAATAAGGTTGTACATGTTACTCGTGAAGTGAAACAATAACAAATTATTTTATTCTTCGAAATATAAATCCATATTTTTTAATGCTGTTATGGGTATATGGGTTTACACTTGGATATAGAAAATTTATTAATTATTAAGTTTGTAAATGACGGTGTTTTTTTTAACTTTTCGCTATTTTTAAATAAATCATATTTTGTAATTTATAATTCATTATTAAAATTTGAGTGTTTCAAATTTATTTTGCGAGCTAAGGTTCAATTTAGTGCCGTATAATATTACCAAATTCTTTGCAAATTTCAATTGTCACAGCCTTTTAGATACATTAGTTTCGATATATCTGAAGAATGAATGTGTGTGATATCTTTAGGTCGACGTTACCTGCACTCGACGTATTATCTCTGACGCCACAATGTAATGAGAATTACGTGTATTAGGGAATTTTGTGCCCTGAAGATTCAGTTGGCTGTAGTTGTAATTAATATTTCCTAACGTAAGTTTGATGTGATTTGAAGTCTGTTTGAGAATGTTGTTAGTGTCGAAAATGGTATTGGCGAAGCGTTGTAATTCCGGGTTGAAATGCAGTAAATTTAAATTTGAGCGATTCTCACATTGACATGTTTCTGCTATAGAGTTTGAATTGTTCAATTTTCATATAACTCAATCCGAAATTATTTCACAAAGGGAACGATAGCGCAAGTAATTCATTTCAGTAATCATTTACCCGGTATGTTTTAGGATGAGTTGACTGCTGGTGAAGATAGGACATTTAGTCACGTTTGTGAGTGGTTGAAGAAAACCAAATGTCAGGCGGTCCGTATCACGCCTCTGAAGGCTCGGGGGCTGAAGGAGCACCTGGCGATGGTGGTCTCCAGCCACGGAATCCTTTACTATGTTTTTTGTGTGATGATTATTATTCTGAGCCTTGTTTACTCAGTTGTTACCATACGTTTTGTTCGAGATGTCTTAGAGGAAGAGATGTAGATGGAAAAATAATTTGCCCCCTATGTGGGTAAGTACGGCATTTTAAATTAAATTTTTATAATGTGATTCTATTGGGTTTGTTACATCTAATAATTTATTTTCATTTAACTTAGTGCTTCCAAGATTGTTACTTTTCTTATTTTTCTCCTATCACTCATACTTAATATTGTATCCTTTCTTATTGTCCAGTTTTTTAAGTATGCATTGAAGATTAATCTGGAGTTTTCATTTAATTATACATAATTAAATATGAATTATCTTAATCAAAGTTCAATGTGGTAAATTCCTCTTCTAGCTATATAAAACATTAATTTGAAATTTCCTTCATGATCCTTGCTTTCATCATACCAAATTTAAAAGCATTAATTAATTAATTATTTTAATATAATTTTTGTGCTTCATAATGATCTACATGATTCCTCAGTCTTTTTACAGTTATATCTGTATCTATTTATAACTTAAATCTGACGAGGGTCCATATTTTGGTTAGTCTTCCTTACAGAGACACATGGTTGTTTAATTAAATTGCCTACTGGGCCTCATTAATAACTCCACAATTCATGAATATTTATAATTTCTCTAGTCACAGATTGTTACAAGCAATTTTTGGTTAGAAAACACTGCTGCTCTGTAAACAGCATATTCTTTAATACACAATTTTAGCATTAAAAACCTTACCGATGTCTACAAGTCGGAATGTATTACTCTAATGAAACGTGTAAGGTTTTTTGTTGCTCTTTTGCAGCATAGGTGACTAACTTTTTTATTTCCTATTGACATTGATATTTTTTAAAAAGCAGTCAGAGAGATCAATTTTAACAGAACATGAAAACTGACAATTCAGACCACCTCTAATATTTTCTGTTTTGGTACAAATGAATTTCCTTATAGAATTCCATTGCTCTGTATTAGAGTTTCATGTACAATAGTATTTTTTTTTCTGTATCTCAAATGTTTTTGCATTTATCACTTTGATTCAATTTCAGGCAGCATACAGTTTTAAAAGAAGGCTCTTCCCTTCCCCCAGCAGATTTGCTTATGAGCCAGTTGATAGAGCTTTCAAATGCAGAAAATCCGCCATGTGCCAATTGTGACAAAAGGGATAAAGCATCAATGTATTTTTGTTCAACATGTGGTATGTGTATATTTGCCAAATTACACCTCCACTTAGAATTTTTAAAATTTTTAATATTTTAGGTACACGATATTTCTGTTATAAGAGAACTCTTAACTTTGGTTTATTAAAGAAAATTAATTTTGCTGAAACTTGCTGGTTAAATTATATATGTATTGATATAAGATTATTTTACATCATAATTAGTTAGTGTTGTGTAAAGAAAAATATGGTGTAATTTTTCTTGGGCTTCTAGCAGAGTAATATTTTCATTGTACAACTATGGTCTCCTTTCTCATATCAAAATTATTGCCCAATAGTGTTTGTAGCCTAGACAACAAATTATTTTTTCACCTGATATTAACAGACTGGTACATACACAACAAAAATAAGGAAAAACTGCTTACATGAATAATGAGTTGCATAAAATACAATTTTCTTTTTCTACATATTTCTCTTTTTATTCATGTGGTGCAGTCAGCCATATCTTTATTCTGTATCTAATTCGATACAAGTAAAACTACTCCCAACTTTGATGTACCATTTTTTCAGCTGTTAATTCAATAGTGGTAATTGTGATCTAATGCTTTTCTAAACAAAGTTTGGTTCCAGTATCATAAATATACATGTATATGAAAATACAAAAGTTCAACAAATTCATAATACAGACTGATAGTTCAGCATTCTTGCCACGATTGCAAAAGTGCTTCATAACATTTTCGGATTATAATTTGTCATTTAATTAATACTGCTTTTGGAAAAAAACAAGTAATTTCTGTTTATACTTCGAAATTGTCATCCTGAAACCTCGCATAAAATGATACAACTATAGCGGGCACTATTCTTAATGCCTATTTTCACTCATATTTTTGTTAATTTGCAAACATTCTGGTTTAACTTAATTGATAGAATGTAGCTTTGGTGAGAACCTGTTGGTATGTAAAGATATCTAGTTCTTGTACAACTTCATGCACAGTCTTACTTTTGTTAGATGTTTAGGTTGAGCATTGGTGTATGTAATTTATTACTGTGTACTTTTGTCTAGGTCAAGCTTTGTGCAATCACTGCCGTGAAAATACCCACCGTGCAAAAATGTTTTCTACACATGAAGTAGTACACATGTCAAAGTGTTCCAAGGAAGGCCATAGAAGGGTATGTCCAAGTTTTGCATTTGTTTGTAAGACATTATTGCTAGTTAAAAACTTTTTTCGTCCTTCCAGTGTGCTGTACACGGTGAGCAATACATAATGTTTTCAAATTCTCAAAAGACAATGTTGTGCGTTAATTGTTTCCGTGACACTCCAACGGAAGCAAGACTTCACTGTGTTGACATAGATACGGCTTATTCCCAAGGTTGTAAAAAGTTGGATAGAGCAGTTGTGGTAAGACGTTATCTGTAATATCAATATTTTTTGTGTGATGTATTTGACTATGGCTAATAAATATGAAAACTGAAGTAATTTAATTACAGGAACCTAAATATTTAAGACCTGTGATGTATTGATTTTTTTCCAGTCTGTTTGTGATCTGCAGAGTTCAGTTCGAGAAGGATTGCTCATGTTCAAAACATTGCTTGATGAATTAAGAAATAATATGGAAATGGAAAAACATACTATTAACAGTTTCTGTCAGGGTATGCAGGAAGCTATTGCAAAAACCCATGCCAATATGATAATGGAAGTTCAGAGGTATACACATTAATTTAATAATTATAAATATTGGCTAATGTTCAAAGAATTTTCACCTTGTATTCTCTCAATAAAAATACTTCATGATAGTATTGTTACTTTATTAAACATACAGGCAGTTTGAAACTAAAGAAAGACAATTCAGAAGTCAGTTGATGAGTTTGGGAACAGTATTGCCGCTGCTTCAGCTACACTTGCTTCTCTGTTCATCTTTTTCATCTTCTGCCAACAAATATCAGTTTCTGGATTTAGCTTATCCAATGATGGATCGCCTTGCAGCTGTATCTCAACTGAGCCAGCCATTAAGGTAATATAATACAATTAAAAAGTTTATATTATTTTGATAGTTGTTAAATCTTTGTTCCTCACAATTTCTACTTTTTCCTATAAGTACTTGTAGTTCTGGGTTGAGGTTTATATACAAATTGATGTCTGGTAGTTTCTGAAATCTGGTCATAATGAATATAAATTTTACTCGCATATGGCTATAAAAGCTGAATCACACTTCAATAATGATTCAATCTACTATTACATATTCAGTTAAGGTCATATTTTTATTCTCCAATTCATTGCACTTCTGTTTACACAGGGAAGGTTGCACACTGCTTTATGAAAGTGTAAATGAATATATTTTAAATTACATTTTTTTACAAACTGCAATGTGCAGTCATTATTTTAAGAAAATTCTTGAAATTAAATGATCATTTAGCAGTTAAGTTATATCTATTTTTTTAAATTTTGCATTATATTTTGAACTGGGGAGTGACTTGTATCTATACAAGAGTTGGCACTTAGTCACTTTCCTGGTGTATACTCCACCCATTTAGCTAGGATGTGGTGGCAGTATAATTCAGATTAATGACTGTTTGTAATGTCAGCTATTTTTAAGTAAATGAACAAAGTTGCAGCCTTTTGTTGTATGATTATAAGGTTTTGTGACAAACATATTTTTGTAATTATGAAATTTATTCCTTTTTTAGGCCAGTACAATCAAGTCAAATACGCACAAATTATCGTAGTGAGTTTTCTCATTCTTTAGAGCCGTGGGTTGGAAAAGCAAGTTCTACATCACAGCAACAGCAGCCACAATCACAGCAACAAGAATCATCTACTGAAATACCTCCTAGTGGAAGTAAGCATGTCACCATCTGTGTCTCGTGATGAAAAAGCATGTAAACGGTTCCTTTTGATCTTAGTATCAGTATTAAATTGTGAAAGAATTATTAGAATTGATGGTAAAATTAATTAAGTTGATCAATTTACCCATTGGCTTATTCTTATTAATTGGATATATAATGAGAAATATGTCCTAGGCTTTTATTTACAAATACGAAGTGTTAAAAGGATTAAAAAATTGTATTGTTTTTTTTAATGCTATGTTGTTGTCTATTTTGCATTACTTAGAATGGGTTTTATCAACATTAGTTGATTAGCTATTAACAAGATTTTTTTTGCACTTTGTCATTTAATTATTCTCAGATTATAATATATATTATTACATTAAGATGAGCAGAATTGATAAATGATGACCAAACCTGGGAATAGTACCTGAATATATTACTTGCAAAATAGTTCAATGAGACTGATGAAAAGTATTAAATGCTTTAATAAGTATTTTTAAGTTATTAGTAGAATCTGTAGTAAGAATTTATGTAACACATGTGCCTTTTTATACATAGACTTAATAAATTACCGTGCTTTTCAAATGGAATCCTTTTTGGGCTTCAGTGAATGAGTGAAGAAAAATAGACAAATGTTGCCACATTTGCCCCTTTAAAAGAAGTTACTTCAGCTGGTGTGTGACAATGACAGAAATTTGGATTTCACGGGCATGGCTCGTGGTCAAATTGGCTCCCATTTCAAAAGCATTATAGTTAATATTTTATTTTGTTTACCTTTCAATCAAATTGATTATAATAGACAATTGTTATTTTTAGGCCTTTCTTGGTTATGAAGTTTCTGGTGCATGAAATGAAAGAAAGTAGTTTTATAATAATTTTCCTGCAAGCTTTTTGCAAAACATCTTATTTGGTTTTACATACTGTATTGGAACAACTCTCATAAATAACGACACAAGCTAGGCTAATGAAAGTGTATGATAACACTTCGATATATACGACCTAATGGGTAGGAGAATGCAAACTCCTAAGTAATACGGGGATTTCAGAAAAGCAAAAGCGATATTGCTGTTATAAACAATCTTAAGGCACATCAGATCATGTCATTGGCTAGTTACAGGTTCTCTATTGTAGCCAGAAATTAAGATATTTATTTACTGGGAACTTATAGAACAACAGAATTTGGTTTTGGTTTAATACCTTAAGCAGCAAAGGAGGGCAGTTTCTTGAGCTAAGAGCAACAGTTGACTAATATGTAGCTTCACAGTAACTACATAAATTGGAATGCCAGTAGATAAAGGAAAAGTCATAATAGTACAATATTGATGTCATTTGTAACTACACCAAGAAGATGGAAAAACTATTGGAAGGCCCAAGTTACTGCAAGATCCCACATCTTGTACTTCCTTACAGACGACTGCTCTATGGAAAGGATCAGACATTCATGTTGAAATAACCAAGAGGCTATTTACAGATGCAGTACTGTAAAGTAGTAATGGACTACCTAAAATACTCAAAGTTGCTGTTCCACCGTGGCCTATGTACCAAAAACCTTTGCATATATGCCAGCAGTTACCACCAACTGGGAAATAACCAAGAGTGTTAGTACCCTTATAAAGATTCCACAGTATTAGAAGATGAAAGTTAACTGGGAGAAATTGAAGACCTCATGATGTCCCACGAGAATGTGGCCAAAAAATGCATTCTCAGTCAATCCAGACAGTTGAGGAAAAGAGACCGATCACCTTAGGTGGATTTGGTTGAAATGACTTGAAAAATCAAAGTTTCTGAACATTCAATTACAACCTGACACAAGTTATTAACTTTGAAGAAACTAGGTTCCTTGACCACTCCAGTTATTGTGATAGTGTCTTCTTGTAGGCAATAGAAATTCCGAAGCGATACTTGCCAGACACGCTTGGTAGTCTGGTGCCCCCTTGTTTTGCGATGGTGAGCCCCAACTGCGGAGTGCTTTGAATGGGTTAAGCCCAGTTAACCTCATCGTGGCAGTCGAAAATGACTGGGACAGTTATCGAAATGTGTTATTGACAAATTAATTCCTCAAAGACTATCCAATAGTTGTTGAAAAATAAATTTATTTTGAAAATATAAATTCTCCTTTTCCCTTAAAAGTTGAACTGAGAATTTTTCTGGTTTTTCCCTTGCTGGCAAGGCATTTTCAAATATTGTCTACCTTCCTGCAGAAGCCATAGGCCATGAAACTGAATATTGAAGTTCAGATTGGAAAGTATGTTAACCTAACCTGTCTGTCTTTTAAGGAATTAAACTCTCTGAGTAAGAGAGTTTTCTCGTGTGAAGATGTGCTACAATGGAGTGTTGGATCAGTGCCTTCGCCATTGAGACATTCTTGAGAAATAACGATTCTGTGATCATAACACTGGCAATTTCATTTACATTTTAATGTTTCTCGTTGGCCATTTCCATCTTGGAACTTTCACTATACAACTTTCAGAACAACAAGAAGTAGAGGGGGATCCCACAGGATGGCAATACCACTTGCAAACTTTGTGGTGGTAGGAGTTGCTTTTTAATCAACTTTCTTCCTGCCCAGGCTCTAGGGATGTTCGATAGGACTGTTTGGCAGATTCTTCCTGAAGACTTGAATTTTCACCCATACAAAATTGATGTATTTCAAGAATTATAGTGTAAATATTTTGCAAAAAGGTTATCGTTTGCAGAAAAAATTGTACGAATGATGAATGAATATCCTAGAATGATTGTGTTGACCTCAGGTGAAGCTCGCTTCCACCTTAATGGTTTGTTAATAAACAAAACTTTTGTTATTGGGTCCCACTTAACCCACAAGAGTTTCATCAATGGTCCCTTCATAGCCAAATGATAACCATCTGGGCCCAGTCTGTAAGACAACTGTGATAGGGCCCTGCCTTTTTTTGTTCAAAATGGCTTTACCGTGATGGTTAATTTTGAGAATTACTTGATGATGATCAATGACTTCCTCCTCACTGTCTTATGTCACCTCCAAATTCGTCTTAGGAGGCTTTGATTTCAGCAGAATCTAGCAACTGCCACGTCACGTGCATCTGTGGCTCAGCTACAGACATCATTTCCTGGTCTCACCAATGTGATATTCCATGGATGGCACATTCTCAGTATTTGTCCCCATGTGATATTTTTCTGTAGGGTTACCTCAGGGGAAAGGTGTGTCTTGATAAGCCTAGAAATTCGGCAGAACTGTGAGGGAATATTCAGCAGGAAATTAAAGAGTGCTTAGAGACTTGAGCAGTGCAGAGAATATGGAGGCCCTCATTTGAGTGAAATTATTTTTATTCATAATGTATTTTTAAAATTTCTCTTGTATTCATCTTAGACTTCCTTTGTTTATTTTTTAAATACAAAAAATATTAAAAAAATATCTTCAATGTTCGTTGAATTATTCCATTTTAAAAATCGTCAGGTTTCACTGCTGGACCCCCTGCACCTACACTTTTTAGTATTAAACTGCCAGCAACTTTCAGATATCAATTATATAAATAATGTGTTGTCTGTCTTTGTTATTCCATGGATTATTTAGCTACAAAATATTAAAATTGCATGTTGGTACATTTTGACATGATTCAGTTTGAACATGAAATGATGCAATGTTCCTATTCTAAAGTATTGTTTATTTTCGTATATTTTACAATATTTGTTGAAATATTTTTTTGTACTTTATTTGTTAATAAATATCTTAAACAATTGTTTTGATTCTTTGATTTGTTTTTATTAAGCACTGTTTTATAAGCATGGATTGCCATTGCAACATCCTTTTTATTTTAAAATTAGCATCCCACTTTTTACCAAAAAAACTAGTAGTATTCAGTGAAGTAAGCTTATTTTACATGCTTATTTACTTTAAAGTTATACTTGCTGCTTGTAATTGTGGTAAGTTGAACTTTGTTAAATGTTCTGTAGAATATATATTTAAAATTTCAATTGTAAAGTCTTCAAAATTAGTTCCTGTATTTTATTAAATGTTATGAAAGGCTATTTCTTCTTAGTAATGTTTGTTTTAAGAAGTTTTATTATACTGCTGTGACAAATTAAGTTAATACCTACTGTTGTAAGAAAGAATATAGGAGGATTTATCTCGTATGTATAATGAATTATTACTGAACGGATAAGAGTCCATTATTGGCAAGATTACTTATTTCTTCCTATAAAGGTGTCTCAGAAATCAATAAATAACTGATTTAACAAGCCTTTACCAGGTTTATTGAGTGATAGCACTTGAATTATCCTTGAAGAAATGACCTAAGATTCCTTACAGATTGTTTTTTTAGAGGGGAAAGATTTTCCTTTGTTCAAATGATGAAAACTAGATCTCGGTGAAAGGGAAATAGACAAATGCACAATTGTAGTAAAGTCAATGAAAGCGTATTGTATTTGTGAAGTTCAGCTTATGTATATAACTTTTTAAGGATAGAAAGGGAGTACCAACTTTGAAATAATTTTCATGTTTACAATTGGATTAAGATAAGAATTAGACTTAGAATTATTCTCCCTTAGTAAGAATTGTGTACAGCCTCTGTATAAAATATTTATTTTACATTCCACAATGTTTCAACGATCTTATTCTAAACCACTCATATTTAGCGGTTATTAAAATTCTCCTGGAATTAAAAATAAATATTTTGTACAGACTATGTGGTTTTTACTAATACAACTGTATATTATGTTTTTGGTCAAGTAACAACCTGTGGAAAGTACAAATATGTATCAAAATTCTTTATTTATACTGAATTCTTAGAGAAAGCTGTTACTGGTCATACACTTTTTATTTTATACTGTTTAGTTAGATAGAACAAGTGCTGGTTGTTCAAATTAATAAACTGGTGGCTATTTCAAATTTAGTTGTATATAGACTAAATTGTATGTGTCCACATCTGTAGAAGGAATTTTGTTCAGCATGCCAATTTGTCTTACATAATATCTTCAGTTGATTTTAGTTTAAAGTGAAATTTATTTTTCAATATTAGAAATGACTAGCTGAAGTGCCTGGCGTTGCTTGGGTTCACTTAATTAATAAATCAGGAATGTAATGAAAGATAAGTTTATTACAGTACTTGAGGGCACGCTACATTCATAGTTTTACTCCAGAGGCATCACTTTGAGCTATATGGGCATGTAAACATTCGTTTTATGTTTTCCAAAGCCTAAATCTATTTAAGTTTTTTTTTACAGAGTGGTGTCATTTTGGCACATTTCTGATGGTCTGAAAAATAAAGGTCATATTAACAAAATGGTAGAGAATCGAATTTCCAATCGACTGTGTCCTCAGTTTTCAAACTACACTACAGGGGTCTAAGTTGGGAGTTCCAAAATTGGGTTTTTTATTGTGTTGTAGCTCTGGGAGGAGGACTTGGAAATAAAGATATCTACTGATAGGTAGCCCTTACTCGTTGAGTACGGGTTTTTCTAGAGGTGGAAAGACGGAGGTTTGTTAACATTTTCACTTTTTTTACATATATGCAGTAAGTTTATTTAATACTTTTAGCTGTAATGAATGTCATTATCAAATACATAATATTTTATGTGCTTTTACAAATGAACAATAACTAAATATTAAAATATACCGGACGCGGAAAATAAGACTAATTTACGTATTCATCGTATCGACGATCAAAAGAAGTTTATTATTTCTCATGGAGTTAGCTCTCTAATGATAGGTTAATTACGACGTGCAATGTTTAGAATTTGATAATATGTAGTATTATAGCTCTCGGTGCGTTTATGGGACTAATAGGTAAAATATTTTTCACATGTATAAGTTCAGTGTATTATAAAATATTAAAGATCACTGACAGTTTCGTGCCGTGTGCCAAATTTTGGTCAAATTCGGACGAGTAGTTTAGACGCCTATAGCTGTTACATACATACATACTGACAAAGCTTTTTCATATATAGACTGTATTTCTTCAAAAGCAAAATACCAAGCTGTGAAGACTTCGACATAGTGGCTTTAAAATTTTGCTGTGGGTGATAGTTGCAGTTTATAGATTATAGGGGTGTGTGTAGTGTAATATTGATTTAATGTATTAGAATGGTGTACGTAGAATGTTAGGTAATAGGTTAAAGAATGCCACGCCAATGATCTGCAATGGCGTGCCCAACGTGTCTACCCAATACAATGAAAATGGAAGACGTAGATGGCAGCACAGTACAACACGTTGGTTTCGTTTAGTTGCCGCTGGCTGTATGCGTGTTATACGCTCATGTCAGCTGCAACAGTTAAAGAAATAACGAACCCATGCCGAAGTTATTCAGTCCAACTTCAACAGTTTATGGGCAATATGTCCACGTAAGGTTAAACGTGATGCGTCATAATCCCGTAAGTATTCATGACAGTGCTACGAAATTCTGTAAGGAAGTTCATAGACCCAGTATGTACTTGAGTAAGAAATATTTGTTCAAGTATCAACAACCAATGCAATGTTTTGAATTTGCAAACTTTTGTTTGTCTTCATTACAGCATCTCATGTTCTAGTCATAACTGGTGTCTGAACTACTGGTCCTAGAAGGTTCAATGAGGTCTTAACTTAATGGTCTTGATTTTAAGAGAGGAACTTTTTTTTTTGCCGAGCAACTGTCAAGGTATTGCAGTTTACTTTGCAATGGGAAATTTTTACAAAATACGCTATTGTGAGAGAACGGCTAGACATAATAATTTTTATTTTTCTCCAGTGGCATAAATTCTGCTCAGTTTTTGTCGGTAAAAATACTTTTGTAATGTGGACCATAACATGTGCGTCGTTTTAAGACGTCAGAGAAGATATGTGGCAGAACAAGTCCCAGTGGCTTATTGCAAAATTTGTAAAACCTTTGCCGCTTAATATTATAATAATTTATGTGCTCAATAGTACATGTAATATACTACTAACAAGGTCACTGCGAAATTTATAGTCCTCAAAAATAAAAAGTGAAGATTTATTTTATTCTCTTTTGGTCAAGCAATGTCTTATACACTAGTGTTTATAGAAGTATATATGATATTATAAAATATTCTTATAATAATGATTTCCTGAGAATCTGAAAACCAAAACATTTGCACATCATATTACATTTACGTAATAATTAAAGTAATAACCTATACAAATGGATTGGGTTAGTTAAAGTATTACAAGTTTGAAGTGGGTACATGAAAATATATCTGAGATCTCAAGTTCTGACTTACCGATCCAAACGTTTCGAGTTCATTTGCAAATGCTGTCTTTTCTAATGTTTTTAGATAACGAGGGAGTTAATTGTTTATTATAGATCCTTTTATAAACGGTACATTTTTTGTTTGTCCTAACTGTGAAACAATTTAGGTTATCCCTTGTGACATCTTTTTTGCAGAATTAATTTATTTTGGTTTCTTATCACAATAGTGATAACTATTATAGGCATAAAGAAAATACTCAGAATTAAATTCGTTTTAAACGCTTCTGTTTCTATCTAATTACTTTTTTCCGTCTTTAAAAGTCTGTTGATATGTTTAGCTGCAGCTGCTCCCCAAATATCAATGTCATTGTTCAATTTTAAATTAAACTACTACGCTTCGACGACTCAGCGCTGTCACCTTCCAGGCAAAGTAATCCAGCGGTAATAATAATTTTAAAAAAATAACAAACTTCGATTTCAGCCGATAAGTATTGAGGTTATAAAATAATGATTTTAACTTAATTCATAATCTACACTTATCAGACATGTGAGGGTTTCATATTTCTTTCCATATGTTTATATTTAAATTCCTGTAACTTTTGTCGTTTAATAATAATAAGTTTGCCATAACATTAGTTTTTTTGTTTTATTTTTAATTCAGTTCATAGTCTCACCAACCAACGAGATCAATTTTTTTTTGCTGTTTAGCAAAGAAAATTCGTCTGCATGTCTTGTCTTACCGTGTTAAGAACTACGCCGAATCTTGCAGCATAGATTCCGAACTCCCAAATAAATCAGAGGAATCACCAAGGGTTTTGCAAGTAAATTCTGCTCAGTTTTTGTCTGTAAAAATGTCAGATGACTTTTGTTGGATTCGTCCACCTACTTGTTCGAAAACAGGAATCTCCTTGGTGGCAAACCTAAAATCTGCCCAGAATTCGACTCGCTGTAAGAATCCCGCAGTCGATTTTCCCATTGCCAAAGTTAGATGGCTTTCGATCCGATTGGATCAGTGGGCCAACTGCCTCCTACACTTGTCGAGGCACGCAGAAGAGGGGATGCTGCGACCCCACAGCAAACTTCTTTCCCGTCATTCGGAAAGTGTTCCGATCTACCTGATGCAAATTTTCTAGTGTTTGCCCTGCATCTCTTTCAGCTGAACACATGGTGGTATCCTTAAACTACAGCCCTTGGCTTCCCCTTCTTTACCCTTCCGCATCACCCCTTTCAAATTCCCTTCCTATGCTATTAAAAAAACTATGCTAGTTGCTGGATTACCCTCATGTAGCCGTCATCCCCCCCCTCCAAAAAAGGAAAAGAGGCCAATATGGAAGTCTTCAGAAAAATACATATAGGTCCTATCTTTATATATAAAATCCCGGTGTGCATGTGTTAGTTATTCATCTTGTCTTGAACGGCTTGACCGATTTTGTTGTATTTATGGGGTCAATTGGTTGGTTCTTAGCTATAGGTGGACCCGGTAGGTTGAGCTGTTGTCAAGATACAGATTTTTTTAGTCAACAAGCTCAAAGAACCTGTTTTTCACACATTACTTCATTTCCCGGCCTCTAGTGGCTAGCGTCATTGCCTCGTACCTGGCTAGGGTTTGGGTGTTTGATTGCCTCTTCGTGTTCCCAAATCGAGTAACCCTTATCACGAAGATAAAACCCCCAAAATGGTAAAAAATGGCCTTAACTGTTGATGCGACTTAAAATAAATTAAAAAATTACTTTATTTACATTTTTATGAGGAACCTTCGGCGCTGGCCATCTGTTTCAATCATATATTAAGTACATAAAGCAATTTTTTTATCATAAATAGAGGAAATCATTCTACATATTTTTTATCATAATTTATTTAGAAATCTGAATTCTATAAGCTAAAATGCTAACACCTAACATTAACAGGGATAATAATTTAAATAAACAATGACTCGTTTAACTTAAAATAGTTCACTAGACCACGCTTTTTTTAGTCTTTTATTTATCACTGGTTCAAGGAATATGTCTAGAAGTGGGTTAGGATGATTGTCCAAGACTGCGTGATGCTTAATGGCTCTCTTATGGATGACTTCTTGTACCGTTGGAACATTTAATTCTGTATGCAGTGTGTGGTTATTTATGTACCATGGGGAGTTTTTTTACCGGAGGATCTTGGGATGTCATATTTGAAAAATTTTTCTGCACATCCCCATAGCTCAATCTCGTAGACCCATATTGGTTTGATTACAGCTTTATATATCAGGATTTTGCTGTCCAAATATAACTGTGACTTTCTTCGTATCAGCCATAGTAGTTCTCTTGTCTTCATCTCAACTTGTTCTCTCTTTTTAACTATATGATTTTTCCAAGTCCATAATCTAAGTGTAGTCCTAAATCTTTTACTTCATTCAACATAATAATAATATACAGTACATTATTACACGCATGTTCCAATAATTTGAAAACTATCCGAAATTATTACATTCGTAATAATTTAAATCATATTGTACCCTACTTGTTTCGACATTTCTATTTGGGATTGCTTAGTTATTATATATTACGTGTATTGTAATTGCGTACATACTGTCTTTATCGATTAATTCCACATTGAACAAATTGAGTGTGCAAATGTGAAAGGTGCATTGTTTCAGTTATGATTTGTACGCATGTTCATTTGGCGGCATTCCATCTAACCTAAATATAACCTTTTAGTTTCAGCGTTTAGTTATTATGATAAGGGGCGTGAAAATTAAAATTTTCAAAAATGTGACGGTCAATCTGATGGTTTAATGACGTGTTGACTAAGAGAATTTAATACTTCAACGGGCTAATATAAATGAATTACCGGGCAAAGCCGAGCACCCAGCTAGTATATTAGATATTTTTCTCAATCGTACATGTAAGGTGTGGTACCTTATAATTGCCCCATTAGATAGGGGAAATTGACCACTATAAGTCTTCAGAAAAAATGCATATTGTCCCCATATATTATTATTTTTCTTAATTATAAATGTACTTTGTGATATCTCATAATATGTAGATTGATAAAGTGGCAAGTTTCTATCAATAATTATGTCTGGGTGAAAATTCAATTTCCAAAGATTGGCGCTATTTGTGATGAATGATTCCAGAGGTAACTCAGCTTCTGTTACACTAAAATATCAGCTATAATTTAGAAAAACTCTGAGATTATATTAATCAGTTACGACCTAACTAAATTTTAACTTTTCCTGTTCGATTACGAATAATATATATTCTTAAAATAAGTTTCAATTTAATATGATTTGTCGTTGAATCTGCGCGCATATGAAAATAGTAATATACATTTAAAAAAAGAGAGTTTTTAAGTTCAACGGTTGATATTATAAAACTGATTCAGATTTGACTACGGAATATGACTTAAAATTTATTCGCATTGCTTAGTTCCCTGTAATTTAATGCACCTTTCAACTCTTCTGCATTAAACTAGTAACCGACTAATTTGTCCCGCATTGAATTCCTTAAATATATTTTTTAAAACGTACTGAGAGAATTGAGATTTCATCGTCCATTCACATAGATAAATATTCAAGCCTTCTGGCTCAATGAAGACTATTTTTGTTATTGTTTTAAAGTTGCAACAATGACGTTTGCTTTCACCCATCAGAGATTACCTTTTTTATTTATGCTCGGCGAAAGGTTCATCTTACGGCTTTATGTATCTCCGTGGAATTTGTGTTCCTTGTCGCAGGTCATGGGCAAGGACAGCAGAGTCATCCAGTTCTGTTTCATCCTCCACCTTCCAGAAGACAACACACAGCTCTGAGAGCCAAGGCTCTCGAAGGCGAAGGTCCTTTTTCTAATCACTGCCGGAGTTTTGACTCACAAATAAAGGTAACATATATGTTTGTGTGTTTCTTTTTATTCACCTCAATTTTAATCTTCAACTTCAATATTACTGCATGAAAAAGAATCCCAAAACTATCGATCGCAAAATTGTTGTACATCCTCCTAATAAAACCTTTCTATTGTTATTTTTCTTGTCTACAAAGATAAAAATTTATTTCAAGGTCTGGTGTATTTATTTCTATGATTTCAGTAAAAGCATATCAACTTTTGTCTGGAAATAAAAACAAAATACGAGGGTTGTTTGATAAGTCTGGTAAATTTTTATGAAAGAGCAGTAAATGTTTCACTTTCGCGCCATTGTGAACATGATCCTTTCAAGATATTCATAAAAGTTTTAAACATATGCCAGTCAGTTTATTGTTGGCAGCCGTCTGTAATGTTAGATGTGTAGTAAGTCGAAGAATATGGAGAAAAAAAACAAATTTCGCGCTGTGATTAAGCACTTTCGTTTGAATGGTTGGACGGCTGCACACGTCAAAACCGAATTGGATTAAATTCATGCGGACTCTACACCAGCCTTGATGACCATTTACACCCAGATTAATGAGTTTAAACGAGATCGCGTGTAATGTGTAAAAAGTACGCGGTAAAGACTTAAGTTTCTGCGACGCATTCCTGGATGAGTGTGGAAATTCTTTCGGACCCTTCTTTTTTGGCTGAATAGAAGAAAGAGCCTTTTTCACTAAGTAAAAGGGTTACCCACTGCTAATTTGGAAGGGTTTACCCCCGAAAGCCAGAAGCTGCGTCGGTAATTTGGAATAGGCAACGGAATAATGTGAAACATATAAACTGTTAACGCCCTGCAGCTGAATTTTCCTACTGGCTGCAATTTTCGAACTGCAATCCAATAGATGCTATTATGACTTGCTGCCGATTGGTTGCCGGGATTAAGTAGGAGGGCTAAAGATTCCTACCGAGCTCAACGTATAATATTCATAGATTTCTTGAGAAAGGGCGAAACCATCACTGGGCTTTGTTGGATCGTAAAAAATGAGTTGAAAACAAACATAACATACAGATCAAAAACATATAGTCATGGTTACTATTAAAAAGAAAGATTACAACCTGTGTACAGGTGTACTTGAGATTATAATTCTTCAAGTTGATAAATAAGGCAAATGAATTTCCCGCAAAAACTGAAAACAAATCAGTGGCAGTTTTGACATTAAGAAAACTGGTATTATGTTTAATATTATTTTTTAGTTTTATGAATAATCCTCTAGTGCTTTGTACAGTTAAATCTTATAAGTTGTAATAACTTTATCGGCAACGCGATGAAGGTTCGGACCGAAACATATTAAATGAATTAATTATAATTTTTAATGGCTTGTTTCAGTTTTATTATTAATTAAATTTAAATAATACAGGTTATGAGTTGTTATCCAAAAGTTCCCGAAACTCCGTCAGGTGGTATTTCAATTCGTGCTAGGTTGACGTGTTTACTTTTTATGAGGTTTTTTTTATTGTTATATGCTGCGTGATTTCCGAAATCAACGAATGCAGATTTCTGCCGAAAATTTTGTTTCAAACTTGGGAAAATTGCCGAAGAAACTTAAAATTTTGAAGGAAGCTTTTGGATCGTATAACGGAGGTGAACCGGCATTAAGCCCGAAAATGTCGCTTTTGATCGGAATGTGATTCTGAAAATCGGAGGCAGGCCATTAATTACATCTACAATATTTTGGCACTTTGGAATGGGACGTGACAAACGAAGTTAATACAGGATGCCGCATAGTGGTGAGACGAAACAGTATCCCGCAGTGTCACGTCCATGCTTCTTCCTTCGATGTTAAAGGAATTGTCCATAAGGAGTTCCTCCGTCGTCATCAGACCATGACTCGAGGCGGTTGAGGCACTGGGGAAAAGTGACACACTGGGTTCATCATGTGCAACTTTCCGATAACATTCGTCCCAAATTTAATCGTTATTTTCCCGTCTGACTTTTTCCCATTGACGAGGTTGAAAGTCAATTAACGGACTGAAGATTTGACACAGCATTAAATTGTTACTATATCCCTTCATTTAATTTTTACTGTCGTTTCGGTTAGTATGGGTTCTGAATAAACATTGCTGCCTGCAGGTAGATATTTTCAATAAACTACACTCATTTCCGTCTAAGCAATAACGCATAGTGGAACTGAAATCAATCCCCATTGTGGAATCGGTCAGAATTGACTAATTGATGGTGACAATGAGGGTATAGCACAATTAATAATAAGATTTTTGCTGATTGGATGGTAACAATACTACATATCTTCAGTAACTTCTGTATTTCAGGAACTCAGTCAGCAGTTGTGTGGGGTGAAGGAGAGATTAGGTGAACTTCACAGAGACGTGACTTTACTTCGACGAGCTCACACGCCTCCTCTGGGAGTCCGCTACGAACACGTCACCAGAGAATGTTCCCTACTCGAAGAACAGCTTGAGCGACATCAGGTCGAGCTTGAGAGGCTCAAAAACGTCTTCGACACATTATGGGAAGAACAACTGTGTCGCATACACGTGGAACAAGAGATATTTCAGTCACAGGTATTTCATGAAAATATTCCATGCATTAGAAGCTAAATGAGATACCTAAGCACTCAGAATGTCTCTCCTCCTCCACTGATGAAGGGGGCAGTTCACACTCCGCAATGGAGACTATGAGCTTTAATTTCTGGTAAGCCACCACCTGTCTTTCTCTCTTGCCTGTTTTTATCTATATACATACACACACAAAGACATTCACTTGCCAAATATGTGATTTTGAACTTACATAAAAATAATAACTGGCTGTTTATGGATGAAAGGTGAAATTTACTGGTGTCTCTTCCCAGACTCTGCCCTCAAGTCTGCCAAAACACTACTGATTTACAATTCTATAACTGCACCAAGATTCGACTACAACTTCAGGTGGCTGCCGGCAATCAAGCACAATTGATCTCTGATTGCATGCAACTTATCTTTCAGGTCTCACTGCCACCTTACATGGTTCAGGGTGCAATATACTGTACAATTCACCTGCTTAACAAAATGAACCATTGGTATTCAGCAACAATTTTTTTGTTGATCTGGGCACAAATAAAATGCAGCTGACTCAAGAAGTACCTCCTTTGGGCCTAAAAAAGCCATGCTTGCAACAACAGCAATTAATTTTGTTAGCTGTTTGTATACAGCCTCAGTTGTACATCCATTGCAACCACTATACCATAATTTTCTAAAATTGTCTTTTGGCAGCTACTAGCCACGGACATTCCAGTATCATCTGTAATCATTTGTTTGTGTGGATAAACTGTAATTACTTAGTTGTATAATGCCATAATTACCTTTCAATAATAATTAGCAAACACAAATAGCAAACACCTCTGCAAACTGTTCACAGCTAACAAAAATTTTCAGATGAATGATATTTTGACTTTGAGATCTGAAGTGAAACATTTAAGTGCGATTGCTCACCAACTTGAGCCATATGTGAAATCTCTGGCTGCTGCTGAAAGATTGGCTTCCCAGGGAAGAGGAGATCAAGGATCACAAAATACAGTTGAAAGTGGAACGCAAGAAACTTCACATCACCAATTACAATCATTGCTTGAGCACATAAATATGCTACAATTGGATGCAGGCAGCACGTAAGTTATAATCATAATGTTTGAAATCTGTTTTCTTCCTTTTTTATCATGTTTCCTAGTTATGTATTATTAAAAATTATTGAATTCAGATAATAATGATTAATTAAATTTATTCTTATACTATTTTTAGCCTTATTTTTGATGTCTTGTTGCTACTAATTCTTCTCTGTTCTTCTTTTTAAGTTGCTCTGCTTTCATCAGTTTTAAACCTGTTACAAATGTATGAATAGATAAAATTATCAGTCAGCAGCAACTTCTTGTTTGGGAAATTTGAATTTAAAAACTCAATTACTGGTTGTGCCTCAACGTAAAAACAAAATGAGTCCCAATATTAGTATGATCAAATCACCTTAATTTTATACTCTGTAGAAATAAATATAATGTTATGAGGCACTAGAAAGAAACAGAATAGTCAGTTGTTTTAATACATAATTGAAAATATTTTGAAAAAGTAATAAAAAAATTTAGGGCCTTGGTGAAGATCAAGATTGTAAAATGAAACAAATGTTTTAGATGAGTGTCAAAAATGGTATCGTTTGGATCTACAAGGAGCAATATAAATACTGATGACCAGGGCTGGATTTAGACTTAATGTGGCCTTAAGCTATTTGAAATATTGGAGCCTTATAAATACATATATTCTTTGTCTATGACAAATATGAATTTGTCATATGCCAAGGGTCAAACTGAAAAACAACTTAGCAGTAAATTGATACTTCATTTGCAAAGGTCATATAGATATATTTTTCTCAGAAACTATAGACACAGCACTGAAATTTTCACACCTTATTTTTAACCTTATGGTATATGTGCGGAAGCAGAATAAATGATTTGAATTATTAGCTATGGATAAAAAAGGTTGTAAAATATTCTATGAAAACTGATATTGATAAATAAATTAATAATTAAGATTATAATAATAATAAATCATTTGTTCTGATTCCTACATATACCATAAGGTTAAAATTAAAATGTGAAAATTTCAGTGTTGTATCTACAAAGCTTTCCAGGGAAAAAGGGACCAAAAATCACTATTTTAATGTTGGCAAGATAGGTCCTTCCAACTCCAACATATACTACATATACTCTTGGATAAATTTTTTTGGGCTTTAGTTTGTGTATCTTATACATTTATCCAGTTCTGCTGGTGACCAGGGTAGCTTTTATTTAGCTGTAAAATTGGAAAGGTTTTGTAATCATATATATGCATAAGGTAAAATAAGGAGTCAAAAATTTATTAATAAATTGGAAAGGAAAGAGAGGCAAAAAACTGACATCGACATACCTTAAATTCATAGTAGGCATTGAATGGCAGGGAAGTACAACTATGTGAATTTTTGATAATCTAAGCTCCCTTCTTTAGACAGTGTGTTTGAACAGCCATGCAGTTCTGATACTTTCTGAAGAAGTGAACTTGGGTTATCAAAAATTCATGTTTTTGTACTTCCTTGCCAGTTGACACCTATTATCAATTTAAGGTAAATCAATGAATATTATAAATATTTTGAACATATACTTTCTTGTTAGTATATTACTATGCTATGCTAACATTTATATTTTACCCTTACTATCCAATGTTACTTCGTTACTTAATAAACCTTTATCATTATAAATTATGACATATTTAACATTGAGATATGTTAAATATTTACATAAACAAGGCATTATTTTACTCTTGGACAAATTAAAGGGGTAACACCCTAAGTTTTAGTTTAGGACACTTTTTGTAATTGGAACACACGGGTTCAGAACTGACAGAGCGAGAGTCAGGGCAGTGCCATCACCTGTTCCTGGATTATATAAGTGTTGGAAACAAAATTTGAATTAGTATAAATATAACTTCAGCAGCTTTAAAGGAGCAGTCTTGAAAAAAAAATACTCTATTAACAACAAAAACTTGAAACTATTTACAACTAAGGAGCTCATTTATCTTATAGTCTTACAATCTTACAAACTTGAGGAGTATTGAATAAATTTAATAATACAATTTTATAAATAAATTTAATAATACAATTTTCAAATTACAATTTTATGCAATAATTTTACAAATTAGCCTGTTTGTTACTGTCATGGCATGGAAGACAAAACTAATGTTAATTTCACACCTTATCATGTTTAACTCATGAAATTGGCTGTTGGCCATGCTAAATGATGTTCTTGAAGATTGGATGGCTGTTTAAATGTTTTCTTTGCAGCAGCAGTAAACTACTTCCTTCTTCTACCCTGTCCCCAAGCGTAGCTTTCCCAATTTTGGCTATTGTCTGACCTTCCTGAAGGCCTTTTGTGTCTCATCCAAGACAAGCACTTAACCTTACTCACAAATGAAACTGAGATCTAAAACTACTTATGCTACTTGCTGATCAAATTGAGGTAAGGTTTACAATATATACAGTATATAAACTATATATCAGGATGTGACATAGGCATAATCATAAACTCAATGGATAAGAATAAAGAAAGAACGATGGGGCTTTAACTGAAGATTGTGGGATTGAAGTTAACAATTTTTGGACAAAACCTACCCTTCATCAGGAGAGTAGGAAATGTTTTCCAAGTGACAACTGGCCATGGTCGTCCATTACTTGATCACTTGTAAACATTACTTACTCTCCTGATGAAGTGGTCAGTTACCTATGAAAATTTGTAAACTTCCATCCCACAGTGGTGACTTTAATCTTCAACTTCAGGTTAGTCACCAACTTTCTTTTTCCTTTTCCTGTCTTTATCAATTATATAGATATAAAACCAAATCCTGAAACAGGTTTTCCATTAGGCCATATTTGCAAGTACATAGGCGTAGGACAGGAATGTAATCCCATGAAGGAATATATCAAAATATTTGTTAGTGATGACTTTTACAACATTGATAGGTGTTTTGGAATATCTACACAAACAACATTGGACACAAGGAAACTGTTTATCATTTGAATATATTCCATTCTTTTTATTTGCTATTAATAAGAGAACAAAATTTGCATAGTAACTAGTCATAGTGTTATTTGTTTTAGGTACAGAATGGATAGCAGCCAAAAGCTTGAATGTCGTGTCCATCCCAGTCAAGTCATGATATCACCAACCTCAGAGAATATCATGTACATGAAAGGTACAATTCAAAATCTATGTACATAGTTTGAAGATTTAATTTTATTAAGAACAGACAATATCTTGCTTTCATGGAAGTAACTGTTAAATAAAATATGTTTAATTCTTAATATTCTTAGTTGATGGTAAAGAAGTCCCAGTTCGTGAAAGTTCTCGTGCAAGGTCTGCTCGTGATGGTCAAATGCTAGATTCTAGTTCTAATTTAGGAATATATGGTAGTAGGCAGCAGCAACAGCAACAGGGAATTAGTAGTCAATCATGCCAAGGTGTTGAGACCAGCAGGGATGGAAAACGGGGAGTTCTCAGTCAGCTCATTGAGAAGGTATGTGTTCCATTATATTATGTTTTGCCATTAACTGAAGAATTTTGGTCTTTCACACTATGAGGTTTGAAAAATTGTTAGTGGTCATTTTGCTATAATTCTTTATCCTTGTAAAGCTCTTCCTCATTCACAGCTGAGTCTAATAATTTTTGTGTGTTCATATTTTGATGAAGTAATTTATTTGAATTGTACTACCTATTTTTTTCATTTTTATATTAAGTTTATTGGAAAGCAATTTTTAGTTACACATCACTCTATTTCTTATGGGATATAACATAGGTTCGAACTAAAGAGGACAGAAAAAAATCACCAGTTCAAGAAGAGGCAAGAGTTATTTTAGGTCGGGAGAGGAGTAAATCAGATGGAAGAAGTAGCAGTGCTAGTGACGGTCCACGTTCCAAATTATCAATATCAGTCCAAGGAGATGAAATTAAATCAAGTGGAAATTTAGGAGGGAAGTCTGGGACTTTTAGAACAGGTAAATAAAGAAATTGTTATAATGTGAAGTAGATATTAAATATCTTATTGCAATGTTGCTTTTGGGAGTATAAATTCAACTGATTACAATAGGTAAATTAAGTAGAACACATCACTCAATGCCTTAATTACTATTGAAGAGTTTATTTTTAGAATAATAATAATAAAATATTTTATATTGTTTTGCAAATTAGTTATGATTGTTTGACATATTCTCAACTGTTTGAATCTTATAATATCTAAAATAAGCATTTGAAACAAAAATGAACTCCTTCATCCCTTGAATGAATTTTAACCTTAAATTATTATGGTAATATATGGTTACATTAGTGGGTAACACTGAATAGCCACTATTATAGTAAATACAGTATGTACGGTAACTTTTCAAACATGTTCACCTTACTCAGCATCAAACAATGAAAAGTACCATCATTAAATTTTAAGTAAACACTGATGTTAAGAGTAAACTCTTATTTGGTTCTCGCTCATTATAAAATATATAGAATTTTTAAAAACTAATATGTTAACAGCTTGCATACTGGTTAATTTTCATGGTTTATTCCATACAGTTAAAATACATCTTATTTGCTTAAATTTTCATAAACACACTATCATGTTGGAAGCTTAAAATTGGTAGATGATTTTATTTCAAACTCATACTCACTACTGTTCATTATTTCTTGTGAATTGTTTTGTGTGAGTAGAGGCCAAAATATTACACTTTATTCAAAGATATATCATATTTTGCCTTGTCAATTGTACTTATTATTATTTTTGGTATCTTTTCTCTTTTACAAGATGTATTTACAATATTAAATTACTATTATACTTACTACTACTTACTTACTATTATATTTATTAAAATTAATTAGGGAGCAAAGATGTTTCTGGCATAAATCCCTGGTTTTCAACCAGGTTGGTAAACACTTGGGACCATGATATTTCAATGACAGACACTGTCTCTAGTAAATATGGCTGTGTTAATCATTAAAATGTTGTGGTTTGAGTCTTTACATGCCCATTTGGAAAGCTGAGAATTATTTATTCCACAGTTATATATTTTTAAATATTATGGATAAGTTATTTCTGAACAAAAGTGTGTCAATGAAACTTTACAAATTATTTAATATTTTAAGTCAACTTTCTGTGTTTGTTAATGTATTATCATAATTTGTTGTCATGAAAAGACAAATTATTTTTTCTGTTAATAACAATCTAACATGAGTATATTAAAAGTACCAATAAAGAGTAAGTAATGTTGGAAATGGAAACAATTTCTAAACTGTTCAGTGAAACTAAAATTTTAATGCGCTGATTTTTCATTAGCATTCTATGAAAAGATTCTATTTCTGTTTCACCGAAGAAGGTTTTATCAATACCTTAATTCATAATAAAATACAGTGACATATATTGTAATTAATGAATCCACAGCACAAACATACAAATCCTTTATGCAGCAGCTCTAACAATCTTCATATTTGTCACAGAGAGCCTCATTGCTTGCTGTAGAAACCACCCTTCCACAACGTGAAAATCCTCTTGAATGGATATGGAAAAATGGTCTTGATTGTGAATTTGCCAAGAACCTGGCAATAGCAGGGTGACCAATGTGGAAAGTTATGTGGGTTATCATTTTGCATTCACCAAAACTCCTGACTATAACAACATAAATTTCATAGGAACCTGAAATTTCTAACGGAGAAATTTTTTCTGCTGTATCTCAGTTTTTGACGATTATTAGGAAGATGGAGTAAAAGTCAACAGGCAGGTACAATTAAACTCACCGACTGAACGTGAAGTTTGGACATCAAGTGTTAAAATATTCCTTAAGCATTGATCCTTAATGTCTGGATCACTAAATCATTTTCAAAACTAAGTAGGCAAACATTTCCTGTTGACTACATATTTTATGGGAAGTGTCTGTAAGGAATTGATCTCCCAATTTTACCCCTACACCCAGTAAACTTATAAATATCACCTGAAATTTGCATATTTGTGTTCCTTCAGAACAGTTTAAAATTTTAATAGTGGATTATTAATATGGTTTTATTATAAAGAAAATTTGTTGCGATTAGCCAATATCCAACACTTTGTTGGTGAATATGGTTAAAATATATTCAAAATCTAAATTATTTTACTTTAAGTTGCACAAACTGAATATATCAATATGTTAAACATGATTAATTACTCAATTTTCTAGTGTAAATAATATTTGTTTAGCTATCAAATTTACAGTTTTATTGCATCTTACATACATTTAGATCCAAAACAGTTCAAAAACTTTGAGTTTGAACCAGTTTAAGGATAATTTGTACCAAAATTGGTAAAAATACTAATTATTTACGGTACCTCCACAAAATATTTTTCTGAAAAATTAATAATGCTTCAAGGGAATTGCAAAATTTGAACAGCAAATTTCAGTTGACAACTGCAAGATATTATGATGGGGTTAAATATGGGACACCAATGTTCCATTGAAAACATCACAATAAAGCTTCAATTTCCATACATTACTGTTCAAAAACTATGTCTGTGATTTCTTCATTATATTTTACTATGTAAATTTAAATGTTTTTCTATGAGGAACCAGTTATTTATATTTGTTGTTCAGGATGTTTCAGTGTATTTATCAGTCAATCTTGATTCAACAAAACCTCCATGAATAGTACTTGTATGGATAGTGACTGGCAAATACTAGTAGTTTACATAATATATCAACAAGCATGAAAAATAAAAACTATTTATAAATGGTCAAGATATCTCACTGCTGTGTAAGTTTGTACATTTCAAGGTATCCTATGGTCTTGCACAACACAGTATATATCTAGTATCAGTTATGCTTGATGAATTTCAGAAATAATTGGTGCTTCTCATACTACACCCACTGAAACTATTTTATAAATCTAGAAAACTATACATATAACTCATTTGCTTTAATAGTTCTTGGGCTTCCAACTGGGTGAAAGTAGGCATTGGCCACAACTCTTCGATGGTAGTCACTGCCATCATTGTCAAGTTTCTTTCACCCGGTTGGAAGCCCAAGAACTATTGAAGCAACATATACACTGGGAAAACCTTCGCTCTTTAAGAACTCATTTGGATAGGAAAAAGAGACAGAGAATAGTTGACTTCCTTTAAATCAATAATAGGCCTCTCCAGGCTAGGAAGCAGTAACATGTCAAATTTTCAAAGGCCTGAGCCACCTTATTCAAGACAGTGTTTGAACAGCATAGCCAGCTGCTCAGACTGAGCATTATTTTATTATTTTGCCATATGTATTAACTACCTTCCCAAGGAACCTAACCTAACCCATGGCCAACACCTACCCCTCTGAAACCTAAAAAGAACAAAAAAAAAAAAACCCCAGTGATATTGTCATTCTCCCAGCTGACAAGGGCCTACTACTCTGGTCATGGACCTGGAGAGGTATATGACTGACGCACATCACTAGCTGGAGGATGGCAAATCTTATAAACCTGTCTCTACTATCAATCCTGAAAGGGACAATTTTTTTTTGAACTCATGGCCCACTTTAAAATTATCACCTGATTCTATTGAGCACCTCACTCTAAGAATACTTATAGCACCCTGCTCTCCAAAATCCACAAACTTGGATCCCATGTCACCAAATTATCACTGGCTACAACTTCCCCACCAAAAGGATTTCTGCTTTGGTGTATGAATCCCTCCAACCTTCATTCAAGATACAAACCATTTCCTTTGCTGCCTGCATGAACTTTAATAACCAATTCTACCTGTCACCCTATGGGTTACTGTAGATTTGGCTCCCTATACAGTAACAGCCTGATGCTATTGGCCTATCAGCAATGGAACATTTCTTTCCTAGAAGAGCACAAAATTCCTTCCCAACCATTAATTTTCTGATTGGCCTCACCCAATGAAATTACTTCCAAAACAATATCTCCCACTAAATAAGTGGCACAGTTCATGGGACAAATGGAACAGCAACACTTAAAATTCTTCTGCACTGAAACCCTTAATCTGGTACTGGTTCCTAGATGATATTTACAGCTTAGCCCTTTGGTGAGTTTGTATTTGCACCAACACCCACCACATCCTCAATGCTTTCATAAATAAAAAATATCCTTCTCACCTTCTCCTACCACTCAATTCCCAACTGTGGTGCATGCCCGACAATTTCGATCAGTGCTTCAAACTGACTATCCTACTCCCCTATTCATCAGTTGCTTAACTCCATATTTAGGAGTCCGGAAATAGTTCTGGTCTCAACATCCTGTAACAATTGCCTTTTCCCAATCACATTTACTTTCCTTTTCACCTCTAGTTTGTTTGTGCATTTATTATGCTTGTTAGTATGAATTATTGTTTTTCTTGTGTAATTTTTTTATTGTTTGTTGGGTGTGATTGTTGCTGTTTAACAAGTGGTGCACTATGGTTTGAATTTGACACTGAGTATCTGGCTGACATGTGATTCAGACAGTCCTGGTCAAAGTGGGTTCAACCTCTTGAAAATATGACATTTTACTGCTTCCCAGTCTGATGAAACCTACTATGGTAGCCCCTCTGTCCAATCTTTCATACCTAAATGAATCAGAATATGTCATCATTTATTGCCTAGATGAATCAACACCCAACAGATAATATTTCTTTTGGACGGATTGAATATATGGGTGTTCACAAAAGAATGTAACAGTTTTAATTTTATATTGTAACAGTTTAACTATTTGCAACAAATCATACATCATATTGAATTTAAATTAATTTAGTTTTTCTTCAAAATGTTCAATATGTTCATCTATAGTTATACAACACACATTTAACATGAAATCAAATACTTCCCACACTTTGGTTAACAAGTTCAGAGAATGTAAGCTGTAGCCTGTTCAATGTTTAACACCTTGAATGTAGGCCTCACATGGTAACTTTATCTAATTGTCTCTAAAAGTCCATGGTGTGATAAATAACAAAATGATGCTTTTGTCACTTGCACATGTAATTATATAAAACTCTTGAACTGTGATCCTGAAACAACATTTATAGTTGATACTATTAACCTTTAGAACTGAGACTTTCTTTTATTGACACCCTGCATTTATATAAATCATATAGAACTCTATACTTGTCATTATATTTTCATTGTTAAATTCATGTGGTTTTAATATTTTCTGTTTCTAGTTATTTGGATGTTTCAATTTTTATTTTTTTTCTAGCAATATCCTGGGCACTAGTATGATTATATTGTTTGGATAGAAGTACTTCAGTTATGTTGCTGCATATTAGTGAATAATATATGTATTTATAATTATATTAAAAGTTCTTATTATTATTCATAGGTAAAACAGAATCAACAAGTTCCCGATATGCAGGCACAGCATCACGAGAAGGATCGTCAAAAGTTGCCTCACTTTATCACACTATAAGTGGTAAAGTTTTAGGTTCAAGGGAATCTGAAAGGTCAGACATTTGTTCTGTTGGAGAACAAGGAGTAGGTTCAGGAATGCATGTCCACCATCATTTACCTCCTCCACCTCCTCCAACATCTTCAAGAAGACCACAGTCACATCATGAAGAAATTCCTACAACTGATATTATGGGAACTGTTGGATGTTTAGATGTGCGAGAAAGATTAGAAACTCACTTGAAAGAAAAGCTTCATGACATGATGGGTCGATCAGCTCTGGTTGGCAGAATAATTCGTCCTGGGTCCATAAGTGACAAAGGAGAAGAGAGAGTTATGCTTGTGAATGAAGAAAGTGAATATCAACGAATATCTGATGCTACTACTACAACCTCTCCTGTAAGTGATGCTTCTTTAGGAGGGAGTGTAACAAAGCAAGCAGTTAGAGCCTTGGTACACAGAGAACCCAGTACTGTTGCTAGTACACCTACCTCACCACACAGGCACAGGGAACAGCTGACTAAGATGGTTCGTATGTACCCAGCTTCTGACACAGAAGACAGTGTTTTTTATGCCCCTGAAGAGAGAGAAACGACTGAGAAATCAATGAAACAAAATTCTTGTGAAAGTCTCACTTTGAGTACTGTTTCAGTAAATAGTAGAAGATCGTCAATGGATTTGGGAGATAGAAAAACCTTGGTTGTTGTTATTGGAACCAGCAGCAAAGGAGCCAAGGCACGATTGATGCAGAAGCAGCGATCATGGGAAACTTTCCCCCCAAAGAAAAGGGGTAGTGAAGAACGTGGAGAAACATATGGTAAATTTTGTAGAGATCCAGATTCTTTTCGTGGCGGTTTTGAGTGTCGACCTCAAGCTGAAGGTGGAAGTCAGGGTACATTAGGATTCAGGGAAGCTGGAGGACTTAAGAAGGCTGACAGCTTTGAAGGTCATGAAGAAGCAGTAAGGACACTAGTTGCAGCTGTCCAAGAGACACGAACACAGCAGATGCAACAGCAGAGAAAACAATCTCAGCCAAAGTCAAGTGGCAATTAAATCAAAATGATTTCTTATAACTTTCATTAATAAGGCTTAAGAAGTGAATAATTAGCTTATTTGATTCCTTTTATATTTCAATTGTAGTTTCCTCATTTTCTTTTACAGTTTAAGTATAGATTTATTGAATTATATTCCAGAAAATTCAACTGCCTAAGGTGTTAGACAATGACTCCCCTTTGTAATTAAAGGTACCGATTTTTACCCAGGTATTTTATGTAATTTAAATAATTCTTCATAATTTTTCCAAAGACAATTTTTCAAACATATGAACTTATAAATCATACATGCTCAATTTTAAATAAATAGAAATTGAAACAATACCAATAATATTGCTAGTTGTATATTATAAATGATGCAAATAGAAGTAATAGGTTTATACTTTTATTTAGTACAATGTTATGCAATATTATTGTAAAATAGAATTTAGAATCATAATTTAATTGAAATAAGCAGTCCATTGAATGGATTTTAATGAATTGTATGAATTAGGATTCCAGCTATAACTATAGTGTTTGAAGCATGTTATTATCATATGATAAGTGATAAGAAAAACGAGGACATTATTCCCAGATTATAAGAAACATTTCTTATGTAAGAAAAATTTCTTATGTCTGTTACCTATGTTGACTAGTTTAAAAAAAGTTTAATATAAGTTATTAAAATATATCTTTGAGAAATGGCAGAATTTAAGAGCGTGGGTAGAATTGAACATAAAAAATTTTCTTCAATTTTTTTTGTATTTGACTGTGAACATACAATCTTAAAATATAAATTTCTTTATACTTTAAGGACAGTATATTACAATTTAAAATATGGATTTGATTTTTCAATATGATATTACTCATGCTCAAAAATTTTACCTTTTTCTTATATAACTCCAAAGGCTGTGGGACAATTCATGAGGTTGCCTCTCGGTGATGTACAAAATGAAATTAAAATATCAGAAAGTTTACGTAGCATAATAAATGGCTATCCTCATGTTTTGTAATGAACATAAAATATTAGAAGTATCTGTTTTTATATGTGATAGTGTTCACACTACCAACATTGCACATTATTTGTTGTGAGTTATTTAAAAAGATAAGATACTAACTAAGATCATAACATCTGAATAATACTTAATTTGGTACAAACATTCATATTTCAATGTACAAAATTTAGTACGAGTGATGAGCATATACTGGGAGTGAAATCAATTACATTAGGCTTCTAATACCAAGACAGATAGTAAAGGGTTTAGATGTAAATGAAATGATTCAGGTTTTTAAAGTTGCCCTCAAACAAAAAATTAAATATTTATATGCTTCTTACCGTTGAAAATGGTTTGTTTTAACTTAATATGAGATACATATATAAAAATACATGATGTGTTCATTTTAAAGAAAGATTTTGTATCCATAGTTATAGTAAATATGTAATCAATTTATGATTTAAATTATTGTACCTGTATTGTACCTGTTGCAAACCCTGTATTTAATTTATTATGCATTCTGACTGATTTATTACTTTTATGAATATATCATTAAAATAATTAAAAGTGGCATTGAAACACCAAACACAAGCAATCAATGTTTTATTAATTTGTGTGTGCAATACTATCCTCCATGCCTAGCCATTATTCCTGATTTTTAAGTATCAACTAGGCTCAATTATTTATCACCTATGTTAACAGCATTTGAGTGTTATTTGGGAAACTTAAAAGGCACATCACAATATAACAATGTTTCTTGTACTCAAATAAAGAACTCAAAGCATTAAGTGGAAGTCTTGGGATCAGTCATCCAACTGCTTCCTAAAACTGGTGGAGACAAAGAAAACAGAATGTTGTGACCCCATAGAAAAATCTTTTCTCGTCATTCAGAAGGGAGTGACAATAGTACCAAATGCTCAGCCTACCTGATGAAGTTTTTCTTTGGTTTTCCCTGCATCTCTGTAGGTGAAACACCAGGTCGGATCCTTAAATAATAGCCTGGGGGCCCTAGTCAACCCTTGCCTTCCTTGGTCTACCTTTTGAATTCCCTTCCTAAGCTATTAATAACTTGCTTGTTATAGGATCACCCTCTTGCAGCCTGTTAACATAAAAACAACAGATTGTGTAGGAATTTATTAAACTTGTTTTACCTGAAGAGATCGCAGAACAGGACAATACGTCGTAATTATTTTTATTCTTCTTCTTCCAATGGCTCAACAGCCCTCTTGAGGGCCTAGGCCTACCGAGGTGGCTGCGGACTGTCATCTGGCGTGACACATTGCGAATTTGGGGTGATAAGTGGTCAGTGTATCAATTCCCCAGCAGCCTTAATCCCGATCCTCGCGACCATGACGACACAAACATCCAAGCCCATGCCAGGATTCGAACCCGGGACCCCTGACTTGTGAGGCAGCACGTTATTAATCTGTTGCAATTGAAGCCTCACTGTGTATGATTTACATCTATAATCTCGTCTAAAGCAGGGTAGAACGAGATACATTTTTTTACTGGTTATTGTTGGAGGTTAGTGAATAGGGGTGGAACATTGTAACAGGTCAAGGAAACCGACTTGACCAAGTTCTGACTGCACCTTGTGAAATAACTCTTGTTTTGAAGTCTTACATCTGTGACTTTATAATTTTTGCAGCATTTCGACAGAATGTTATCTACAAAACTCCTCGCTTTTAACTCTTTGATGGTATATATTCGTAAACTAGGGGTCTTTAGCTGCATATAAGTTACGTATAAGATTTAAGTCTACCTGTTTTAAGACACAGTGAAAAACCTAGAACAAAGACTAACGTGCGGGGAGGAACAGGATACTATTGTAGATGGCAAAATGTAACGTATTCCTCGGGAAAAAAAGGAAAAACTGGCAGACTCACCTTATAACAATGAGTTACAGGATGTTGTGCTAAAAAAGAATAGGTAAAGAAAGAAAAGGACCCGGAAAAGGGGAAAAATGCTAACAAGTTGCAATAAAATCTCTTTGCGAAAGGAAAAATTGATAAAAGGATCAACCGTACGCAAAATAAATATAAGAAAGAAAACACAAAAGGTGGGAAGATGTCATAATTTAAATTTAATTTTATTGTATAAATTGCGGGTAGGGTAGAACGGGAAATTTGTAAGTTTCTTTTAAAAAATTCACAAAAAATCTAAATTTTGCAGTAGTATGTTTGTGATTTGACACTCGCCAACTAATAAATTAAACTATGAAATGCAACTTACCTGAAGGATTCTATACAGCAGTCAAAGCAGCCAAAAATAGCAGGTATCTTTTTAAGATATCATAATCGCTTTCGTAAAACGTTAATGATGTATTAATTGAGAGTAGTGATTGCAATAAAATATAGTCCTTCAAAATTACTACTATGGCGCTCTGTATATGGCGGTAACCTGTCGAAAACCCTGAGAGTTAAGTCAAATAATTCATTTTAAACATATATATTGTCAGCTTGATTAGCCTTTATCAATATGTTATATAAAAACAATATAAACCTAATTCAAATTCACATATCAATTTTACAAGAATTATCTGTCAAAAAGAATGTAACAATCTTAACCCTTAACGATCCTGTCACATCTCACGTGACAACAGTACTTTGTCGCTGCGGTCGTATGTCACGTGGAAGGTGACAAGGTGGATCCTGTCGAAACTCGCTGACATCTGTAAGATGTGGGCGCGATTGTCTCAGTTATGGAGAAATTACCATTTTCAGAGATATATCAATTCCCTTTGTAGTCAATTTTTAATATATTGGACCCAAAAATGACTAAAGAAAATAGTATAAATGTCGATAGTGATAGTGGTACTAAAACGTAAATTACCAATTGACTACATCCTCCCACACTCACACTCCGGTATAACCTAACATTAATTTCTCTTTTAGTTAGCTGGCACCTCATTCTCCGCTTCTCAAACAACTATTCCTTTATTTTCTCTTTCATCTGATTCCCCCTTCTACTCTAAAATCTATTAATACTCACTGCCAAAATTAAGCCAATCAAATATTATTAACTGCCACAACATAATTATGTTCATAGCTCTATCGTTTCTCTCGCTATTAAATTGATTGTCAATAGACTTTACAATTTATTGAAGTATAATCTTGTAAATTAGTTATTCAGTGAATAATTATCTGTATACCTTGTAATACAAACTGTACTATCTTCGGATAAAAGTTTTCGCAATAAAATAATTAAAAAAAATAGTGGTACTGAACGTTTTTAAAACATTTCTCCAAGTGTTTTTGATTCCTGTCATGAGCCTAGCAGTCATATCTTATTACATTCTAAGAAAAGAAATGTTGTACCTACTAAACATGCAATCTGTAACGAGTTATGTTATTATATTGGTATCTAATAACAGAATCTTAATATAAGAGTACGTGTAGGGGTGGAACACTGTAGCATTGAACATTGTTTGCAGACAAGCGTAGCATCCTTGGGGAGTTGTTGAAATAAAATATGTTCTCGGGAACATGAAAGTTTTAATAAGTATGATACGACCACGTTAACTTCTGATGCTCTTAAAGAAGTGAATAGGAAAATAGAGAGGTATTTCTAAGGAAAAGTTATTAATTAATATTTAATAATAGTTGTATTCTTTTTTGCATGTACACGGATGAGAGTTAATAAGCTATTGGATGACGTCGTTATGTGACATCACGTTGATTACTGGCCTTTCACAAAGCTTCCCGTCATCCAATATCCTTTAAATAATATACTTTAAATAAAAGAAAAATATAAGCCGGGGAGAAACTCTTGGGACGGGAAGTGCACCTGGGAAGGTAACACAGCATAAGTTTTTCGAGAACTTTATTTACAAACAAAGTTAATAAAAGTATCAACATTTACAGAATATATCTTTATACGTATCTGGCGACGTCAAATTTATTTGGCATATCTTTATTTTATTTTTTATGAAAGTTTGATCGTTACAAAGTGCGCGGTGCCCTCAGCATGGCGGACACGCGCTCAGAAAATGAGCAATTTATCACATTTAACATTTAATTCCAGCATTTTAGCCTGACTTTGACACATAGTTACGATTGACAGTTTCCGGAGTACATGTACAGAGGACGGGCACAGAGCGATGAGTATCACTTGAGGAGATGAGCCTGGCAGTATCTCCTCTGGAAGGGTCTGCGGTCGGTTCCCGGCGAAGGCTCAGCGGTGGGGCTCCAGTCGGCCCCCCCGGGGCCCCCGGGGACTTTGGACAGGCGGAACAGAGGCGGCTGGTAGCGGGCTAGCTCACCATCGTCCAGCTGGTTCGAAGACTCTGTCCTGCTCGAAGTTCCGGGCTCCGTGTCCGACTCCGACCCGAAGCTGTCGTACTCCTCGCTGGGTCGCGGCTTCTTCACCCGGCAGTACTCGCTCTTCACTGACTGCGGAAAGTAAAACTACCGCTTCACTCTTCGGCAAGTCCACGGAGCAGGACAAACAAGCTACCAACATGCTACACATACCAACTGTAACTTACTTGTCAGACAACCTAAAATTATGTGAAATTGTCCGTCGTGTTTCAGTTTAGAACTGTACTTTTCATCAAGACTTTACTTATGATCAACTCATGCACAATATACGAGAGACGTTCAATAATTGAAGAGGCAAATAGGCTGACATCACTGGGGTGAACTCAGAACACCTGACGAATATAAATTGTTCTGTTCAAAATCTCAAAACTGAATTTAACGATGGCGTCTCCTCTTGAACTTTGTACATTAGTTGATTTTACAGTATGGTGAAAGTTGTATTAATCGCGGAAATTTTTATAACTAGATAAAAACATTCAAAAACGGATGAAACTCGGTGAGTGACGAGCAACGTACTTGCCGGCCAGTTCAAATGACAATTTCTTCGTGAGACCACCCTCATTATTGGTGAAGACCGACGTATCACCTTTGTCGATACTGAAAAAATGTTGCTGTAACTGTTGGTACAGCTCATAATATTGTCAAGTACAGAAGACTAGTTGGTCGAGAAAGAATTACCGCAACCACACAAGGAGACAAGACTCATAGCGAGTGAATACTTGAAAGAACGTTAGGAAAGGGATGGTGATCCATTTCTAGACAAGATTTTAACGAGTGTCGAAACTTGGGTTCACCATTTGGGACCAGAGTCCAAAAAACAGTTCAGCAACAATGAGGAGGACAAAGAATGTTTGGGAAACTGGCTCAAACAACAATACTTTTAACCTTAATTAATTTAAGTACAGTCAGAACAATTATAGAATTTGTTTTAATACTAAGACTTCTTTGCATCATGAATAAAAAGCTAGTTCATCGTCAGGAGAAGTGTATTAATTTTCACGGGAATATGTTGAGAAGTAGTAAAAGTTTCATTTTGTAAAAATAGTTTTTTAATAAATCAATTTGTGTATTTAAATTTGGAATGTCTCTCGTAAATCACATCAGTCACACTCCTAGGCGACAGCGAGTACAACGTCACACAAAACTATATTCAGTGAACGTAGGCTTCCTCCTGAATATATTTAATGAATGATTTATTTTTGTTTGTTTTAACGTCCCATTAACAATTATAGTCATTAGGAACTTCCGTACCATTTACCTTGCACTCAGGGACATTTATGACGAGTAGTCTATAGTTGTATTTCCAAACGAATACGAACTATTTATATATTTTCTAACATCTTGCTATGAGCCAGGAACGTGAAAAGAAATTTTATGGCTCTTTCTGAGTGGGCGACTTCATTATTCTTCTTCCTTAGGCGCTACAACATTATGAGAATGCAAGGCTTGCTAATTATTGTCCTTCATCTCCTTCTATCCTGAGTAAAAGTCCTCCAGTTTTTAATTTCCATTAGTCTTATATCTGCCTGTACATTAACCCACCATCTGCCTTTTGATTTTCCTTTCTTTCGTGTTTCGAATAGTGGTGGCCTCTTAAATATCATTTTAACCACTCTGTTGTCTTCCACCCTATATACATGTCCAATCCTATTTAATATCTGGAATTTTATGAAGTTAATAATAATTTTATGATTAATTATTCTGTCAAGTTCATAGTTATATTTTATTCTCCTTGCGCCATCAGCTTCTCTAGTTGGTGCATATATTTTAAGTATTTTCCTTTCAAATGCTAGAAAGTTTTGGTTATCAAGACCTTTAATTTCGCGATTCCCACAATCCAGTAACAGTTGCAATGAGAAGCTTGAGGGAATTAGGAGAAACTCCTCTGAAAAACCAATCTCTCTTCTCTCTGTGTGAGGGGGGCACTCTCTCACACAGGAAAAATACCTTTAGCCCGAAAAGGAGATAAAACTTACATTAAAAAACGTCAATCGTCATATCGTAATTAGTACCGCGGTAGGCCTATATATTTCAGCCCCGTTGAGGGGAAATATTTTCCTTTGATAGTTCTGATAGGGAGCAAGAATGGACGTTATTATGCTCAAACGTATTTTTTCTAGGGAATGGCGACGGTAATTGCGTCGAAACGGCATACAACGACGACGAAAGATAAAGAGAACAAACAAATGCGCTGTAATTCCGGTTTCGACCCTCATTAAGTTGAGAAAACTGTATCCAGAAGTCTGTCTCAAGACCCCGTTACAATTACCTACGCTTTATTGACGTTGATTCTGCTTGGAAGGAAACAATTACCCAAGGCAAGGCGACTTTCACGATGCGCTCTGTAGGCAACGTTCGAGGAACACCAACCTAATTGGCTCTGGTCGACCTCCTCTAATTGGAACGCTGATAAAATTCCCGTCCTCGCAGATTCCTTAGTGATGAGGCTTGAGAAGACATCTTTATTACTCTGAAATCTGTTGCTTACACAACTGAAAAGAATGCCACGAAACTTGTAAACAGCTCCTTAAATACTTGAAATACTGACCCTACCTTATCTTATCTTAAAATTTGTTAATTTAGTGAAAATATGTTTTGGCTAATGGAGAGTGTGGCTTAGAGATGACAAACAACTGATTAAGATTTATAAACTCGGTATTAACTGTTACGGGATGAAGACATTTAACACTAACCACGGGTATAAAACCCCCTTGTAATCTTGGAATACTTAAAAAAATCTATTAGCATCCTATTGCGATGTGCATATTAATGATTTCATCATCGCACCGTGAACAGTTGATTTAGACGATTATTCCCGATAAAAAATTGACACTATGAGGAACTTGGTAAATGTAGAACCAATTATTTGGACTTAATTAATTTATGAAGGAATGAGATGAAGAAGTGGCTTTTCGCCAGAGTATTGTTGCACTTATCGTGTGTTACGTTCCTATTACTACTGCAAGTTGCGTATTTATTTTCGTTTAAAGTGCTTCTGTTAATAATAATAGATACTAAAGCCAATCAAAACTGTTTCAAGACTTTTTTTCGTCTCATGCACTCGGATATTTTTAATGTTGTTCACATCTCTATGCGCGGTTTTTGTATTAATCTTTTTTAATTTCCTATTTCACAATTTAAAATTGTCTGTTTTATATTTATTTTCACCTACCTATTTATTATTTGTGTTTTGCCTTTGCAATTTTTCAATTATAGTGTGGACGTACAGAATTTCAATATTAAATACAAGGTTGAAATAAGGTTGGGTCGATGTGTGTGAGGCATTAACAAAATTATTTTTTTACTTGAAAAATCATATATGGAAATTTCAAATAAGAAAAGATTTTCATTAATGACTCACAACACAGCTTTTTCTCTTCCATTTCAACATCGACCCGCCCTTATTGAAAACCCCTATATAACGACGAATCCGAAATCAAGGTTACTTTTTATCAGCGTTAGACTCATCTCTCGGTGTTATCATGGAGTACTTCGTTGTTTAAATACAAGATGTATTTGTCTAATGTGACGACAGTAATGTTACACAGGGATCTCAGTACCTTCCTTGTCGGAGAAGCGTCGTTATCATGGTAGACGAATGTCTGTAGCTTTGTTGTTTCCGAGCTTGGAGGTGCTGGTACGTGAAATGTTGCGTACGGTCTGATGTCTTCAGAATATTCTGCAATACAAAATAACAGCGATTAATAACTTTCAGATCGACTTCACAACAGCTCCAAAACTTACGAGTTAGTTGCATTTGAATGAAAAATGAAGGCAGCTAATACGACAGTGGATCAGAAAGTAATGCATCCGTCGCTCCAATCTTATTTCTGTTACAGCTATCAGCTTGATTAAGGATGATATTTTACGGTTATTTCTGATAAAACGCGCAGCGTCTGGCGGACAGCATCTGTCACAGATGCCAGCCGAGAACGTGCTGATGGAGACAAGTGGTAGAGTTCATTGAACGACTTGGGATATCACATTGTGAGTGGGTGGGTTCTCAAACAATTGTCAGTCGATAATCGGAGGAGGTGCAGAGCTTCTAGAAATTGATCATCAGTACTTCTTCAAAAACTTGGTCTCTTGAGATGAGGCCAGGGCGTTCCTCTAGGACTCTGAGAGTTAGGTGCAATCCAAGGAATGACGGCACAGTGGTTCCCCACGGGGAAAAAATATCAAGACTACCAGATCAGCAGAGAAAGCCGTGGTAACAGTGTTTTGGGGCACACGGGGTGTTACTTTGGTTACCTGCAGTATCGTGCCACAACGAACAAGGACACCTATGTAGATACATTTACGAAACTTAAGAAGGCAATAAGAAAGACGGGACTACTAATGCCATCAAGATTCATCACTATAAAGTAGGCCTCTACCGGCCACTTCTCACAACCAAAGTGACTGAAGAAATGGGCTAGTCGTCGATGCTTCATGCACCCTACAGACCTGATTAGGCCCCGCCTGACTTCTGTTTGGATTAAATTACCTAGATGAGGTTAAAACATCTTCAAAATCATGAATCAAGAAGCAAACCCCCGAATTTTTCCAAACTGGGTTTTATGCCAATGTGTTCAAATGCATGTTGAACGGCAGTTATATGTAGAGGACAGTTCAAGCTATGATCTGTACTAATTCCTTTGTTATAAGATTACTATTAAATCTTTTATGACACAGGAGGTATTACTTTTTGATCTAGCCTCGTACTAATTTAAAATATTTTTGTAGCAACTGTTAAGTTCCTTCAATGCAATTGCTAATTATTATTATGTTATTAAAGATAATTACTTCAGAAGGTCAACGAATAATAGGGAGATTTAATTCTTTGTTTACTGAGGGTCTAAAGTGTTAAAACTTTGTTTGAAATATTGACGCTCTGTGTTTGTCAAATCATCATGCATGGATACACGATTTGAAAACCTATGGAAATTATAAAAAAAGTGGTATCAGCACTGATATTTCGTGCGTCCCGGCTACAAAAATGTTTTTCTTCAACAGGACGGTGCCACATGTCACACAGCGCTCGTGACTAACTTTGTATGGGAAAAATCCTGGAATTAGAGGGGAATTGAAATGTCAACGTCCGATCTTAGCACTTCTTACTGTGGGAATAAGTGAAATGGTAGGTTTACTCTAATAAATCACAAACGATCCGTTTTACAAGGCGATTAGACATCGGGACTAAAGAATCCGTTGGGAAAAACACGTGAGGGAATTCTAATGCTGAAGATTTATAAGTAAAAATGTCAAATTTTTCTCTGTATGTGATAAATAAATAATGGTTATTATATGTTGTAATTTAAACTGCGGAAGAACCACAGACTATTTCAGAATCGATTTGAACAATTTACGTTGCTCCACAATATTCAGTTTTTCTATGTATGAAAGATATTAACACGTGTCTTTTTCTGTCACACTAGATATACGTCTTAACGGTGATAAATTTTGGGAATGAAACATGAAGCTACTAGGAATGATTTTAGTGTGTATACGATAAGCAGCATGGTAATTGTGGTTTTGAGCGAACTGTGAGCTCTGTCTTATCTTCACAGAGAGCAGGCAGTGTTGCCTGGGATTAACTTCTCAGCTCTTAGCGAGCTTTCATACAAACCTCTTGTCAGGACATTGTTTGCAGCGTACTACTTTATATCAGAAAACTAGAAAAGATTTAAATGTAAATACACAAATATGCATCCGATGTTTAATTCTAACTGTATAAACATATCTGCACCATACTTATGTAAAGATTTTTACGAATTTTTGTTGTATCCTGACTCTTTGTCAGTAATTTAGAACAACAGAAACTTAAAAAAATAAGAGTCCTAAATCTTTATGCTTTATATTTTATTTCTGGCATTTCCAAATTTGTATACGGATGAAGCTGTTTCAATCAAGTCATTTCATTTTTAATCAAACAAAGAAATGTATTAGATGTTGGATTCCTATATGATTTAAGGATAGAACGTAATCGTTTTGAATAATATATTGTTAGTATGGCTTAAAATCAACTAAATAAATCCATCTCAGGGAAATTGAGTGTCATAAAGAAAAATTATAATATTGATCACTATAAAGTCGCAATTACATATACATCATTGTAAAATTGTAAATTAAATACAAAAAATTGTAAAATCTTTTATTTTTTTACGACTGAAAACTATTAAGTGGACGTCGAAAAGAGAATTAAAAGATTTGTAGTGAATAAAAAATAGTTCCGTAAGTTCTGATGTATAACGGATATATTATAATCTACATTTCTGTTTTTGGTATCATTATTTGAGAATTTGACAAACTATAATGTATTAGATTTAGATATTGTTCTCTTTAAAAAAATTAAAAATTCATAAAATGCAAACGGAGCATAGTACAGTGAATTTGTTTATCACCAGACAGAATAATGATCGAAGACATGGACACGCACACACACATTAATATATATATATATATATATAGCGGCTGACTGCCACGCCATTCGGACATACCCTGTCTTTGAGAAGGGGGCCCAGGCTCTCGAAAATTTAACACGCTTTACTGCTTTTCAGGTTGAAGACATCGAATATCGATTTAAGGTAAGCTAACCTGTCTATCCCTTTTTCTAATCCAGATGAATTATTTATTTTGAGCTCACCTTTATTTGCCTCAAGTATATGTGCAAGAACGTGAACGTGTTTAATATTATTTTTACTAACTTTTGGGGCGGTCTCCTGCGACAAAAATAATAAGAAATTTATGTAAACAATACTTCGTTTTACGTTATTACTGAAGAAGACATACCAGAAAGTGATTGGAGTTTCATCAACAAAGAAACTCATAATAATTATTTATAAGGCTTCCTATCATTTCTAGACACTCATCCACTCGTCGGCGGGCAGTCGAGCCCTTTCAGATACTCAAAGACGATGTTGAATATTTTGTGCCACTTGTCATCAGTAATATACGCTGAAAAATAAATAGCTGTAGGTGGCCCCACATATGGACTGAGGACGTGGATCGTGCAAGACGTGGAACTGCCTCTCCCCTATGTATGCATCTGCCGTGGTAGTTATCAGACAATGCATCTGTAACAACGTGATGGATCCGCAGCGATGGATCCTCGGCCACCACTAACGAGCTTCCGTGAGTTACTATGACTTTGCATCTTTTACCGAGCCGTGGAATTAGCTCACATGCTGAAAAAGGACAGGAGAGTAGGCACAAGTACTACGGTCTCATGGAGTCCTAGCAGTACGTCAGGAAGTCCAGTAAAACTCACTGGAACCAATAGGACAAGCCAAGGCTGGCACCTATATTCTGGTAGAGCAGAGTGACTCCGACGTTTTAAGAGAGACTAGGTGATGGAAAAAGATAGACACCATTTTAATTGGCTACATTTACTTATTTTATTTGAATTTAAGCAAGAATATGGCCACCCCAACGGCGCCTGAAATTATATATACCTCAATGATGGTTAGTTTGCATGGTAAACATCAACTCTGACTATCTCATGGACTTTGAAACTCTGTGGGTTCGAGGTAGATTCTCCCTATAAATTTCATTGAACATATCACAGGTACAAGTAATATTCTTGATCGATGGTGGGACGAAATTAGCTACTGCCGAGATGTTGTCCGGGTGGCACATTAGAGCATCTTTGAACTTAAATGAATTTAAGAAATTCAGATAAAATTTATACTTTAAAACGTTTTGTGTTCGCAATTGCTTAATTAGATGGTGAAATTGTACGGGATCATGAGGAAGAACACTATGGTAAATTGGAATTGTGAGGTAATAAAAGATAATAAAAAGTAACGGTGTGTTCGAACACTAATCTCATCAAGTTGGGGAAACAATACTTGATGAACTAATGATATCTTACCTGGAATGCACTCGAGCGTAGCAGGGGAAGGAGGAAGTTTGCGCACCGTGGCGTAATATTGTTCTCTTCTGGCGAGGTTGTGTTTGTTGTCCTGCGTCGCGTTGGCTTGGACGTCCTGTAGACTTGGGTGTGGTGAAGGGTTGTTCCCAGCCTCTGAAAGCCATGCAAACGATGCCAGAACATCAATAAGACTCTCCAGGTGTGTTAATTGTGTAACGTGTGCAACCGGATTGATGATGAAGGACATTGCTGTGACGAGGAATTCGATAATATTAATATATTTAATGCTACAGTTGAGAAAATATGCCCTACTGATGGTAGAAACCAATACACATAATGGTGACCAAAACTATCAGATGGGAGTAAATGTAAGGAAAATAGAAACATAAAAACGACAGTAATATAACTGCACCTACCAGGGTAAGTATCACTATACATAAAAACACTTTCAGATGAAAGACATGAATGGAAAAATGTCGACCGGACCAGGGACTCGAACCCCGGTTCACTAACCACTGAACAAATCCGAGTCGACGTCCAAGGACCGATTCGACATCCCTCCATTCACGTAAACCTAAGCAAGGCTCACCTACCAATTCACTAATCACATTCTTCACTCCCTAATTCTAGGAAATACGTGAAGAATAGACACTGCGTAAATTGATAACAGATACATTGAATTCTAGTCTAAGGACGTGGAAATTGAAGCTGAGTAAAGCATATAACTAATTTTTAGCCAGTCACGTGAGCGGGCGTTTTGTCGTACACTAAGAAGAAATCTCTCATGTCCCATTCCGAGGGAACAAATTATTAATCCAGTCTCGAAACGTTTCGGTTGCACGTTGCATTTTTCTCAGTTTACTCATACAGATGTTTTATTTCACAATAATACTATCGTATATTTTCGGTGAAAGCTCATATAAAAATTTAATTACGTCACATTTGTGTAACGCGAACATCTTTTATATCATTTCTCAGTCAGCATCCGTTTAACCATTTCTGACCTATTTCTCCAACTATTTGACGTTTTATATGGTTCACTCTATACATACCTTACTTCCAAATTCAATAGAAGTTGTGCAAGTGATGAAACTTTAATTTAATAACGTTCCAAGGTTTGAAAACTGTTTAAATTTCGTAATGAGGTTCAAGACGTGGATTGAGACGTTCAGATCCCTAAACGATGCTGCAGAACCTTCTCATCTTACTTACTCTTATTTACACCCAGGACTATTAATATCCAAGTTGATATTTAGCCGCACCCTTCCATTTTGACCGGTCTTCTGAATCTCCTTCAGCAGTTACAATCTGCTGTATAACGGCCTTCACTTAGTTTCACCACCTTTGTCTCGGTCTTCCACGATGACATCTTCCATCAAGATTGCTTTTCATCTTCTCTTTTAACCAACGTCCCTCCTCTCGTTTTAGCACATGATCCTCCTATCGGATTATATTGCAGATGATTCCATTCATTTGTAGAAGTCCCTGATCTCATTATATTTTTTCTCCAATCCCTTTGTTCTTTGACTGGCCCGTATATTTTCCGTAGGACTTTATCCTCAAAAACTATAAAGTTTTCTATTTTTCCCTATTTCGTCTCAATATTTCTGATCCATATAACAATATTGAGCTCAAAATCCGGTTTATCAAAATTTGTGGGTTGGTTTGAATATTTTCGAGAGATTTAATGTGGCACTATCGAACGAATCTTTACAGTATGGAATATCACTACTAATAGATGACTTTGGCTAACGAGGGACAGTTGTTTAATACGAAGGAGAGCATTTTCGTGTCTGAGAACAGTGCTGTCATCTCTAAACACAAATTTATAGCCACAATTTATCTTCTATGCTAATTTCCCGATGGCTGGAAGCAAAAACTGCGCAAGTTATATATGCTTGGCGATAAAAATTAATGTGTCGAAAGGAAAACTAAGTAGTTACAAAAAAGTCACTAATCAGTACTTACTTCTTTTGAGACAGAAGCATATTCCAAGCAGACTGAGTATCAGGGCTGTAACTGAAAACACTGACAACAGGATAACTTTGACGTCTTTGTGGAACGGTGTTCTCTGATCTGTTCTGGTCACGACGTGACTGGGACTGACGGCACCTAGAAATAGATGCTTAAATAAGCACAAATATCACAGGGAATTAGAATAATGAAATAATGACAATCAATTATGGAAGAAGTAAAATAAAGAATGAAAACAACAGATGGCGTGTGAAATTATATACACACACACGAAAATAATTTTTATTATTTAATAACTTTGCATTTATTTTCGGTAGTTAATAAAAAAATCTCGAGAAATGTAAAATTTTACCGGAATTTTGACAATTGGACAATAGTTTATATTAAAATACATAATTAAATACTTGTTGAGCTGTAAAAATATTTAAATAGAGCTCTGAACAGTAGGCCGTTTTCTCTTTGTCTTTGGCGCTATTACACAACTAAGGGCGTTTGTCTACCTGGACGACTGCCAGACTACCGTCTTCCACGAGATATTCTTGATTATATGGAGTGGCACTTGGTTAGCGTAGCAATTCTTCTACGGTCTTAACCCCAGTATCTTTGCCCATGACGAACACAAACGTCCATGTCCATTAAAAATCATCTTATCTCACGGAAGTGGAAAGTGTGGAGGACGCAGTCTGTTTAGTTTCTTCATTTTAGGTTTATTAACTTGCTGAATGAATTTATTTCAGGTTATGAATTGACTGACAATGGAAGGTAAAAATCTTCTGTCGCCCTTATAAGGAATTATTTATTTTATTTAAAATAAGATTTATGTATTTTTCTGTTATTGGCAGTGGCGGATAGTGCATATGTGCTCGGAGGAAGAATTATTAGTTTCCTAATTTTAAGAAACTTAAAAATGATAGTATTTTACGACTGTGAATTACTGCTTCTATTTTGAATGCTTTAAACTGCCCAACTTCCACCGCACTCCATCCCGCATACATCCAGGCTACATTCTTTGCAGCACAATCCTGTATTTCATTTTCAACCCCCCCGATCAGATTTAACAATTATGTGAGCTTTAATTTGAAAGAATGGCTTTTCGTTCCCCAACGATGTAGTAGCAACATGAAATTTTCGTTATATTTTAATTAAAGAACTGAGGATACCCCGAAAGTTGGGCGACGAAACGTTTTCAAATTAAATTATTTCATTTCTGCCTTTTGGCCATTATTTGTGTTATAATACGTAAGAGTTTTTCTAAGTTTATATTTTTAATAATTCGTTCCTCTTACACATTATGTTGACGAAATTAAAAATGTTGCATATCGTTGAGTATTATCAACACTGTAGATGTTGTAGTGTTATTAATATCTTACGTAAGGGGAATTATCCTCGTAAAAATTGTTCCTTAGATAATGTAGCACATAACTTTAAAAAGTCACACGAGCCGCCACTGGTTATTAGTATAAATTAGTATAAATTGATGTAGAAAGTGTTTTCATTTTTAAGTCCAAGCTATTTTGTTTGTTCCGAACATTAAATTTGGCAGTTTGTTCCCTTGAGCGGGGTGTTTCCGAAAATAAGTCGAGGGGCAATTTTATGTTGTTTCTATCTTTTCGTTTTGTATGCGACGAGATTGATTTCTTATTTTTATAGTTTCTTTAGGTAGGAAAGTAAAATGTCATAACACAAACACACAGTAAGTTATAATAATAAACAAAGGCGTGAAACTACCGTTCACTAGTGAATTATTACAAAGTCAATTCAATAATTCTAAACCGGAATACTGATTAAAATACGTTATAAAAATAATTTTAAATAAGTTGGTAATTTACTTATTTTTAAAATATGCATTGATATACTAAGGGAAACATTAATTAAGAAAGTAAGTATAATACACGAACTTTAGTTCATTACCCACTGGACTAATCAGGTTCGGTTCATTAAAGAATTAGCCGTACTGTAAATATAAAATGCAGAAATTAAATATTTTTGCTGACAAAGATGATTCGTTAGTTGAAGAACGAACAAAAGGCGTTCTGTGTATTGATTTATGGGGATGTTATTAGCATTATTCTTAGAAAACCTACAAAGTTAGTGAAAGAAATTAGTCTCGATATCCTTGAAATATATCTATAGCAACTTCCCCCGTAACTGCAAATACTTGAGCTGGAAATCAACAGGAAAATATATTATCCACTTTGCAGGTATCAGGAGGAATTGGCTTCCCTGTTCCAAAGTACTGCGTGGTCATAAAACTTTACTAGAGCATAAAATCAGTAACAAAATAAGCAATAAATGTGGTGGATGTGTACTTGCCTCCATGGGCGCTGAGTGTTGTAAACTTATAGTGGGCGACTGTGGATCCTGCAGAATTGTGGGCGGTGACTCGAACCCGGTACGTCGTGCTCGGAGCCAAACCCACGAGCAGGAACGTCTTGTCCACGCCGATGTTGTTGCCCACTGGAACCAAACATTACTCGGAAATCTCATTAATACAAATCAGTCAACTTATTGGAACGAATTAAGAATCTCGTCTTCATAAAGTCACTGAATTATGGTTTAAAAATAATGCAATTAAACAATAAAAGTAATTTAACGTCAATTAAAAAATTAGGAGAAACTATTCTATTTTAATTAACCACAGAAATTCTATGCGTAACGTCTATCGAAAAGCAAACGAGAGGAAGTGACATTTGAAATAATGGCGATGATCGTGGAACATGTTGAATCCTCTCCACAAAAAGTGAGCTCTACTCCCCGAAATGAACACTCAAAACACCTTTTGTTTATGACGCTATTAACTGCCTCCATCCATTAAAAACTGTATTACGAGTCATTAACCTTACCTTCTTAGTTTTCAATCCAGAAATTTTTTTAAGTTACGCATAATAAATAAACGTTAAATGACAAACTTAACTTAAAAAATAACGTAGGCTATAATAAACAGATATTTTCGTGTTTCTAACTCAAACCTTTATAAACGACGGTGTTGCCAACTTTAAGCACCAATGCGTATAAATAATATAATAGGCGGCTTAGAATTAAAGAATTTCTGATTATCTTAAAGTGTCAAAAATTAGGAAATCAACGCTAAAAGTGTTCTTATGTAGTGTGGCGCTATTTGGGTGTGAAACGAGGACGGCACGAGTTGCAGAAAGGAAAAGAACAAAGTCTTTGAAATGTGATGCTGTTAGGAGAATGCTGAAAATCAGATGGGTGGATAGAGTTACTAACGAGGAAGTTCTAGGCAGAATAATAGGGGAAGAGCGAACAAAATGGAGGACGTTGACTAAGAGAAGGGATATATTAATTGGCGACGTTTTGAGACATGAGGGTCTTGTAAAATTAGCATTAGAGGGAAGTGCGTGGGGTAACAACAGAAGATGGAGGAAAAGGTTGGAATACGCTAAGCAGATTAGGGAAAATATGGGCTGTTGTAGTTATGCGAAAATAAAAAGGCTTGCGCCTGATAGATTAGCATCAGGCCACATCAACAAAAGCCGTTGGATATACTGTATTGCGGTACAGTCTAACATCCAAATAAAGGGGTTTCGATAAGGTCGGCTCGAAGGTTGAAATGAAACAAGCTGTGTGTGATGTATTAACGAAATTATTTTTATTTAGGCCCATATATGCCCTTTCAAATAAAAAATATTTCGTTAATACCTCACACACAGCTTGTTTTATTCCATGACAACATCAACCCGTCTTTATTGAAAAACCCTATACAATGGAATGGAAAGAAAGTTTTTGAAATATAGTTGAGTCTAAACAGTTTAAGGCATGATACAAGAAGGCTTACTATCGGCTCTGTTACGTTTACAATAATATAGGTGCTTCTCCAATGGGCTTTGAAATCCGTCAACTTTCCAGTATCCCTCCGAAGGAACAATTATGTTTTGTCTACAAAACTAATATTCGGAAGCTGTAGATGAGACCTAACGGTTGTTCGATTATAAATCGCCGATGGAACGTTGGGGGACATGAAAAATAATTGATCTCTTGTGTTAATCAGTGAATAATTAATTTGCAATTTTCTCGAGTGTTCAGGACATGACGATGTTATAAGGGATGTTACGGAAAGGTTGTCCAAGGAGGAATAGCAGATTATGTGCCAATCTGACTTACCAATGACCCAGTCCTCAGCGACGCCAGGGATAACGTTGGTGTACTCTACAACGAAGTAGAGCATGGGGCAGCCACCATCGGGCCACGCGTCGAGGCGCAGGGCGACGCTGGAGGCGTTGATGAGCAGCACGTCTGCGGGCGGAGGCAAGCGTGGCAATTCCCCGCGAGTCCTCACGTCGAGCGTGGCGCTGGGGTCGCCGCTGCCCACGCGGTTGTGCGCCGTCACGAACAGCAAGTAGCGCGTCCCGCAACGCAGCCCCGTCAACGAGTGCGTGTTCCTCGACGGCTCCAATTTCACTTCCTCCCACTCCCCGTGCTCCAGCTTGTAGTGCAGCACGAAGCCCCGTACCGGACTGCCGCCAGTGTCGCCCAGCTTCCATTGAAGTTGCAGACTGTGCTGCGAACTGCTCGTCACCAACAGGATCGGCGCCGACGGAGGCACTGTAATAGAAACAAATATTCCAGACGGCGACGTTTTGATGGTTGAGGGGGGCAACGGCAGTGGTCGGTTGCGATCCTTGAGGGCCCACGCACGTCAGGTAAGAACGTGCTCATCGCTCAGCGCAGATCTGCTCTTGAAACTTTTGTCTCAATTTTCTGCTGCCACAGACGTTGATTTTATGTCTGAAGAGCGTGGGGCCTTTTCGGTGTGTTTTTGTGGGCCCTTGATTAATTTAATATTCGTTGGAAGAGCTGGAAGTTATGGGTTAGGTTGGTTCCTTGAAGTCGGTTCTAAATTTATTATTTACTTTCTCGTGCTCCGGCTGCAGTTTCTAGTTGACACTGCTTCTCAGTGGAAAAACGGGAAATTTGTAAGTTTCTTTTCAAAAATTCATCAAAACCCTAAATTCGTTGTTTTTAGTTATATTGTTATTAGATGTAAGTAGGTAATATAATAAACTAATATTTTATACTTTTATGAAGTAATTTTTCTTTTCAATAATTTTACAAAAAATTTTAAACAACAAGTGCCCCCCCCAACTTCCCCCATTTCATGCCACGAGTGATTCACGTATTCTGTCCATGTTTAAAATAAAACTGTTAAATAGCTTGGATTAATTTAATTACATAATACGTTTGTCAACCATTTTACTATCCACTGTGTCAATAAATTTGATTGTGACCTATTTTATGGGCCAGACAGGGAAGGAACTGATAGAAAGTGCATGTCCTGCAATATTTTCAAATTCAAATAAATAAAAATATCGCAAACAGAAAATTAAATTGTTTTACCACAAGAAGAACAGTGACTTCATCTTCCATGTAAGTCGTCAGGGGATTATAAGCTAAAAAAAATTGTCAGCTGTATGATTGCCCCCTCACAAATAAGAAGGAAGGCATATTCTGTGACATTAACGAAGAAAAATATTACATACAGGGTGTCTCAAAAAAATTTACTCACACTTCGAATGACGAGAAAAGTATTATGAACATAGAGTGAAATGGAATGGCTTCGAATACAGAAGACAAATGTAATTGAAGAATCATGTTCGCAATCATGTTCAAATTGATGACTATTATTGTCCAGATGACGCGCACCAAGGAATTCGCAAACGCGACCAAAAAGGACATTAGGAATATCGCGACAATGTTTTTGAATTTCCAATTTCATTGCTTCAATTGTTCTTGGTTTGGTACGGCTAACTTTGTCTTTGAGATATCCCCACAAAAAGAAGTCCATGGGCGTGAGGTCTGAGGAACCCCTTCGTCCAATCCATGCGTCTGGGAAAGCTGCATCGCGATGGTAGTGGGGAGATGCTCCATCCCGCTCAAAGTAAAACTCGTCATCACCAAACATCTCTGAAATTTGCGGACGCGGCAAACTCCTGAAGAAAGTTGAGGTAACTCTCACCAGTGACAGTTCCGTTAATAAAAAGGTCCTATGATGCCCAATGTGGATAACCCACACCACACTGTTACTCCGGGCAGTTTACATGGTGTTCAAGTGTTACATGAGGATTTACAGGACCCCAGTACGTAAAATTATGGCGATTAATGGAGCCATTTAATTTAAAGGAAGCCTAATCGCTCCACACAATTTTGTGTGGAAACCTTGAATCTTCTGAAAAATTTGCCAGGTTGAACTCTCCGCTCAGGAACGTCTCCGTTGAGAGCATGGATTAGTGTTGGAATGTAACCATTTCCAGAGCAGACGCTTCATGATGCGACAGACGCTATCTTTTAATATGTGGGTTTCCTTAGGAGTGGTGATTGAAGGAGAGTTTCCTGCACCGCCTGCTCTTCTGTTCCAGGGCTCGTGATGTCCGTGGTCGTCCAGAACGTTTATTGTTGACGTTATGGACGGTTCCATATACTTGAAATTTGTCTCTGATGCGTTGGTGGCGGTTTTGCGAATTACTTTCTGAATCGACTTTGCACTTCAATAACATTTCAGGACATACTTCCTATCTTCCTGCCATGCTGTGATTAATTAATTACACCTCCAAAGTCAGCATGTTACCGATAGTTAAATTGTGAGTACTTTTATTTGAGACACCCTGCAGTTTGTATATTGTTAATCCGTGAGCTTTTCCGTTCACAAAATTGAAAGTGTGGTGACTTGCCTTGGACGAGCAGGTGGTAGGATATGTGGTCCTTGCCGTGCTCGTTGGCTACGAGGCACGTGTACTCGCCCTGGTCGCTGCGCTGCGCGTTGGAGATCCTCAGGGTCCCGTCGCTGTCCACGTTGACGCGCGGCTGCTGGTTCAGAGGCACATCCCCGGCCTCGAACCACTGTCTCTTAGGGTCTGGGATTCCCACGGTCTGACAGGGCAGACGCACCTCGCTCTTCCACGTTACCATTCGTGGGCCTCCGAACGAAAGGATCCCTGCGACAACTGAAGCCACATAATGCTAAAATGTCTGTTTCTGAAAATTTCGTAAAATATTGAACAACCATTTAAACAGTTAAAAAATAAATTTTTCAAAACATTGAAATGTGACGACATTCATATCTCCAAAATCAAATGCAAATAAATTTTTTTCGATACATATAACATAACAAATAGATAAAATAATAATACACACTTGTAATTCAAAATTTAATAACTAATCTGGTCCTAATTATGTGCAACCAGTACATTTACAAGTCATTCTAGACGCATTTATGTTAAGCATTGTTTCTTGCTGCGTGGAGGCCAATTTGAGTGAAATGTTGAGTGATCATATTTTATGTTATTAAAACGTTTCTGTGAACTACTTGCCTATTTCACATATTTCATTACGAAATTTCACTAATTACTATTCCTGATCAATATTAATGAATTTAAGTGTTTTTATTTCTTGGTCATTTTTATTTTATTATTATAAAACTTTATTATGTTAAAATTAAAATTTTTATATTGTATTGATAAGCTGTATATGTTATTTTTCATATTATTTATGAATGTTCTTGTTTTTATATTACAAGTAAAGATTTTCTTAATCATCATTGAGTACTAGAAAAGCACTTGATGTATTCTTCTCGTTTCTGCATTTTATACAGTCCACGTTTCACACCCATATAGCGCCACACTCCATATGAACACTTTTAGCAATGGTTTACTAATATTCACACTTATATTACCCGTAAGAAATTTCCTCTTTTTCGCGAAAACCTTACTTGCCTGTGCCTCTTTATACCTACTATACTTCTACCATAATAAGTTATTACGCTTCCCAAGTAGCAGAATTCCTTCCCAATCTAACACCCTTTGTTAATCCTCTCCTTACTAGACTCCATTATCTTGGTTTTCCTTGTATTAATCATCATATTGAACTCTTTCTCTAGGAACACGTTCATTTCATTTATTATGGTTTCCAAGTAATTCTTCCGACTCCGTTAATACTACAATATCATCGGCAAAACGTAGGGATTTTATTTCTTCTCCTTGCAGCATGATTTCTTTTGTATATTCCGTTTTAACTTTCTTCATCACTTGTTCTATATATAAGTTAAACAGCTTCGGTGACAGACTGTATCCTTGTCTTACTCCTTTATTGATTTATACTTTTTTTATCTTCAATTCTAATTAATGCTGACTGCCGTCAGTAGAGCCGATATAGCTTTCTTTATCGATATTTATTCCTGTGCTCTTCAAAATTCTTAATAGTTCCAGTTCACATTGGCAAAGGCTTCTTCTAAATCTACAAACATCATGAATGTAGGCCTGGTTTTCATGATCCTGTCTTCTAAAATTAGACGCAGAGTCAATATTGCTTCATAAAACCAAACTGATCTTTTCGTAACTCGCATTCTATTTGTCGTTCCATCCTCCTATATTTTATTTTCTTTCATATTTTGAACGCATGAGGTACTAAACTAATTGTCCTGTGCTGTTCGCATCTATCAGCCCCAGTTTTCTTCGGTATGTGTGTAATTATGTTTTACTAAAATATTCTGGTATTCTTCCTGTTTCGTAGATTTTGCAAAATATCCTGAACATCCATGATATTGCTTATTCGCCCGATGATCTTATCAACTCCGCTGGAATGCTATCAATTCCTGGCGCTTTACATTGCCCAGTTCTGTTAGTGCCCTTTCACACTCCGACCTTAAACTTTTGTCCTCCAACTCATCATCATCCACCTCCTGTTATTCTTCTATTACTGACTGATCTAGATTTTCTGCGTGATACAGCTTTTCCAGATGTTTCTCCCATATTTCTGCCTTTTCTTCTTTACCCTGAATTGGTTTCCCATCCGCTCTCCTGATGTTCTTCCTAATATTTTTCCTCTCTCCGAATGTTTATTTGATTTTCCTATACGCTGCATCTATTTGATATGGGAGTTTTATTTTTAGTTAATGGTTAACAGAACTCTCTGTAACTCACCACCAGAAGTATACAGCTGCAACTCTGAAGCTAATAATTCAGTCAGATTTTGAAACTGTTAACCCATGGCGAAAAAATTTTTGGGTGTTACCCCAACGGCAGGTCTCATATTTAATAATAATCATTGTGACCCCATATAGAGATAGGTTAAGTGAATTGATATATAATGTGTACGAAATGTTTTTCGTATTGATATAGAAACTCGTAATATAGACTCACCCGTCATGCAGTCAATCAGTGCAGATCAGGTCTGCAAATAAATGCAACATATTTGGGTTCAACAGACGGTCTGTACACGAAGTCTCTAGTATTATACGTTAGTCTTTTTCGAATTATTATTTGACTTTAATTTAAAAGTCAAACTTTCCGCTGATAATAACATACTTCATATTAAATCCTTTAACCTGTTCACACGAAGAAGTAAAAGTAGATCAAGTTATTTTAGAGGTTTGAATATTCAACCAAACATGTATTATATTTAAAATTCTAGCTTCGCTGTCGAAAGGTTAATTTGAAATTTCATCACTATAGTTGGAAATATAATATATTTCACTGCCAAACAACTAAAAATCGTATGTCGAACATTTTTAATTTATCCACATAACCACTTCGTTAATAACAAAAGCTAAACATAAATATAGTCAGGTGAAATTAAAGTATATAATTCCAATGCTGCCAGATGGAATTATATCAATTTGAAATCAATGCGTTCATAATAGGACTGTAGTTTGCTAAAGCTAATTGTGGAATCAATTTCGAACTGTGGATCATATTATTCAAATCCAATATCCGCTGGAGATAGTCAAACTGTATTGGTAAATAAAATATGAATCAGGGAAATGTTCCTGAGCACTGGAGTACAAGTTTGCACTATCAGAGAACATAATGTTAGTTTCTTGTTTGCAAGAGGAAGAAAATTAGAGATAATAATGATCATTATAGTTTATAATCATAGAGATGACTTATAATTGAAAGTTGTCCATAGTCTTGATAATAGAAAATTATTTGTACATATTGCGTGCCTTAAAACAGCATTGCCTTAAATAAATGTGATTTCACAGAACAAAAATATATATAGTTTAATCATTTAAGTATAATTGCAATCTAAAAGGTTAAAAGTTCTTTATAAAAGTTGATAATGTACTCCATAAAAAAACTGAATCATATTCAAAAATTATAGTTACTGCATTGAAAAGAAATTTGTACAAATATTTGGGTTAAAATATTACCCAAATATTTTCATCTATTATTTGAATGAAAATATCTCAGTTTTTCTCACAATGTATGCATTAAAAGTATTAGAATATAAATAACATTGTATCATGCATAGTAAAATAAAAAATAGTTGATGGAAAACATTGACAACGCAACTGCATATCAAGAAAACTGATGTTGGATTTAAGTCCTATAGATAATAAATGAATAGTCTTTTACTAATCACATTCTCCAAAATCGTAGCTATAAAATCAGTGAATAATGGACATTATGTACATTGATAAAATATGTATAGATTTCAATAAATTAAATTAAATAAAACATATTTATTTTAGGTTTAATAATAAAAAACCTTTAGTAAATGCGTATTAATTAGTGTTAAAAAATAAATTATTCCTCGCTAAGGTTGTGTAGGATGTGATTAGTACATTGTTTGTGAGCCGACCTTAGGTCTAGAAGAGAGGAGAAATGTGGTACAGGACACCCGCTCGGTAAGCGTGAGGTTTCATTTTCGATTCCCGGGTCCGGTCGACATTTTTGTTTCATTCTAATCTTCTAAAAAAATAAAGAACTGACATCCGGAAACATATGACCACTTTGAGACAAAAAAAATGACCCAAAGGAAAAAGCAGCATGAATATTTTTTCAACTGATTAACAGATTTCCTGAGAACAAAAAGGATACTGACTGTGGTAGCAGGTATCTTGGTAAGATTCAAGAATTTAGGGTGTAACATGAGCCTGAAATTACATTTTCTCCACTCGCATCTTGATTTATTTCCAGAAAAAAATTGGTGCTGTCAGCGAGAAACAAGGTGAAAGATTCAACCAAAATATTAAAGAAACAGAAGAGTGCAATCAAGGAAGGTGGAATGTTACTGCTGGATGCTGAAAAGGGACGATGCCCAGCGATACTTCACCAGAAGAAGCGAAAACGATACTAAAACAACCTTTAAAAATGAAGATCATTCAGTTATCTAATTTTGTTTTGCTTTTATGAAAAATGTTTGGCTGCTTTTGATTTTAATAAAATGTCACCTTTTTGAGTTCAGCACTGAAAACAGCAAAAGAGGGATGAAAGTTAAAACAATTTCAAAAAAGTATTTTTTTCAGGTTTGTATCTTAGTTAAGCCCAATAACAATAATTTCTCATATCTGTGGACAACCTAATCTAGTCATTATTGTGTAGTAACGGTTCGGATTTATTGAAATTTTAAACAAAACTCAACAGGTTACGAGTAATATTCATTACTATCATTTGATTCGGACTTTCTTGATGAATTGAAAGCTTTCTGATACCTCTGACATGGTTCAGAAGTTGTGCATGTTTAAAATGCAGCTGGAAGGGACCCGTCCTGAGATAAGATTGAACGCCATTCTAGAAGCAGTGTTTCTGTAATAGAGAAGAACCGCTGGTAGAAGTGTGTCTTACCTTTGGCAGCGGGCGTGACGGTGGCCACGGGGGTGCTCTGGCCCTCGCCGACCTTGGTGAAAGCGGTCACCCAAAACTCGTAGCGGAGGCGGCGCTTCAGGCCAGGCAGTGTGTACTGCAGCGGGGCGGCGGGCGAGTGGGTGACTGACCGTGAATCCACCTGCCGCCCCCCGTCGACAACACGCACGTACACGCCGTACTTGATGACCACGCCGTTGGGCTGCGTGGGCGTCAGCCACGCCACAACCACAGTGTCCGGCGTTTGCAGCAGCGCCTTGATGTCCGCGGGGGCTCCCGGAACTGCGCACATGGGACCCAGAATAAAGTTCAACTAAAATGTAAAGAAATAACTAACCTTTCTATTTCACCATTTCTATGCCACCCATTTCATAGGTTTAAAACGAGAGATACGTCGAGGTCTTAACACTAGAGACGCCACGCTATACGCCATACCTATGAAGACTGCATGTAATAATTTTGACTGCTAATTCCTCCTGTAGCCAAATTTACTTATGCATGTGAATATAAAAATTAATGGAATAACACAAATACAATAATTCACCATTGAATAATACCCTCATAAATTCATATTCACCCTCAAATAGTACGCATTGTTTTCTAAAGTTTTTGTACACTTTCCACAATAGAACTTCTCGCATGCATGTCACCTTTCGAGACATTTTGTTATTTGAGCACTTAGCAACTAGGCACTGTAGATGTTTGATAGGTGCTTAAGTTTAAATTTGTCTTCTTTGATCATTTAGTGGACTTGACCTGGAATGTTACTCTCTTAATTCTTCGGCCAAGGCAAGAGTGAATTTATGACGGCTGATTTTCTTTCCTTGCGCAGTTTTCTGAGACATAACCCATGCATTATTAGCGGTTAAGTCCAAAGTATTGAACTACACTTTTACCGAACATCATCTCCAAAATTGGTTTGGTTGTGAGATTTGACCGTCTCTGGAAGTTTCGTTTCGTTATGGTCGCGGCATTTTCTGTAAATTTTTGTTCTAATATTATTTTCTAAAATCTCTATTCCTTTACCGTAAACTGACCGATTTTACGCGTACGTTCCTGCGATGCAGTGTTACATTTTGATGATAAATAATGCCTGATACTTTTCTAAGTGCTTTGACTACTATTGTTGGCCTCTTCTGAGAGTTGGTGCTGCAGCTGCGTCATGCCTCTTCAATTCTGAGGAAGAGAACTCATAAAAACCTACACCAGATACCAGCTTGTGGAACTGCAGAAAGAATTCACTGCAACCGATGAGTAACCTATGGTGTGGCCGCCAATCGGCAGGGGAATAATTCTCAAGAACATAAGTAATATAGTTCATCATTTCTTCTTTATATTTACAAATACATCCTGTTTACATTATTATGAGTATCGACAGTCCGATGCATTGAATTATAGTAAATTTGATGTTGTCTAACAGAATACTCCATGATGGCCACATTTGCCGACGACACAGCTATTGTAGCTACCGACGAATACCCTATTTTCGCAATACTTGCAAATGCACCCGGACAAGTCTCAACATATTAATTTTTCACTTCGAAAAGAACCATGCAAAAAAGTGAGATTAAACTCGACAGAACTCGCAGAAACAACTGTAGTAAAATATCTTGACCTAAACTTAGATAACCATCTAACCTTTAAATCCCGTATCGAAATAAAGCGGGAAGAATCACAACTCAAAGTAATCAAATTATCATGGCTGTTTAAGATTTCCTTATAGAACAAAATATTACCATACAAAGCAATAATCACGCTAACATAGACATTCGGAATACAACTATGGGGCACAGAGAACAAGTCCAATCTGGAGATCCTGAGAAGATTTGAAACAAAAACATTAAGATACTAATGCAACAAACAAACAAAAATCTATACAAATATCTGGAAATCTCAACTACGACAGAACTTATCAACGAAAGAAGTAAGAGGCATTAGACGGAGATTGTTCAGCAACCCGAATCAATAATCAGTGAACATGTCAAGACTAAAGCGCGAAGGTATTCTACATTTATCCTTTAAATTCTCTTAAGTGTCACTAATATCTTGTACATCATTTATTAATTGTCACAAGTGAACAGATTATAAATTACCAGAACAGAAAAAAATGGAGTCTACGTGCTTGAGATCTGAAGAATGGTCAGCTTTTGATTTTTATACAGAATCTCGAATCTCTCTTCGAATTTGGTTTACAGTTCTGACAATGCTGATTTTATTCTCTTTCAGCTTCTAGGCCAAATTTACTGTCGTGAAGAAATTATCTGTAGTAACATTACGCCTGGTGTTAAAATATAGGGTGAGTAGACGCATGATGTTTCCGGGGTCCCGTTTACAAGACATCTTTTTTAGTAAATTCCGTGGACGTTATTAAGTCCTTATATACGAGTAATTGTAAAATTTTGGGGTATTGAAGATTTATTGGACTGCAGCATAGTCACTCAGCTTAATGTCAAGACGACTACATCAGCGTTACTAAGTATAACAGTTTGTATTTAGGAAATTCGAGATTCCAATGGCTCCAAATTCTGCAAACGTTTAGAGCAGTGTGACATAGGCAAAGTCGTTCAGATAAAGTTTGTATTTAAACGGGTTTCAAATTTATTGCAGTTTTAAAACGAGAAACGGTCAACGTTTCTGGTGTTAGCCCTGTTACCAGTTTCTCTGTACTGGGAGCAAATATAAAGCAATTTTGTGTTTATATCTTTACCCCAAATGCATGAGTCGTCAATATAAAAAACAATAATTCTCCAAAATTATATAATTTCGAATCTGATCTGGAGTTTTCTGAAAATTTTCATCTATAAAACGTAGGAAAATGTAATTCTATACATTTTATATAAACAATTATTTCACACATTTGAATATTGAAATAGGAACAGAAAATACGCTAATTAAAAGTGACCAGAATCACCTTAAGTGAACGTAAAACTGATGCAACAATGTCCGTTAGATTAATTGAAGTTTGGCGATTGACGAAATCTAAAGAAACGTTGTACTGTTCTGTTTTGGCCATTTCATCCATATCGAATTAAGTTCATTTATATGTGTCTAATACGATACGACGGTAAATTCTGTGAATATTTATGATTTCATTTAAAATGTAAATACGTCCTGTGAACAATGTTTTATTAAACCGCTTTATATTTGCAATTTCACAGTATGCTATTTTCGTTCAAGTGAGGTTCAATTTAGTAGTGAAAATTATTTTATTCGGTAATTAATATTAACCGCTTTTAAGTAGAAGCCGAATTCAGCGTGTTTTCGTTGCGTATATTATAGATTTGCAGGATTTCTTAATTAAGACATGGATGGTTAAATATTTTGTAAATGATATTTTTTAAAAATATGGTATGTTTATTTATTTGTATCGTCTTACCGTCTTCCCGGGTCATGCAGTACACTTTGGGCGACTTGACCCCGTCGCCCACTCGCGTGAAGGCCAGTAGCTCCACGCTGTAGTTGGTGAACTTGAGGAGGCCATGGAGCACGGATGTGAGCGCCGTAGTCATCTTCGTCCTGGTCTCCACCATGTCTGAAGGCAGATCAAAGGGTAGGGCTTGAGGAATGCTCTACTCTCTGGCCACCGCTGAGGATGCTGACAGAAACTCACCCTGCTGGTTGGAGGGCGACGCTGGTTCATACAGAAGCCGGTATCCCTGGATCACGCCGTGCACCTGTGCTTCGGGAGGGGGCTGCCAGCTCACCTGCAGGGACTCCGGGGACAACGCTGTGCATCGCACGTCTCTTGGAGACGCTTCGGGCACTGAAACGTATCAGAGCACCATGGGATAGCTTCGAAGACCGTAAACGGCTGCACACACCACTGACAAAGCTCTACCGACCGCTTTGTCATCGATCTGGCACTCATAAACGTTCAGCTCTTCGCCTCAAACACTTATGAAAGTCAGACTACAGATTCAAAAACCAGATCTGTGAAGGCAGAAGAAATAATTTCAGACTGACTCAAAAATCTACAGACCTAATCTGCACAGGCCTCACACACGTCTGATTTGACTGCAGTCCTGGTATGTTTGATGTCTGTTAACATCGTGCACTACATTACCCTATGAGTAAGTACAAACACTATAGATCTTATCTAGAAGGTTAGAAACAAGAAATAGCTAGGGCTGGAGAAAAGGTGTCGGAAGAGAAGAAATGTTCAAACCATTATTTCTAACAGTAAAGGCGGAATTGGGAAGTGGCACGATTTTGTTGCGCAATTTAGCTACAAACATACCGTTTCCGTCAAGCGAAAGTTTACTCTCATGTTAATGCTTATTTGAAAGACTTTTACAAATATGTTTGCCTTTTCCTGTCAAGAGGAAGAGTGTTCTTAGCCGCCATATGGAATGCTACAATCAATTTATGTTCTTCAGAGGTAATTACCGACTCCATATCTACAAGGAACTTGAAGATACATTTGACTTTAATTATATACTAGTACAAATTAACTTGATTTTTTCACTAATTCCTCAGAATTTATCAAATAGATTTATGTTGATAATAATTTTTCCTTATTTTCATCAGTCACTCAAATAACCAAAACTATATTTTAATTTTGATTTCAAAATCTATTAAGAAGAAACTTTTATCAATGTAATAATCATCTACAAAAAATACAATTTTTTAACATTACAAATTGTTTCAAATTATGACATAAAACAATTTTTTTTCTTATGATTTCTTCAAGAAATAAATATATTACAGTATGACGAAATATATTGGAGATTTTCAAGTTAATGAGGCGGAAACATATTTCCAGAATTTTGACCAACCACAATGAAAGGTTCAATTGTAACTACCAAATATTATATTATTCATTTTCTAAGTTTAAAAATGTCTGTTGATAGCCCAGTGAGGTTAACATTTTTGAGATTCTAGTAATATTTGCTTTCAGTTTACCAAATTCCCCATATACTGAGATATTGGTGGTTTTTATTTTTCTGGTGTAGCTGAGTAACATCAAAGCAATGCAAGTCGAAAAGGCCAGAAATAGTAGAGAAAGCTAAAAGTCTTTTATTACACAAAGAATAACTTTTAAAAAATTGATACATGAAAATTCATAGTTTAAGAGGATACAATGAAAGTCACAAAATTGTTAGCGGAAAATGAAATTATATATTTCAATTAGGTCAAATTGTCAGTACACTATAACTGGTTACTTACAATGTCTGTATGTCTCTACCATATGATACTAAAGTATAAATGATTCTTTAGACTATGAAGTACGTCAACGAATATAATATAAATTTACGTTAGATGATCTTTTACGAAACACAAGAAGGAGGTAAAATCTATTTAGACGTTTGACCTGAGCATCTTATGAGATGAAAATATGTAACTCACAGAAGGTTGAATTAAAAAAAAGTTTAACACAAGAAACCCTGCAAATACTACAGCCCGCAAACGCCGTTACTAAAGATAAAAAAATGAGGTAAATTTGTAAACTAGTTACGGAATCCCTGTCTCATCCGAGCGAACGCTTTACTGAGTAATTGGAAATTTCAATTACGCACGTGTAAACACAGAGATTCATTCACATAAAATCCAAAGTAAATTAAAGTGTGCCGCTCATATTCCGAAGTAATTTGTGTTTGTGTTCAACTACACAGTTTCTAACGACAGAAGAGTTTCCATTTCACAAAAAGCGTTTAGTGTTTCAGCTGATTCTTGCAGGTATGAAGTGCCAGAAGTTGTCATGAAAACCAACAGACATTCATTTCATTTTAGAAGGGAGAGATAATGTGACGTGTTGAAGTGTTTGGCTGGAAAATCTATTTTGTGCGGCAGTTGCTCGTCCTTTTAATTGAAAATGAAGAAATTCCTAATTATATGAAATAAAAGTTTCATCAAAAAAATAAATGTGTGAAATGGAAAGGACTATGATTCTTCTAATTTATACGCAATATTTGATCTCATCATAATATATCAATAAGAAATAGTATTCGTGATCTACATTCAGCCGATTAAAATTCACACTATATATAATTATTTTTAGGTGACAGGCTACATGAGGGTGATTCATAAACTTTAACATACATTTAATAGCATAGGATGGGAATTTGAAAGGGGGATACGGAAGGGAGTGGAAGGCTGTCAGTGGTTGACTAGGACCCCCGAAATTAGTTTAAGTATCCTACTCGGCATACACCTGAAAGAGATGCAGGGTAAACCCTAGAACACCTGCATCAGGTAGGCCGGACTGTTGGGTAATCGTCTCTTGTCCTTCCTAATGACGAGAGAGGGTATCTGTGGGGTCGCAGAATTCCCCTCTCTGTGCCTCGATCAGTTTAGAAGGCAGCTGGCTTACTGATCCAATAGGATCAGCAGACAACTCTTACCGTATGCCCAAGGTCTTCGACCCCAGCACAAACGGTGCTTCGGCATGTGAGAAATATAAAAAAAAACAGAGATTACGAGGCATTCCCAACGCAGTTAGGTGATCTCCCCAGTCAATCTGGGGAGAAATACCTGCCAGAGAAAACTCCTTCAAGCATCCCTTTCCATCTATGCTCAAGGTCTGTGACTCCGGAACATACATCTCCAAAGAGAGATAAAAATGAAAACGGAGAATATTATTGGAGGCTTTCCACCATAACGTTAAAATAAAGACTGGGAGGATTGCCATATAACAATATTCATGTGTGGTTTATGTACTTCTGCTTTTTTTGTTCGAGGTTAATTGTAAGCAACTGCCCCGGGTTATTTCCATTTTGTAGGTTTTTGAATAATAATAATATATTTGAGGTTGCTATAAAACCCAAGAGAACGTTGTAACTAGTCCTTACGTCCCTGAATACTTAAAAGGTACCATTTTCTCCCTTGTAGAGAGGTCTGTGACTGTAAATCGGGGAAGGGGCAACACGCCTGCTGATGGTCCAAAATCACTACCATCATACTTTTATAAAGAAGAAACCCCTGATGAATAGCGCGAGACAAAATTATCCCCTATTTTTAGTTATAGTAATGATTCAGAGTAGTAGAATGTGGCTATTTATAATGGAGGGAGGTGGTCCGTGTAGTTCCTTTCGTTATTAGAATTATAGAAAATATACAAGAGGATACACGTATTAATATGGTAATTTTATTTTAGATTTTAATCCCGAGGTAGTTTCAATTGAACAACACGGGTATGTATGTGTGTGATGGAAACATCTTGTAGTATCCTCTCATAACCTACTAAAGGAAAAAGAAAATGTTACTGCTTTCGGCGTCGTTCGATCAACCAATTCCCAATTTGAGCGGCATCGACAGGAGTTGAAGTGTGGATAGTAGTCAGGTAAGTATAACGTGTTCTAGGAAGTGGAGATACAGGAAGGGAGGAGGATGTAAAACATTGAAAGGCCGTCTCCTGCCTCCAAAGTGAAGCCCAGGAAACAAGAATAGGGCGAAGTCTCACCTACTGCATCTCCACGCATTATTACTGGTAGAACGTATGCAGGGAGAGCGTTATGCATAATACACAGTCTGCTTTACAGACCCCCTGCAGGCAAGCGCCTCCAATTTGATGTAAAAACTAAATAAATAAAAATGGTAAAATCTTAGTTTGTTAATACCCATGTATAAAGAGGAAAGCACAGCTACTACTTACAATATTTTGCTCTCACTTAACATTAAAATACACGTCCGTCCTTCCCTTCTATATACATCCAGCCTAATAATCTTCTCCAGCTGTGATTTAACAGCAATTTATTTTAATGTTCCTTCCCCCTTTCACCCCAGATCACTCTAATCCTTTCTCTAGGTTTTAGTTAGTTACTTAGTTTTACTGTAAGAAATAATAATAGAAGAATTTTAATAAAAAACAATTTTGTAAGTTTGTGAAGATGTACTAGAAAACATGCCAATTATGTTCTAATTAATTAATAAAGAAAATAAAGTCGGGGTAAGGCTATATGATTGCATTAGAGCTGATCGTTGACCGGGGTTCAACCATCCAGATGTAAACGAAGTTTCATAATGTGTAGATTTATTCCAAAGAAGAGTAGAGACTTCACAAGGGAGCAGCAAAGAGCTACCTGATTAACAAGTCTCAAAGACACCCTGACGCCCGGGAGTTGGCTAACGACGAGGCTGAGTTTGAGGGGGCTAAGTACGAAAAGTGTTGGCTAAGTAGCGTCCCCTAACTCATTCTGATTCTGGACAAGTCCATGTGGTCAGTAATTTGCACTCTGTCGCGCCTGTATTCTATTTGTGCTGTAATGGCGAAATACGTCATAATGTCGCAACAAAGTCACCTGAATATAAAAATCTATAACTTATTAGATCCGTCACATAATTATGAAAGTTCTTTGTTAGTAGTTTTAGTTGGAGTTCTCAACTGATCCCATCGAAAGAGATTCACGTGAGCACATACTGATCATCTTACCGTCTTCCAAGGTTTGTGCCACAACTTCTTCAGAAAGAGGCCCAGGACCGCGGCTGTTGAACGCCTGCACTACGATGCCATATTTACAGAATTTCTTCAAGTTGTCCAAATAGTACTCTTCTTTCCCTGTGCCCCTCCAGGATACTGTGGTAAAGTTGTAATTTCTTTTAACATCAGTGTCTCTGAAATAAAGACAATTTCCAGAAAATTTTAATATATTTCACCACAGCATCACAACTTTGCGGTATTCCGCAGTTTGATATCAATATTTGTTGAGAAATGCTTATGTTAAAATGTTTCTGAATTTTCATAATTAACTGTATACATAAATTTAACAGACACATCTGTTCAGTTCACGCATAGATAATCCGTCCAGTTATCGTTTCTCCTCAATTGATAAACAGGCACACGATTGAGCTGAGACCAATTTCAGAATGAAATAACCCATAAATTTGGAGCACTGTCTCTGTTGTCCCAGCACGCACAATGTTATCACCGCTGCTTCCCTATTTTCTGTAGCTAAATTGCAGTTTCCAAATTTCCATGTACGCGAGTGAATATGTTGCTAAGTTTCGATGTAATTGCTAGTTAAATTATAGTAATTTAACTTTCTGTTATTAACTAGTAAATTGCTTCGTTTGATATTTTACATTTCAGCATGTGATGAGTAGGCATTCAATTAGTTATGGAGCGCAAAAATGGAACTCTCTCACGGCCATGTTGTTTCATAAACGCTGACATTTTCGATATAATTGTGTGAAATACGCCGTTGAAAATCAGAATTCTTTCTATAGCAGAAAAACTGGACGTATTCATAAAATAATGGTCTTAAAATACTGGAAACCTATATATCAGTCGTTTTGAAATTATTTATTAGGTTCTTTAAATGTTAAGACCATTAATAGAATAGAAAAAAAATCTGCAAACTCAAAATACGCTTTTAAGCATAAAACATGAGAAATGAACAATTTTTCATCTTTCTTTAATATACCTGATTGACTTTGGGCGAAGATTTGCTTCACTCTTTTTCGTTCTTGCTTAAAATAATAATCATATTTTGACAATTTAATGTGCCGTTGAGGATTTGTCACCAATTACTGCTGAATTAGGTAGCTTAAATATTTCTTTTCAGATAGAAAAACAGTTCGTAATAAATTGATTAACTACTTATTGGTAAATTTGTCTAAATTGATAATAATGAAAGGAATTAGAAAATGAAATCCGGTTGCTTTAAATAATTAAGTGTATGCATTAGTCATCCAAAGTGAAGAACAGCAGAAATATGATCCTTACAAACAAAAATTACACTCGTGATGTGCATTCAATTTTTATAAGAAATACAAACATTAGAACTATGTAAAAAATTAAAGATTTTGAATTGATTAATTTTTCGAATTGGAAATACGGATGTTAATTAGTTTCAACATTCAAGTCACCAGGTGTAGTATTTTAGATATCGTTTTGTTAAAAACATGCAATGAAGTAAATTCTTTTTAAGACCAAGAATTGATGCGGAAGTGCCTGATATATATTCTGAATGTATCGGAAGTACGTAAACATTTTTAATTCTATTATGTCTTGGAAATAACTTTGCTTTTCTGGAAGTGACGTTGTTTAGTATAGTCATGTTTTATAAATTTTAATATAAATCCAGATGTTTTCATATCATTATTGATGAACTCAGGTACTGGGAAAGTCTTCATGCACGGTGATTTTTTGTTGCAGTATATATTACATCTAAATATATTACATATTTAATGGCTACTCAGTAATTAAGTTTTATTTTCAGACTGCCATAGCTGTTTTTTATACGAGCGCCAGGTATGCCATTAAATCAATGGTTTCCTTTTCAGAAATGTATCATAAAACATGTGAAATATTTAAAGGCAAGCTCACACACAATCTGCTTCAAGTGTTAGTTGAAACGGTTTATTTTCGAAGTTAAGATTTCATTTCAAAGATCATAATGTTTAGTGTTTCTATTGTGTCAATTAAATTTTGTTCCACAATGATGAGCTTCGTGTAATGACTGTTTTGAAGTATTGTTGTAGTTGGTAAGTTCAATTGAAGTTTTAATTGAGTAACATACAAACATTTTCAATTAAATGAACATGTCGATGTCGTTTGGATGTTAAGAATTAATTATTAAAGGGGATAACAGTTTTCCAACCCTACATCTGATACATGCACTGGAGACTCAAACTGTGTGCGGTTTCCTCTTCCCAGAAACCTCAACCTGGGCTGCGGTCGAAAGAAATCCGGCTCATATAAATCAGGGGAAAGGATTTGAAATATGTGAATACATTGATTCTTCTAACTCGCTGCACTGTAGTTCCGAGAACTGAGTAAACTCGAGTCAGGTTAAGCAAATTGACTGTGGACGATTCCCTTACACACACAAATTTCATTCCCGGTCAAGCCAGACCAGATTGACGTCACTCATTCGCAAGAAGATAACACACATTGTCGTACAAGCCACTGAAGTATTAAATATCTTCGAGCAGATAAATAAGTTTTTAAATAGTAATAGAGAAACATTACTTTGGGCCAATTCATTTATATTTATTAACATAACCTCTCTTGAGCTCAATACAATACGCCCAACGTTTCTTAGAATTTTCCAGGTTGTCCGAAAAGAAAGTTTTGGGACTGTCCTCAAAATAAACGTTGTTCCACGTTACTGTTTTTTCACGATGAGCCTTTTTTGTTTCAGGTTTAATAAATACAAAATAGGTAGAACGGGCTATATTTGACAAATATGACAAAAAATTGAACTTTTATTTGTTCAGCAATAGATACTGAATTGTCATTATAGAGAAGCCCTTTCTTCTAGCATCAAATGTGGATGTGCTTCTCAATTTATTGTCTTAAGTGGAAAAAAGACGGCGCATGAGTCTCTATTTAATGTTCGTCCCTTTTCTAAATGTGAATAATTTCACGTTTATCCAACTTTTTCAGAGCTGACTAAGTTTTCTTGTCTCTGGACTGTAGCATTGGATCTACGTGTCGTGAGGATCACAATGCGAGAGCAGAAAATCATGGACCGAATCGACTACACACGATTGTATTCATTCTTCGCTGTGAATAAACGTAGCACCAATCTTGTGGATATTTCTTTGAGAAAATTTTAAATGCTTAATTGAAATCAGTGAAATAAGCTTCCAACCTCAAAAAGTTTGCGCAGCTTTACTCGTAGGTCAATAATTACCACATCCTAGATTTCGTCGATTGTTTCTTGCGTAGTCAAATACAATTGGGGCCAATAACGATTCTCATAGGCTGTAGATGTCTGACCTCGTTAGAACCCATTCACTCATTCAGAAACGATTTCAAACGCTGGAGCAGATATGCATGGAACTTTATCCATCATGTATTTGATTTATTTAGATGTTTTCCTTTCAAAATAAAATATTTTTCGAAGTTTGTAAAACAACGGTGACTATTTACTTTGACTGATAGTAAAAACGAAACTATGCTTTTAAAAACGCTGAAATTTTGACACAAGGTCATTGAAGGTTGGTACTTATCAGAAGAAAACTTCCAATGGCATGTCTGAGATTTGAAGTCCATATTGACTTACCACTGTCATCCTCAGTACCTCTGCCCTATAACCACGCCACTGTGCCCAGAGATTAAGTCACTGTAGTGCCTGTAATATTTTTTTTTTACAAGGAGTGCTTTCTGTGACCAACTCCGTCATCCCCACAGTCACGACCTCGAAATTAGGAGGATGAGAATTTCAAGTGAATCCTGCTATGAATGGATAGATAGTACTATCAACTAGGGGATGCGGCAGGGATGCAGGTAATAGGCACCTGCCTTGCCCAGACGGTTAGGAAGGGCGGTATTCACGCCTCATTTCTTACATTGTGGTAATATTTAACTTGTAGTGATATAGAGCGTCGTCCGTCACTATCGTAGCACCACGAGAAATAACATTTCTCAACCACTGCCCTGTTCTTGTCTTCGTGGTAATCTCACTTTTATTTCGATATAAATACCAACGGAGGTGATTTAATCCAACCACTGGAACATCCTGCATAGCAGATAACGACGTAGTTTCGTTTTTCTAACTAGGAAGCCAGGGTGTATATTTTCGAGTCATCAATCCAACCCTCTTTTAACTGTCTTTCTCAATGATCGTTTTCTTCCCCATAAAATAAGTGTTAGACAAAACCACATTGCGCATTTTACGATGAAGCTAATGATAGTTTCTCAACCAAGATAATCCTGCTTCGAAAAATTTTGTACATAAAACCGAGCCACGTATTGCTCGTTTTAGTATCTACTAAATGAACTGGATTCTTTTAAAGAATTCATTAATTTATATATGCATTGAACGTCAACTATTTTCTCATTTAACATCCCATCATGTTCACTGAATTTGCTACTTTCCTGGTATTTCTATTGAATGTTTTGTGGTTTTTTTACATGTCTTGACCGTCAGCTCCAGAAATCTTCAAAAATTCATAAACTTGTTACTATACATTTTTTTATTTGTAAAAAAGTGAATACGGTTGTTTAGCCACGCCTATGCATAATTTCATATTAAATATATTTACACCAGACATAGCTGATATCTTGCTCTACAATTCACTAAATTATAGATAGTTTGGTGTCAGTTTTCTTGTAACAATGGCGTTGAATTGATATATATTAAATATTTTACAATAAAATCATAAATAAAATTAATCGAAGTTTAAACTTTAGGAGTCCAGTACGTAAGTAATAAGGCGTGAATATGGCCTATCACAATCCTCTACGTCCCAGTCACACGATCTATGGAGCACAGGGTGCCGAAAGCTTTGGCTCGTTTTCTTGTTTATTCATTTTGAAACGTGTCGGCATTTTTGCACACCCATCCTAATTTCGAGCTTGTTTGTTCTGTAAGAAAGCTTTCAGATTTCACGAAATAAATACCGTATACAGAATATGATTGCGTTACGCCCTGGTTGAAGAACCGTGGTGAAGCTTACCCGATCTGTCGGAAGCCGACGTAGTGTCCGAGCAGCGGTCCGTTCCAGTGCTCCTGGAGTGGCGGTTCCCAGGCCAGCAGGAGCTTACTGGAGCTGACGGCGTCCACAGTCACGTGGTGCGGGGGCGCGGAGGGCGCCTCCTCCTCGGTGCGCACGAACAACTCCTGGCTCGCCGCACCCGGACCCAGGGTGTTCTCGGCGATGACCCTTACGCTGTACGTGGTGGCCGGGTGCAGCTGCGAGATCACCGCGGAACTCTGGCTGCCGTCCACGGCTACCTCCTGCGTCGGGCCTTGCCACGAGTCTGGACAAACGCGCGTTCAGAGGGCCACATGGCCTACAAAACATTTGCTCGCACAGGCACCAATCCGGAATCGGTACGGTATCCATCTGCTCTATGAAAATTTGGAATATCGCACCTGGGACGCTAGGCTGCCGAAATGACAGGGACGAACTTACGGAGCCGTTCAAATCTAACCCTACGTGAGGACCGGGATGGATAAATTAAAACTCTGACAATTAAAATACATATGCTACAAGAGGAATGAATTAAACACAGAAAAAATATTACGGAGTTTTTAGGTATTAATGGCATGAAAGAAAATTTTTCCTCCCTCTGCAAGGTATCTAAAGAGTAATTCTACATTATATACTGTTTCCAAGTTAGAATACTCACACCCCTCCCTTGTTATTAGTTTACAGTTACACCTAATGAGCATCCGTAAAAGAAGTAAACTTCCAGACCATTGTAGTGTATAGCAAAATAATGATTTGCAAGTCTCTGACTAAACTATTTATGAAGTGCTAACCATTTGACCCTTAATCAAGAGGTTGTTGAGAAGGGGAGTCGGAAGGCCCGGATTTGCCAATGTTAGAATAAGTACCTTTTCCTCTGAACTTGTTATTGATACGGCACTTAAATTTAAACCTTATTGTATTTGTGTGGAGGCAGACTAAATAATTTTAATTGTTCCCAAAAAAGAAACAATTAAAATTCTAAATAATCATTTATTCTACTTCCCTTCACATACAATAAATTTACAAATAAGCTATGAAAATTTCAGTACTATATATATAACGATTTTCGAGAAAATGGTACCTAAAATCAATATTTTACCATTGTCAAGATAGAGTCTTTCGACTCCCCTTAAAGAAGCTTGAAGAAACTACATATTATGTGGGCAAAGGATTAATTGTTTCCGCGGGAATGTTTTTTTATATGAAATATATTGTCTTTTAAGGCCAATACTTGTCGAATAAACATGCTGTACATAATGTGCTTTGAGTGTTGCGTTCGAGGAAGGGCGCTCTGTTTTTTTTGAAGACGAGTCAATATGATAGTACCAAAGCTATTGCAATAAGGGAAGTTGATCGCAAGGTAATGTGGGGTAGGTGACTAAAAATCACCATCATGTGGTATCTATAAGGACCGTCAAATTTTTTCGCATTAATGATACTTTTTGAAAGTATCTGAACTTATAACAATTGGAGGTGAAGCGTGGTGCGAAAAGCCTAATTCTATTGATGAAATAAAAAGAAGAGGGTTTATAATTTGGTTTAGTCCCATGTACGAGAATATGTGTAATAGGTTCTATGAAATATGAAACTGTGATGAACGACTCTACTTATATCAGGATAAGAAGACCTTTATGGACACTTGAAATGTGTACGTTGGGAGATAAGTGAGTATTGTATGGGTGACATAATGAGCCACGCTCCAAGATTTTAAAAAGGACAATTTTTAATTCTTCGTGACTGGAAGTCCGCAGATACTGTTTATGAAATTACACTGCAGTTTAGTTTACCGCCTTAACTGAGCCCACATTACACCCGCTTAGTCTAGAGAAGAATTTGACTAACGAGGTTGACATTGAAGAAGATCTGTGAGCATGGAAATTCCGATTCCGGAGTCGCGCCCGTCGGGAGTTGTCGCGTACCTTGGGTGGGGTTGTAGCGGACCACGTAGCGCGTGATCGGGCTGTTCCCGTCCTGGGCCGGGCTCCACGCGATGCTGATCCTCTGGCTGCTCTGTTCCTGGACGTGAACGTTCGTGGGCAGAGCCGGAGCGTCTGTGTGTGCAGGAGGAACGCCAATCACTTACAACAGTCAACCACATGCGTCGGGTACTAATTTCATATGACATCTGATCGGCCTGAAACGTTTCAGTTTCAGTATTTTCAATAGTGTTTTAAATTAAAAGATTTACAAATCAATGATTGTTGCTCTAGGCGACGATGTTTGTAGGCACACGAGGTTTCTCAATATTATTAACCAAATTATTAACACCATTCCAAGCTTTGCATCTTTTAAAAATGTTAACCCAACAAGTACTACGAAGGTATTTCAGAAAAGATAAGTTTTCGTTCTTCAAGCCGGGCAGACATTGGGAAAAAGTACAACGTAACGACGAACAACTTCGCCAGGCATGTAGTGTTTATGTCGTACAGAATTCCGTTGGCGAGAAGGTTTCTGATTGGTTCCCGTTGACAGGATTAGCCTGACATTGTGGACTCAGGCTGATCATCCCTTTCTGTTGTCAGCATTCAGCTTATCACTGTTTCGTGGTCTACTGACTTTTTGACCAGTAGAAGATCATCTCAACCATCAATTAAGTTATTTTAAGTTATAATTCTCTTCTTTCAAAAGATATGTTTGAGACAATTTTAATTTCACTATGTTAAAAGCCGAGATGCTTTGTAATTCTTCTGTACGTGTTAGATGGAACAATTGCTGTAAAGTGTTCCTATTATCACAAGCGACGAACGCCATCGTAACCTTAAATCGCTTAATGGTTTAAAAATACTTTGTGAATCGATTTTCCGCAACTCAAACATTGTACTCTTTACGTTGCAATTGAAATGTATATGTAGCAATACATGTTGAAAATGCATATGTAGCAATACATGTTGAATTATAAATTTTCAATCAATAGCATGAATCGTCTTCTTTTTGCACATGGCCTATGTCAAAGCGTAAATAGTCACTTTAACTCGCTTGGTTGAGTAAGAGCTATAATTTGTTTTAGCTACACTATAACATGCATATTAATAAATTTTCAGTATACTACCCAAAAGTCAGAAATATATTACAAATTCAAATTTTCATCAAGCAAAACGTTTCACTCCTAAGTTTAGTTATAAATAAATATGAATATGTATTTGATTTATAAAAATAATTCACCCATAATAAATAATAGTAAAAAATCTTTGGGATACATTGTTTTACCATATTTAGCAAACATACAATACAAATCAATTAATCTGCTCGTCAATTAAGCTAATAAGAAATATTTGGAACATAGAATTATTTAAATTTTGTGTAAAATTTTACAGATGTTTTAAAACTATTTTGATAGAAAAAATGTTGAACAAAATTAAGTGTCAAAATTAAGTAGTGCCTGTTATACTGTATATTGGTCAGACGAAACGTAAGTTTCAAACTAGATTAAGGAACAGTTTGAAAATTTAATGCAGCATTTGGAAAAGAATCTGTCTTAAAAATTAGCTCGGTTGCTGGATAAAGAGCTTCATATTTGTGAAATATCAATTCAATAAATGTAAAAACAGATAAAATAAATTTTAATTCCGTAGGCTGTATATTAGTTAGTTTTGGATATACTTTCTTGAAAATTTGAAGTTTAATTCTTGTGTTTTATAAAAAAAGAATACAGGTTTTGTGATCTGATTGGTATTATTTTCCCTCATTTTGGCCGTCAACGTTGTGTAAGCAGTTAAGTGTTTCTGTTTAACGGTTTTTAAATTATTTTCACGTTTTAAACGTAAGTAACCTCGTTGTAATAAATTCATGTATGTTTTGTAAATTAAATGTGTATTATAATGAAAGTTTGTGGCAATCGCCATTTTATTTCGTCACTGGCTGAGTAATTTTCCAACTGGAGACATCAAGGCGAGACAGCGGCGACCCGAACGTGTCAGACACACCGTTTGTCGGATTAAAGAAAAATTACCTGAGCCCAGTTCCTTGACCCCGGGAATTTTGAAGGACAGATCCCCCTCCAGAAATTAGGAGAAAAACCACGGGTCAAACTGGATTTTTGATTGTGACTGGGGGTCACATGATCCTCATGTTGGGAGGAATGAGAGAGAGAACTTGGAAAGATGGAAGTAGGAAATGGAAGCAGTTGGGGATGAACATTCGAATAGGGAAGAAGTATGGAGAGTGCTTGGCGTTTGAGCCACGGCACGAGAGTAATTTGAAATTGATAGAGTTGGGAAATAGTCACCGAAGAAGAAGCTTGAGAGAAGAGATTGTGGTAGTTGGGACATGGCGGCTATAAAATAGAGTATGGCCATAGGATCAGAGAGAGAGAGAAAGAGACAGAGAGGCGACAAGAGTTTGTCGCGAATCAGAGAAGTCTTTTAAGTCTCGAGGCAAACCGAAAGAAGACAGCAGTATGTGGAAGTCCGTTCACCTAATTCCCTGGACTGGAGTACGGAGACCAGGGGTGTGTCTGTGCCCCTGCCTAAAATGCGAAATGACTATCGTTCTGCTGCGAAAATCCCCACATTTTTTACCCTTATTAGATTGAGTCTGATGCTGAGCTAGTCGTGGTAAATTTTAATTGGACCCTACGTTTTTGTACTTATTGTTTATTTTTGTAATAAATTTAATTTGTTTAAAATCTAACCTTAATACTTGCTTATAATTTAAATTAAAATCCAACCCCTTCCCCTCAGTATAACTTAACAGTACATGTATTTATATATAATTATTTATTTGTAGAAAGAACTGAAGAGGTTCCTAAACTTAGGGATGAAACGTCATGTTTGATGAAAATTTAAATTTGTAAACTTCTGATTTTTGGCTAGTTGGATTGTAATTTATTTAATAGTAGAGTGATTAAGCTGTCTATTTCATTATTATTATAATGTTGGAACGCACGTTCCGATGCCTATCATCATCATGGAGAAGGTGTTGCTATTATAAAAGCTGCCGCTAACGTGGCGACTTCTGATTGGTGTCCCGCCACCGCCGTCACATGGAATGCTGTTGTTTGTCAAACACTGCTGATCAAACTTTTCCTCTTATCGTCTGCTAGCAAATTGCCGTTATACTCAAGTTTGAACCATAATTGCAGAAAACAATGGCAGGGTATTTGGTATACGCCATTTGTCTCAAGAGCAACATTATCCTTTCAGTAAGGTTTTTCTTCATATTGGACTGGGGCTTCGAAACAGCCTTTGTCTAGAATACGGCCCATGTTTAATTTTGTCTGAGGCAGGAAGGCCATTGTTATTAGCTTAGTTTCATTCTGGATATTTGTCTTGAGCTCATATTCGTCCGAGCTAAAAATGCGATCAAATTTTCTATTCATAGAAACTGTAACGATGCTACCCGCAGACATGAACCTGACGTAGAAATCAGTAGCCTCATTAATCGTGAACAATCATTTAATATACTCTTATGATTGCCTGTCTACAAGACGCATTCTCAAAAACTAATTAGAATTCTTCTCCAATATGAAATTTGCATTATCACAAAGCAATATTATTGTGCACGTAGTTCTACGTGCACTCAGATAAGCTGCATCTTTTATCGAAGTAATTTTAACTATTCACCATTTAATTCGTTTCCGTTTCTCTGGTGAGATTTTTACTTGTTTTATCGAGTTGGTTTCGGCTAAAACACACAAAATTTCCCTGATTGTGCTGGAATAATTTTAAATTTTATTATATTAACACACCGTTGGTAGGATTCGGCATCATTTCGTTCTTGGAAAATAGACGAGAACTTGACTTGAATCCATAGAAAGCTGTTGAACTTGCAACGATCTTTTCAACTATAAATTCGATAATCTATTGTTTTCACAGAACTTTCTAAATTCCAAGTTAATTAAATTTTTAACGGAAAGTAATAACGCTGTAGAAGCTAATTTCTTTTCTGACCTCGTGGTTGAGAAACTTTGTTCTGGTTATTTTTAGAACTTAAGCTTTATTTCTTCTTCCTTGTTTTATGAATTATTTCAATGTGAGTTACCAATCTCTACGTTGATTTTTGGTACGATTTATTCAAACATAATATTGAAATCACAAATATGATGGTAACTTAGTATAACTTCCTAATATAAACAATATTACTCCTTACACTCGTCGCCTTAACGTGTCCACATTATGAGTCAGTTATTAAATTATTATTTTTTAAATATTTTATCGATGGAACTCTATAGAGCGTGTTTGATTTTTAAAATTCAGCAATATCTGCACAAGATTTTGTAGGAATAGTTAATTTATTTCGTTGCATTCCATTTGTAACATTGATTTGGGTCTCAGACCATAACTTATCGGTATCAACGAAATATTGCCCTGATTTTTATAGTCTTCAATTTCTTGCTCACACTCATGGGACTTCAATAATTGTCCTCTTATCCTTAAGAATTCCTAAATTGCACAGAAGAAGTAGACTATTTTTTCCCTTACTATTTCTTAAAATGATTTATTGTTGGAATTTTTATGGATTTCATTCACCTTAAACGTTGTAATCTACAAACGGGGAAGACTGAAATGCAGACGAAAATTATCGTAATAATTTTGATGGCATTGTACGTTTATTTAAGATTCCGCTGCCAAAATTTCCTTCACTAGCAAGAACTCTTTAGTAGTCGCATATTAATAAAATTTTACTGATGTGCTGTGTTCTACAATTCGCACTTGGAGCGACAAGTTACATTTCGTTTTTCAAATCTTCATGCATTTCTCGAAAATACACAATATAAACAAATGAAATACCTCCCTTTAAATAAATATTTTGAAAGAATCGTGAGTAACGAGAAAATTATTGAAAATAAAAATTCTTAAATTATTCACAACAACCACCAAATGATCTTTATCTATATAACGTGACTCTTTAATAAAATATTAAAATTTTAGGAATAATTTTAAATCGGCTTCCCGTGTTTAAATTTGAAGTCATTTGATTATGCGTAAGGTTTCTTTTAATTTCTTTCACTCAGGTGGAAACTATTTTGCCTTCAATATTATTTCGGTAATAGAACAGTAACAAGTTGCTTTATAACCCACCACTCCTATTTCCCTTAAAATATAATTCACATTAAGTTAGTAAAATGCAAAGGGTGTTTGTGACGTGATATTTGAATAATATCGTCAGAAAATACTCTAATTTCTATTCGGATGTGTTCATGATTGTGCAGTAAGTCGTAAATCGAAACTTGAAGCAAACGATGGCGCGAATTATTATCCCAAAATGCAATACGATAATGATGCATTAAATTATTTAGTGTTATAGGTCTTACTGTGAACATAATTATAAATAAGTACTTTCGGTCATTACAAGCTAAACAAAAATAAAAACATTTCGAAATGAAAAGATTATATTTGATTGTTTTATTACCTTGAACCAGAAGGTGCATAGTGGCCTGATCGTGGCCGTATTCATTTCTTGCAAAACACGTATAAATTCCTCCGTCTTCACTACGAACCTGTTGTATCATTAGTTCTGAAGTCAGTCCTTCAGGTGTCGTGATATTCTTCACACTGTAGTGCAAAGAACGGTAAGTTGATAGAAATATTAATTTTTTTAAAAAAATTGGCATTTCATTCCAAGAATGATACGTAAGACAAGGAAGAATAGAAGAAATAACCAAGGAATGAAAATAATTTAAAAATATAAATTTAAATCTAATTATTTTCATATGACAAAATAAAATTGTAACATTTTTATAATATAATACTTTTACTTTTCAATTCCGCGTTAAAGAATCCAGGAATGTCTATTCTAATTTCGAATTCCAAAAGTTCATAAATATTTGTGAATCAGTGCTAATACAAAGTTATTTCCTTAAGTAATAAACAATATTCCCTTGAGAGCTCATGTAAAATTAGTTTAATTGATACACTCTTATATAATACTTAGTTGTAATAATAATGGAACTCAACATCACTAGACTCATCTTTTTGATGTTTGTAACATTTGAAGAAAATAATATTTTACATCAAATCGTTAACAGTTTTTCTTAAATGCGTTAAAATGTACAGAGTAAAATTGCCATACCGTGTACTGTTAATTTTTTTTAAAAAGAATAAGTATGCACACTAATTATCTGTACCGATTGGTGATGAGGTATGCATTATAATAATTAATTAACAACTAATTTATAGTTTTACTGTTTCTGTAGGTTGATTATATGTGCTAAATTTTACATGTAACGCTGCATTTGAGTCATATTGGTCGTTGCTCGTGACATCACTAGTGACGCCATCCCTGTCACTTTACTTCCACCCATGGAACCTCTTCTAACCTGACTGCTTCCACTGCGTGTGTGTCTGCCAACTTCATGCAGAACAACAAACAATTCAGTAGTATCTAGCTTTAGCGATGAATATTGGCGGCAAAATTCTGTCAAACGAACATGTTACTTGGAAGACTGCTTTTGTGAGTGGTTGGACAAAAAGTTATCAAGTGGCAGAACATTAATAAAAAGTTCAAGCGGTTTTTTGTACGTACTATAAAACAGTTTTTTAGAAACTGAATATATGATATTGAATAAACATTATTATACATGTCGATTATTATTAATACACCGTCGCAAACCTCTGGCGCCTGTCAGAGCTAACCGTGACTAATTATGTTAGGATGATATCTGAAAGTGGAAGAACATAGCGTCGTGCAAGAAATGGGTTCCATTGTGCTATATATTATTTATAAATAACTGAATCAATCGTAATACTAAGTTCTTCATAACAAACGGGTATACGAAACGATTATTGCTATTTATGCTTTTGTATTAAAAGGTCAGCAATATTTACAGTAAGGATTGTCTCAGGCATCCTGTTTCTTCAACCCACTGCAAAATAAATTAAAAGATTTTGGTTTAGATATTTATAAAATAATTATATTTTAGAAAGGTTCTGAATGCTGGAGGTACAACCTGAAATATTTGTCTGTCTTAGGGACAATGCAGACAATAGGAATAGGGACCTCAATCTGTAGAAGTGCGTTTCCCTTTAACAGGCGACTAATTATATACTATTTGTCTGGATTAAGAATGCGGGATTAAGAAAATTATCCCAGCTCTCGGTGATGGGACTGCACATTTGTAATTGTTTCCAGTATTTGGACCGGGGGTGTGACGTGTAGTAGGACACGATCCCGGCCCTTTGTTTCAGAGGTGGGACTTTACTTTTGCACTCCCTTAACTATCTTACTTGTTTTCTGCGGTACCCGATATGATGATTATAAATGGAATTTAAATTCTAAACCATGAATAAATTGGTCATATACCACTATATAGAGAGTATTTATAAATACTTAGTAAAAAACATTAAATTAAACCTCCTCCTTAAGGGTTCAAGACCGTGACATAATAATGAGACGACAGCGTGATATGATCATTAGTAAGACGATAGATGACAGTATCCGCATGTAGAAAAGAGGAGAGAAAACTGTCTGACAGTACATAAACTGAAAAATATTTTGTAGTTAATACGTTTGTCTCCAAAAAGAACAAGAAAAAATATTTGGAGATGAGAGAAAGAAATATTCGAGATTGTGCATCTTCTGAGATACATTAACGAGATCATATGAATAAATTTTGTTGAAATACAGCTGATTAATTATTTATGTTAACGTTATTACACGCAAATGTTTTATGAATGCTGAGAAATAGAACGAACTTAAATTTTCTGGAAGAAATGCAAAAATTTGTTGGAAAACAGAAACACTTAATATTGAATCATAAGTGCAATTACATCCTGCAAAAGAATGGATCATTAAACAAAAGTGATTTATACAAGAGTAAATTCTACTGTGAGGTGACCGTGTTTTTGAGAAAGATACGGAGTCTGTGTGTCTGCCGCCATTCGCATCTCCGTCACGTACAACCAGTGGAGACTTTCAGCGTGAGGTTCGACATGTTTGGAAGCACCTCACTAGCACTACGCAAATATATCGATTAAATTTTTAAATACAAATTCGGTACGCGATTATTTTAAGAAATACTAGCTGAAGTAATCGGCGTTACTCGGGTTCACGGAAATAATAAAGGAAGATAAGTAAAGATAAGTTTATCCAGTACTTGAGGGTACACTACATTTGATTTTTTTTGGTCAAGTCCAAACTATTTTCAATCCTATGTTGTGTAAATGGTAAAAAATCATCAAAATGGTAGATTTTTACAGAGAAGCGACATTTTGACCTATTTCTGGTGGTCTGAGAAGAAACGGTCATACGACCGAAATTGTAGAGAATCAAATTTCCAATAGACCCCATGAAATTTTCTAAAATGCTCAATTTTCGAGCTACAGGGTTGGAGGAGTCCCGAAATTGAGTTTTTTTATTGTGTTTTAGTTCGGGGGAAGGGGAAAATAAAAAAATATTTTTAATAGGTCTTGGTGAGACAAAGCGAATAAGACGACTCGATTTTTCAAGTTGAGTTTTACAGACTTCGCTAGAGACGGAAAACCACCGAAAAAACAACTTGAAAAAGTGGAAAAACGGAGGATTGTTGACATTTGCACTTTTTTCACACATATACAGTATTTTTGTCATTAAAGTTTTATTAATTTAATACTTTTACACGCGATTAATGTCGCTATAAAATGCATAATATTTTATTTGCTTTAACAAATAAGCAATTAATAAATATCGAAGGATTTCCCGGTGAAGAGAATAAAGAAAGGTTTTTCGGGTTTCAAACCGGGTAATTCCGTAAGCAGCGACGTTTGGAAGTGCTATCCATCGAAATGTTGCTGTTTACAAGGATTACCCGAATGGAAACCCAACAAACCTTTCTTTAAGCAATTACCAAATATTAAAATTCACCTGACGCGAAAAATAAAACTAAGATACAATTATACATCGTATCGACGATCCAAAAAAATTTATTATTTCTCGGTGATTTAGTTGTCTGCCAACGATTACGACGCGAAATGTTTATAATTTTAAAAATATGTAGTATTTAAAAATATAGGCAACACGCATTCACTTCAGGAGATAGAGATGCGTGTATGGGACATGAAAGCTTTGATGTAAAATGTTTTTCACTTATTTCACATATATAACTTCAGTATATTTAAAAAAATTAAAGATCATGGGCAGCTTCGGGCCCTGAGGAACTCGTAAGTCAAAGTTTGGTCAAATTCGGACCAGTAGTTTGAACGCCTACAGCTGTGAAAAAGGGGTTTAGATATATAGATATGTTACCCCTTTTTTAAAACGCCACCAGGTCATTACAATTTTATAATGTGGCCAAATAAAGGTTCAGAAATACCGTGATTAACAGAAAATTTATAATTAAATGCAAAGATTTTATATTCATTATCATGCAAATAGTTGGGAAAGTTAGTAAAAATTATTAGACAAAGCTAAAATGGAAATGCTAAATATTTATTATTACAAGTTTGAAACTGCACGCATCGTTGAGATTATGTATAGCTTTATATTTGCGTTATAACTTTGGCAATACTGTACCTGAATCGTCCATGCATGTCGATGAAACTTCCTTCCTTCCTCCAGGTGAGAGAGATGGGTAAATCTCCCAAAGCCTGGCACGTTAACACCGAAGAGCTTCCACGACGCACCATCTCTTTCCGAGAACGATTTTTGAAATGGACAGGAGCTGTAAATGTCACAGGTTACCATCATTATTCAAAGCTTTCATTGCGCTCTCCGGCGTCACGCAAGGCCACCATTAATAAGACACGTTTCACAGTAATCATTCACCGTGACGTAAAACTAGTTCCATGTGGGGTGTTAAGTCACGTGGCCCAAAAGTTTAATCCCTTATTCTGAATGTGAATATTAACGAGAATGCTGTTGTATTCATCTTTATACATTGCTTTGGATCAAGTTCAACATTCGGGGAAGGGCTACGTAGGAAATGGGAGACTGAAAACGGATTTTCGGAACACAGTGAAACGAGAAACGTGTTAGGCATTAAGGCTTGAATAAATTAAAGACCAACAACGGTTACATATTTGAACTAAGGCCAACCAGACGTCCTAATGAATTACTCGAATATATTTTATATTACTCGAATATATTTTATAGATAAAAGTAGTTTACAAACTATTATTAAAATGTCACTTAATTTACTATTTTGACATACGTTGTCTTCTTATTTATTTTTTCATAAATTTAATTTAGATTCTATGTTTTCAATTTTATTTCTCTAACTTGATTTATCTATTGTTCATTTTGTAAAAAATATTACAGTTATTGAATATAATATATCCATATTTATTTTTTAGGGGCCTTTGTAGAAAAGCGAAGTTAATAAATATGATTACGTGTACTACTAGGATTTACAGTGATTAGATATGCAGATACGGAAACATGAGAACGATTTATAATTTTTTTTTCATAATTCACTCTTTTAAGATATTAAGTAATCTAAGGAAGTGAAAATGCTTCAAATGAAGCTCAGTAGAGGATATATCTAATTTTAGAAGAAAGACAAGGATGGAAAATGGCAACTGGACCATGGACTCGAACCCAGGACCGCCGGATATCCAGCCGGGCGCTCTACCAACTGAGCTAATCAAAGTCGACGTCCAAGGCCCGATTCAACATCTCTCCATTTCCGTAAACCTAGTGAATTGGTAGGTGAGCCTAGCTTACGGGAGGTCCTGGGTTCGAGTCCCTGATCCGGTTGTCTTTTTTCCATTCTTGCCTTTCTTCTACGATATTAAATAATTTTTGGCTTATAATTACGGGCAATTAAATCAGAATATTCAATATCCTAGAAAAATTATTAAATATTGATACATTTTTTAAATTTATAATAACAATTAACGTCTGTGAATAACAAAATAAAATATAACAGACTTTTACACAAAAATGAGAAATTTCTTTAACATAAAGTAGACGTTTCGGCCATCAATTGTGGTAAACGAAACCAACTGTAGATATAAACACAGAGAGCATACAGTAAGATAATAGCCAAACGATAAACTAACAAAGACAATTTATAAGACCGTATAATTTGTTTAGTTGCAAATTATCATGTTTTATATTGACAGTATATTTATTACTTTTAATATACAACATTTCTGAAAATAATATTTTCTTAAAATTCATTTCCTTGTCAAAAAAATAGCATTTTCAAAATTAAAAGAGTGATTTTGTACCAAAAAAATGTCAGTCATTGGAGAATGTTTATGTAAAGGAAATTTTAAATTGGTTTATTTTCCATAATTCTGATTGATTGAGGTCTCTTGGTATTACCAATGTAGCCAAACGAACAGTTATTCTAAACAAAGAAAGATAAATAACTGACTAATTTCTAGATTACTGAAGTTTGTATTAATAATCGTGTTCCAATGTCTATTTCGAATAATTACATTGTTTTGATCATTTTTCTACCAGATATAAAAATGATATTTAGGAAGTACAATATTTCGGTAATCACTCTTTTAATTTTGATAATGCTATTGTCTTAGATAAAGAAATGAATTTTAAGAAAAGATTAATTTCGGAAATATTGTATATTAAAAGCAATAAATTTATGCCAATATAAAACATAACTCTTTTCAACTAAATAAATTATATGATGACCAGTTAAATTGTCTTTATTAATTATATCTTTTGGACATACTCTGACTGTATGCTCTTTGTGTTTATACCTTCATGTAGACAAGATCCACAATGGATGGTCGATATGTCTATTTATGTTAATTTTTTTGAATATTTCTTCTTTTTTTTGTTGAAGTACCCAATTAGTGATTTATTATTCTAATTTCAATGTTAATTAATGAAACTTTGGGGTATTTATTATTTTATTCTGTTATCGTGGTCAGCTAAATATCACAATTTAAACTAGGAAAGGTATCGGATTATGTTTCATAAGGGTTGCGACATCGGATAATGCCAGAACATTTGGCATTTGGTTTATATTTCAGTTTCTTGTTTGAATTAGATGCTTTACGATTTTCAATTTGTCGTCTATTGGAAGATACAGGTAAATAATTATTTTTTCGAATTGTAAATAAAATGTCACCAGTGACGTTCTGTATTCTAGAGATGCTAAATGATGTCAAAGGATTCGAAATGTACTCGTAGGAAAGAGCATATCTACCACGTACATAGGAAATAACATGATGTTTAAATATTCTGTTTAATCAACGAACTTGTTCTTTTTCCCGTTAGTGCTTTCCCGGCTAACATCAAAAGCAATGGTCAAGCGCTGCTGACTTAAGAGTTTTTGAGTTCCCTACATATTTATTTGTCAACATTACTTAAATAGTGATTCAAATATTTTTATAAGTAGCTTAACATTCATGTATTCCATTCAAATGGTTTAATGTTCGCGTTCATGAAATTTAATTACTTCCACCTGTATTTACAGTTTATTAGGTTAATAATTTAAGATTTGCGTGTCGCAAATTTCTCTAAATTTAATTCGATCCCCAAAAGATGGAATACGGCAACGTGTAACGATCTGCTGCCACCCACGCTAATTCGTTTACGCCAAATCGGTGCGCCCGGCATAATGAAGTCAAATTTATGCGTGGAGAGGGTCGAGGAAATTATTTTAAAATATTTTATATTGCCAAATGTGAATTATTTGAGAACGGTCAATGGCGAAACAATTGTTTATATTCTGGAGCGGAAACAATAACAGCTGAACAAGAAGTTGCGAGAGGAATTGGGAAGACTCCAACTTGCGATATTAAGGAGCAATTCATGGCGGAACCGAAAAAGTAGCCTCACAAACTTACTGTGTTATATCATTAAAAGAGAGTCATAACAACAACATGTTGAAACACACTTTGTATAACTGTTGTTTCCTTTTAAATTTTAGCGTTTAATATTTCCTAATATTACAATAAATAAGCAATAAGTCAGCATTTAAATTGATTACATTTTAATTAACATAAAAACCACGTTTCGACTCCCTTTTGAAACTTCCTCACGCAAAATAGGAAGTTTGGTGTCGCGTACCGAAACGATTAACGTCAATGGTTAGAAAAGTATGTTTGAATTTCCTAATTTTATTATATTATATTGTCATAATTTTTTTTATTATTATTCATAGTCGCATCAACAACAAGGTCATGAGCGATTGTGCAAGATTAGGGGAACTTATATCCATGTAGGGTTATCATAGTATGGTTTCTCAAACAACACAAACATCCAAGCACATGTCACGATTCGAACCCGGGACCTCTGTGGTGCGAGGCAGCCATGCTAGCCACTAAACCACAGGAGGTCGGCTGTTTTATTACTTTTATTAAATATGGCGTGAAATAAAATAATTAAAAACACAATCAATATGGTGTCATGAAACACTAAATTAAGTTTTTAATATTTTTATACTTTATAAGACAAAGTTTTTTTGTGGTTTAAACATCTACCATTGCCATCTTTTCCTCACATTTATAAATTTAAATAGATGATGTTTAATCTCTCCATTTTTAAATAGAATATGAAAATCAATGAATAAATTTCCCGGTGTAGAAAGTGACGAGTAGCAGAAAAAACACTTTGGGTCCACTACACTCGTGTACATACAGAGAAAACCTAATTTTTCACAAAACAGCACAGTTTTATGATCTTATTATCCAACACTTCTTTTTTGTTTGGAGGGAGACACAGTGAATTTGAAAAAACAATTATTACAGTTCCTTATTGATCTGTTAACTAATGAATTTTTTCCCACGTCCCTTATTTGTTCTGTTTGCTGACTACGAACTTTCACGTCTCTCAGAGCTGGTTCGTCTGTAGACTGTAGAAGGTTCACAAAGGGCAGTAAGCCTGGCCCTTTTCCATCATACAGCGAGTGTTTACAATTTAGTCACGCATTCATCCAAAAATGTAGAACAACACACTATCTGAG